>VDFB02193867.1:105883251-106087134 GCA_007258455.2 Sequoia sempervirens
TGAACTACTATTCATAAAATATAAATTAAATTTTCTGATTCAAAAACTTTACAGTTAAACCTATTAAAACATTATAACTAAAAGGTGTTAATGATTAATACAAGGATATGAAGAATGCCTCCAAAAAGAGTTAATTGTACTTGGAAGATATTTTTTCAAAATAGGCTCTACTTGCGTTGTATGGAGAATGAGTAAGAATGGAGTATGATATCATTCTGTCAGGATGTTCAACTTAAAAATCTGAAGATTTTATTAACTAAAGTCTAAGAATATGAGGTGATAATGGAAGCCAAATGTATATTGATGTGATGTACTCCTAACACTATACTGACAAGGCAGTTTCAATTAGAATATTTTGTTGTTGTTTTTTTGTTTTGGGCCATGTCTATGGTCATCTTCAATGGTGTAAGTTGAACTTATAGCTACGAGGTAAGCAGAGTTTCTCAAAATCTCCTGGTATATCTTCAAGATGTTAGAGTTTGTTGGGCTTTAAAAAGCCTTGATTGATCGTACAGCTTTAAAATAAAGAGTGTTGATTTTCTTTGGCTTAATTGTATCTCAACAATGTACATAAGGACATTTCTGTAAAGAAAATATACCTGATCAGGGATTCCCCACCCAAATCATATCTAGACACGGAATTCAGCATCAGTCCCTTACGCTGCAAATACATGCCACTAAAAAGTTTGATTAACTGAATTGCAGATACAAAGGGATCATTATCATCCAACGTACGAATAAAGCAAACATATAGTCTTCTACTGGAACCGGTAGTCAAAATCTTTTCAGTATCCCAATTTTGTGTTCCTGCAACAGCGATATTCTCCATCTGTCTATAAAGCATGCCCTGCGTCTCCACAGAGACATTGAAGCTTGGAGGATTTGTTTTTCCATTGTAATTACCAAAATGAAACCACAGCCTTAACAAATAGGGCGTTTCAGGATCCACAGGCAAGCTATAACAAGATTTATCATAAGGCTTGGGAAAGAAACGTAGAGTCTGCAAGTAAACGTCCACACTTGAGTTGCTAACATTTGCCTGTTCCCCAACACTTATGTATTCCTTAGAGTCCATAGTCCATTTCATGTTTGTCAGATTATCAGTGTGATTTAGCGTGGCACCGCAATCGAGATTCAGAAAACCTGTGAACATAAGAATGAAACAGGTTTACTTTTTACTTATACAATCTTAATTCAGTAATAATTACTTCATGAAGTCCAAAGCGGTTAAGTATTTTCTTTTAAGATTCCGCAGGAATAAGAACAATCTTATATACAAAATAAACATATGATATTAATATCATAGATATATTTTTAAAATTTCTGTAAAATATTGTGCCAAGATTTTGATGATATGAAAATACCAATTCGCATACCTATATATACAAATCAATTAAAATGTAAAAAATCTAAATTATATACACTTCAATTGTTCTTCCAAGAGCATTTTGGCCTAAAAGACTGATCATCTCATATCAGATTACACAATTTGTGGTAAAGAGAAATTTCTAGGAAAAAAATGTTGTCAAGATTTTGTTTATTCAGAATTTCACAGGAGTCCATCACATAATAAAACATGAATAACCCTTCATATCCTGATGATGGAAACTAACCTGAAAAACAGAATCTTTACACAGTTTATTTCCAAGACATTTAAATGTTAATTTAGATAATTTTCTTCCTAGTATCAATTCGGGACCAATTATGTTCTGTTGCTCTTTTTAACCAAATGACTACCATACCTGTTTGAGCTGCGGCAGAGGAACAGAGCAACGCGAGTATTACCCATCTAAACTTCTCCATCTGCTCGCACACAGAACTCTTAAAAACAGGTGTTCATTAAAGTATCAAGAACATAGAATGCAATGTTGAGGGTAATGCAGTGGAGAGCCCCACCAAACGAAAGATAATGTTTTCTGAATAACGTCTGAATCTTCTTGGCAAGTGCGAAGTCACGACAATTTTAGAGAAAGCAATTAAAATCATCCAAAGTCCAGTCGTACACGATGGCTGCCAGATAATTTGCGTAACTTCAGGCAATTCGATTGTCAAAGGGCGTGTTGACTGGGTTTCCATGGCGACTTCAGAGTCGAGCAAATCAAACTTGTTACTTACTAACTAAAAAAGTACGGTTGACTGGAAAGGAGGCCCCGAGACTTATTACAACTTGTTAATGCTGATTTACATTCTGTTATCAACGTATAAGAGAGTTGATCTTAGATCTTATGTTTCATAAGTTAGGTTTCACTCTAGTTTGGTAAAAGATGGGCAATGAAATGTTTTTTATATTAATCAAAGTTGAAGTATACAAAAATAAATGTAGTCATCAATGGCTGCTTCAAAGTCATAAAAGATTGAAGTAGGGGAAAGGACTCACTAGTTGAGCATGTTTTAATAGTTGTTATAGTATTTGTTGATTTAATGCTCAATATTTTTAACAATATTGAACCAATAGTTGTGACTTTAAAGTTGTTAGTGTTGATGATAACTACCAATAATTGAATAATATATATTCCTTGGATCTAAAAAGCAACAAATCATGTGATGCCACATCAACGTACCAATAAAACATGATTTAGTGCACAAGTATCAGTGTCACTTTTTTTTGACCTTTTTGGACACCTCGACAAAAAGCATGTTGATGTGGTACCATATTTGAGATTTGATGGTGTGGCCCTGAAACCTTAGTTATAAGCAGGAGCATTGTCAAGCAAGTTGCTATAAAAAAATGGAAATTTTTTTAAATTTCCACGTAGGATTTTGAGAAGCACGAAGTTAGGGTGCTCAACTACCAGGTTCTCTCCCCTAGTATCAATAAACAACATTACAACAAGGTGTAGTTGGGATAAAAAAGATTACAAGAACAACAATGAATTGTTAATATCACATTTTAGAATTGCATATAAGGTTTCTTGGGCACAGTGCTTAGTTTTTTTATTTTCGACTCTTTGCAAGTTTAAGAAGTGGTGGAGATTGACTCCTCCTCATGCGCTTTGCTTTGTAGAATTATTAGAGTTTAGAAAGTCAAACTTGAGCCCATGATTACTTATTTTCATTGATGTTTGGTCTACTAAGAGTTTTTGCTAGGTGAAAGATTTGTGGACATTGGTTGGGCTTATTATAAATTCCCAACTTGCCACAAATTTGAGCTCTTCAAACACCTTTTTTGGACTTGTCCTCATGCCTAATTACTTGGAAGTGATGCACAATCTTTTATATCCCTTTCATCTAGTACATATTCTTGTTGAATTGCTCTATTTGGGGATATAAGCTTGTGGCCTAGATATATTACCATAATTTAAGAATTATTGATAGCTTCTATTTTGTTTCAACTATAGAAAGCTAAATTTTCTCTCTGTAAGCAAATGTTATAAATTTGTGTTTTTCTCTTAATAAGAAAGTTATTACACTTGTACCTCTACTTATTTTTATATCCAAATGTAATAGGAGAAGCTAACATTAGAATTCCAACACTAGAAGAACCTCTTCAACCATTGGGGGAGTACACCATGTACTATGAGTAGATTCTTGCTTGATGATGGCACTCAAAGAACATTACTGGCCAAATCCCCATTCATAGTGCCACTCATATAGTACAAGTCACTTTTTGCTCCCTTCTTCTTAGAGGATGGGATAGACTTTATCTCCCATGGGGAAACGCTTTTGGGCAGATGTAGAGCAATATCAAGGTGCATGTCATGTCTTTTATATCAAAGTGTGGGATGCTCATTTATCTTGTTGTACAAGATCCATAAGATGGTTAGGAGATCCCCTATCCTCTTTCTAATAAGTCATCTCAATAGATGGTTCCTCAACAAGACAAGCATTTCTCCTCCTCTTGTTGCAACAACCAATTGATGTAGGGAAAGGTCTAAGGGCCTATTAAAGGAATATCAAACCAAGAAAATCAACAATAAAGGCACTTACACACAATGCAAAAATTTGAGGACAATTAGAAACAACACAAATCTTATTATTATTATTATCAAAATGAATCATTGCTTGACATAGTGCACACAAAGCCAAATATTAAAAAAATAGATCATAGTAATATTACTAGGGAAAGATTTTACAATTCTTAGAGTAAGAGATGCTTAACCAAGATGAAGGAATGTGTACCCATACATATCTCAAACCCATTAAAAACTCCAATTTTAGAGCCTTACCCCTTTTTCCCCAATTGGGTACAACAAGATACTTTAACTTATCAACTCAAGGTGGACCATTTATGAGGAAAATATTAGGGAATACCACATGGTCCTTTATCATGTGAGGAAAAGGTATAAATTTAGAATTTAAACATCTAAGATTGAAATAAAGATGAACCATTACCACATGAATCTATAGAGGATAGTGCAATGGTGTAGAATTAGTAAGGTGACCAAAGAGTTAGTTATTTCTTTGTGTTCACACATAAACATTCAAATATCCTCATAAACATATAGAAGAATACATAAACTTCAACTCCAAATACATAGTAAAAAATCAAAAAAATAAATCAAATGTGAAGGAAAATAAAATTATTTTTGGTTTATTCAAGATAGTTATTAGACCATAAATGCTCCTATATTATAAATATTGGGTAAGAAAAATAACTCAAGCCCTTGTACATTTTGCATGTGTGAACTCCTCAGTATTATAGCTATAAGGACTCACTTCTATTGGAGTTAATTATGTGTCCTCTTTCATGCTTCTATGTGTGTGAATTTTGTGACTATGTGAACAATTTAAGTAAGTAAATCAAACAACGGAAAGAAATAAGCAAACACTCAATTTAAGAATGAAAATACAATTAAACATAAAATTTAGAATAAAAACCCTATGTTAGACTCCTTGTTGCACTCAAAAGTGGATTTTCCCAAGTGATTTAAGTTTGATAATGTATTCTCACGATTTCAACAACATAACATTGCATTCAAAAAGTGGATGATAATAGCTTGGGTTGGGGTTGATTTATAGATTCTAGGAAATGGATGGGTGGATAGGATGAGGTTAAGAGATCAATGGACAATATTGCTTGAGAGGGTATGACAAGTGGCATGTGGTGATTGGATGAGATGGAGGGAGAGGGATTGATGGGAGATTCAAGGGTGGAGATTCTTCTTGGGAAGGTTGAAGGATGAAATGCAAAGGGTACTTGAGCACCCAAGAGGGATGGGAAATCTCTAATCTACGTGACTTAGCACCATTACTATGTCTAATGGAACAGGTCCATGCCTTGTAACACATGTGGGAGTACACACCTGAGTGATTGAATTGATTAATTGATTATTCAATCAATTATAGAAAAAATATTCTAGTAATGACAATGTGTCAATTTTAGGTGTACATTTGCCCCTCTTTAAAGTGATGTTACAAAGTGACATCATTTTAAAGAAGATAAAGGGTAAGTGCACCAAGTTGTGACACAAAAAGGGGGTTTTAAGATGCCACTTTTTTTTCTAAAATCAGCAAAGTATGATATTTGATGAGAAAATGAATATAGTTATGCTCAAAATTTAAAGATGCAATAAGAACAAGAGTTGTAGTGCTCTAAATCTACTTTCTAAACTACTTTTTTTTAAATGGTGAAGATTAAGGGTTTCAAAAAGGGGGAGCACACAAAGTGGTCCTGGTTTTTTTCTTTTTAAACATAACATAGTGTCTGGTATGCTCCTCTAAAATATTAACTTTTTTTATAATTTCAAAAATTGCTTCAATAATAAATTAGCTAACACTATGTAGTTTATGCCCATTTTTTGGCTAATTTTTTAATGAATGTATTATTTTTTATTAATTTTTGAAGTGGAAACATCCTAAAAAATAGAAATTTGAGAATGTTTCCCCCTAAATTTTTTGAAACTAATTGAAAATCAATTTTATTTTTTAATAGTGTATAATGGAGTCTAGTTTCTAAAAATGTTATTTGTTTCAAAATTTGATGAACAGGTAAAAAACTATACCCAAAATACCACATGTTGGTTTTTGACAAAAGATAGACACACTAACAAAAGAAATTAAAGATGAAAATATTAACATAATCAAAACGTGAAAAAAAATATATGGTTAGATAGCTAAGAGAGATCTTAACGTCATTATGGTATTTTTATAAATTTGCATTAAAACACATGCAAACCTGATGGAGAGCACAACCAAAAATGTGAAATTTTTTTACCTTTAAAAAAAAAACACATCTTTGACATGCAATGGTTGTCCAACCCTTTGGATTGGATGCCCAAGATTTCCTAATGCAAGTCATTTGGCAGGCATCAAATGTGAATGATGACTCTATTCTGATACCCTCAATTGTAAATTGATTACCCTAAACCCTACACCTCAACCCTAGATACATGAAATAAACATTAAAGTATAAGTTGACATTTACATATGGACATTTACTTTCTTATACTTTTTGTTATATTCCATGTGTATAGTTTTAGGATGTTTGAGAGTGGTTTTGGATCTCTTGGAGTTATAATGCAAATTCTACTTTTTGGAAGATTTTATAAATTTTCAAACTTAGTCAAATTTAAGTAATCAACATGTCAAATTTCAATAATCAAGAGGTCAAGTTTCAGTAATCAGTAAGTTGTATCATCTTTCTTTCTCTCTCTCTCTATCTCACTCATTTTTATTCCTTATGCTCTAGACCTCTCTCTCAATATCTTCATCCCTTTATCTAACTCTCTCTCCCTTGATCTCAAGAACCATCTCTTTATGTATATCCATTCCTCTCTCTCTCTCTCTACATGAAATAAACATTAAAGTATAAGTTGACATTTACATATAGACATTTACTTTCTTATAGTTTTTGTTATATTTCATGTATATAGTTTTAGGGTATTTGAGAGTGGTTTCAAATATTTTGGAGTTATAATGCAAATTCTAGTTTTTGAGAGATTTTATAATTTTTCAGACTTAATCAAATTTCAATAATTAGCATGTCAAATTTTAGTAATCATGAGGTCAAGTTTCAATAATCAATAAGTTGTATCCTCTCTCTCTGTCTATCTATCTCACTCATTTTTTATTCCTTATGGGTGATCCCACAAAGCTAGTTTACAATTTCTGGGAGATTTTGAATTTTGCTAAAATCACATATTTTTAGAAAATATAATGATTTAAGCCTCAAAAAATTCCATTTAAAGCATTTCAATTGAAGATGATTTGATCAAACTACCTTAGATCAAACCCCCTTGGATAAAACCCCTCTAGTTTTAAACCATACCTATAATAGAGTTTCCTTTACACCTATCAAATTGCTAATAAAAAACACTTTGATTTATACCTTTTAAAATTAAATGAGAATCTACTTAAAATTTATTTTTTGTAAGTATGTAGTCCTTATTATAAGCTTCCCAAAAGAATAATTTTAAATAAATTTAATTTAATTATTATATTTATTTTTTATTTCTTGTGAATGCAGGTTTTTAACTGAAAATCAAGCTCTTTGTTGAACTGCACATGTGGAAAAATAGAAGATTATCAATTTTTTTTTGAAAAATATGAATGCACCAAATATTGAAGTCCTTGATCCAATAGAAAAAGCATTGAATTTTGATACATACAAAAAAAAGTTAAAGGCATTGTCCACCTATGTCTAAATTATAATTGGATGACTCTGAAACCACCATAAAAATATTCAATAAAACACTATGAAACCAATTGGAAGCACTAGATATCGTAGTTACAAATCTAAATTAAAAAAAAATAGAATTTTATCCTTCATGAAAAAAAATTTGTGTTATACGGTGAGCATCACTCCTTAAAAATGGTGTTTACTAAAAAAAAACTAGTTTTCGAAGGAGATGGAAATAGAAGTGCAATCTGATTCCAAAAACTTTGAAAAAAGTATATTTAGAATCTACATAAAAAATGCCACCAATAACTAGTCTGCATCATCTTCAAATTCCTCACGGTTTAGCCGCTATAGGTGCCTGAACATGAATATTTCGTTAGAAAAAATCAGTTCAGTGTCCAGTTTGGCCAAAAATTGTAAACCAGTATTGTGGGATCACTCTTATGCTCTAGACCTCTCTCTCACTATCTCCATCCATTTATCCAACTCTCTCTCCCTTGAGCTCAAAAACGCTCTCTCTGTCTCTCCCTCCCTCCCCTCCCCTCTTTCTCTCCCATCTCTCCTTCCTTCTACTTCTCTCAATCTCACATGAAATGCTCGTCCAACCCTTTGGGTTGGATGCCCAAAGAAAATACCAACCCATTTCCCAATACAAATCATTTTTCAAGCACCAAATTTGGTGCTCACTAAATGAAAATGTATTTTTAGAATACTAGAGCCAAATGAGAGAAAGAGAGAGGGAGAGGTGGGATGAGGGAAGGAGAGAGAGGGATAGAGAGAGAAGAGAGAGTGGTAGGGAGTGATGGAGGGAGAGGTAGAGAGAGTGTTAGGGAAGGAGAGATGGAGGGAAAGGTATGGATGGAGAGAGAGAAACATAGAGAGGTAGGTACAAAGAGGGAGAGGTAGAGAGGTGAGATAGAAAGAAATATATAGAGAGAGAGGGGGGAGGGTCAGGTATTGAGAGAGAGAGATGAGATAGAGAGAGAATAGAGAGGGAAGGAGAGAGAGATAGAGATGGGGGAGGAGAGAATGAATGAGAGAGAGTAGTAGGGAGTGATGGAGGGAGACGTAGGTAGAGAGAGGGAGATGGGAGATAAAGAGTAGAGAGGGAAGGAGGGAGAGAGACAGAGAGAGACAAAGAGAGAGAGGGAGGGAGAGAGAGATAGAGAGAGAGAGAGAGAGAAAGATAGTGAATGATGGAGGGAGAGGTAGGTAGAGAGAGGGAGAGGGGAGATAGACATAGAAAGGTAGGTAGAGAGAGTGGTAGGGAGTTATAAAGGGAGAGGTAGGTAGAGAGATGGAAAGAGGAGATAGAGAGAAGTAGAGAATTAAGAGGAGATGGATGGAGAGGTAGGGAGGGAGGGAGAGAGAGGTGAGATAGAGGTGAGATAGAGAGAAATAGAGAGAGAGAGGTGGGAGAGAGAGGAGGGAGGGTGGGAGAGAGAGGGGATGGAGGGATAGGAGAGATAGATAGAAGTAGAGAGCAACACACACACACACACATGGGGGATGGATAGAGAGAGGTGAGAGAGAGCAATAGAGAGAGGGAGGGGGAGATAGAGAGAATGAGAGAGGGAAGGAGAGAGGGGGAGAGAGGTAGGGAGGGAGGGAGAGAGAGGTGAGAGAGAGAAACATAGAGGGTTAGAGAGAGAGGGATAGAGGGACGAAGGAGGGTAAAGTGAGAGTTAAAGGATAAGTGAGAGAGAGGTAGGGACGAAGGGAGGGAGAGAGAGGTGGGAGAGAGAAGCATAGAGGGTGAGAGAGGGAGGGATAGAGGGACGAACGAGGGTGGAAGGGAGAGGTAAAGAGGGATAAGTGAGATAGATAGAAGTAGAGAGAGAGTGTGGTGAGATAGAGAGAGTGGTGAGATAGATAGAAATAGAGAGAGAGAGGGGGGAGGAGGGATGGAGGAAGAGGTAGAGAGGGATAGGTGAGATAGAGAGAAGTAGAGACAGAGTGTGGTAGGGAGTGATGGAGGGAGAGCTAGGTAGAGAGACAAAGATGGGAGATAGATAGTAGAGAAGGAAGGAGAGATGGAGGGAGAGGTGGAGAGGGAGAGACAAAGGTGAGATAAAGAGAAAGAGATGGAGAGATAGAGAGAGAGGTAGAGAGAGAGGAGGGGAGAGATAGAAAGAGGGGGAGGGAGAGATAGAGAGATAAGAGAGTGGTAGGGAGTGATTGAGGGAGAGGTATATAGAGGTAGATAGGTATCTAGAGAGAGTGGTAGGGAGTTATAAAGGGAGAGGTAGGTAGAGAGAAGTAGAGAGGGAAGGAGAGATGGAGGGATAGGTAGGGATGAAGAGAGAGAGGTAGGTAGAGAGAGGGAGGGAGAGGTAGGGAGCAAGGGAGAGAGAGGTGAGATATAGAGAAACAGAGAGAGAGGAGGGAGGGTGGGAGAGATAGAGGGGAGGGAGGGAGAGGTAAAGAGGGATAGGTGAGATAGATAGAATTAGAGAGGGAAGGAGAGATATAGTGGTAAGATATAAAGAGAGATTGGTGAGATAGAGAGAAGTAAAGAGGGAAGGAGAGAACGAGAGAGAGAGGGGGGGCGAAGGAGTGATAGAGGGAGAGGTAGACAAGGATAGGTGAGATAGAGAGAAGTAGAGGGATAGAGAGAGAGTGGTAGGGAGTGATGGAGGGAGAGGTAGGTAGATAGATAGAGAGGGGAGATAGAGAGTAGAGAGGGAAGAAGAGAGGGAGGGAGAGAGAGAGAGGTGAGATAGAGAGAAAGAGAGAGATAGAGAGGAGAGATACAAAGAGGGGTAGGGAGGGAGAGAGGGAGAGAGGGAGAGATATATAGAGAGCGAAGAAAGAGTGGTAGGGAGTGATGGAGGGAGAGGTAGATAGAGAGAGGTAGATAGAGAGAGGGAGAGGGGAGATAGAGGTAGATATGTGGGTAGAGAGTAGTAGGGAGTTATAGAGGGAGAGGTAGGTAGAGAGAAGTGTTACCAAAATTCACTTATAGCTCAATTTGGTAGAGAAAAAATAGTTGATTGCATTAAAAGGTGAAAAGTATACAAATAAATTTTTTCTATGCTTAAACCATTGCACAAAGGAGCTTTCAAATGAAATTTAGATTCATTATGGAAATTTTCTTTATAACACAGAAAATTCACATAAGTTTGCATAAACATTTGTTATTTTATTCATTGTACAAGAAAGAATGTTTGAATGTCCCACACAAGCTGTGGGAATGACTGATTTAATACAACAAAAAAGGAAAGCTATATATCTGAAGATATGAAATAAAGGAAAACACAACGAAAGTGAATATGTCCATCATTGCCTATGGTTGAATCTTGTGTTGATATTCTTTGTCTTCAAATCCTCCTTGTTCCCGATCTTTAGATGTATCTACATCATGATGGAAAGTTTTGGTTAGAGCTCCATATATAAACTCTGACCATATGTCCTACCAACAAAAATATAACCTTCATTTAGGATGCATTAAATCAGTTATCAATTGCCATATTATTTGCAAAGAGCTTGTAAGTCAAATCATTAGGAAGAGCCTTGAGCCTCATTGTTTTATCTAATTTGTTTGTTCAATGTGCAGGTACAAGTTCATTTATCATTTCATGATTCATCTTGTTTAACATCATAGCATGTGGAGGGAAATGGGCTCCCACAAGGGTTGAGCCCAACATGCTAACCGTCTACTGTCAAAATTATGCCTTGACATTTCAAGCATACACAAAAGATTTGTGACAGTCACTGTTTATAGTAAGGGCAGTCAATACACAATGAAAGGATAGCATACAATACAAAGGATAGGTTGCCACCTACAGGGAGTCATTGTTTATTCATATTAAGCAAGAGGAGTAGTGATCAAAGGTTTTTATTATATAAGATCAATCATTATCAAGGATAGACCTAATGCAAGATGAACACAAACTCCATTCCAAAGGTCAACCATCCATGGCTATTACATCATCAGTAGAAACAACCATTAAATAGTAAATTCATTGATTCCTTTGACCATGTTTTTGAAAAATCCATGGAAGGATAAATTTACATCATATGCATGGAAAGTATAGATGAGAAAAGATATTTTGTGCATAATATGTGATTTTTAGAATGCATGAAGCAATCACATATTAGCAAAACTCAAGAAGTAAATTATACATGCACGGTTACAAAATAAGCAAAAGAATACTTTCCAAAGAACAACCATAGCAACATTTTATTCTATAAAGGAAATGGTTATTCATTATAGCCTTTTCTAAGCAATGAAAGCGCAAACAAACATTTAAGATGGCAATTTACATAATATGGACAATAGCCTCTCCATTGAAAAACAGTCAATGGAACTATAACAAGTGAAGTAATGCAATCATAAGAGAGATGCCATAGTCGTGTTGAACATAGGAGTGGGAAAATGATCTCTACACAGAACATAGTGAAAATCAAAAGGAGGGTTGTTTCTTTTCAAGACAGTGAGGAGAAAAAGTTGCAGCCTGTTACAGAAGGAAAAACCTAGAGCAAGCATTCATAATCGTGGCTATGAAGATACAGAGGGTCGAGCATTGAAGTTTTTTTTCAAACCTAGAGCAAGCATTCATAATCGTGGCCATGAAGATACAGAGAGTCGAGCATTGAAGTCTTTTTTAGAAAAAAACCACGACCTATTCCCATAGTTAAAGCCTGTAGTCATGAAGAAGTGAAAACATGAAAGATGCTCATGAAATCGAGAAAAGAAAATAACTTTCATTTGTTTTCTTTATTGAATGAAAATATAGAGAGTAGAAATTTTATAGTTCTTTCACAAAGAAGCATCGAGCATGTAAACACACAAGGAAAAAATCAAAAGCTTCATTACTTTATATGATTCACATGTACAGAGATTATTTCTCTTTTACAAAAAAAAGGACAAAAAGGAGCATACCACCCATGACCTTAGCTTGTCTCCAGTAGAAGTTCTCCATGAAAACTCAATATCATGCCCAGTAGACTCCATAAAGGCTTGAGTGAAACCCTAGCATGGTGGCGCCCAGGCAGAGCAATGAAAATTGCAGAGTGTAAAATGAAATAAAGTGAAAGAGGTCGCGAGTATGCTCTTTAGGGTTTTCTTTTTTCCCTAAATTTGGCCGACCCCTTTATAGGGATTTTTTCACTTTCTTTTAATCTTTTTGTGCAAGGTTAATACCTTTTCTATGAATTGGTTACCCTTTTAAACATTTTGCATGAAGTTTCAAACAAATCAAGTCACCCCTTCTTTGCATGAAATTGAAACAAAATTAAAATGTAAACACATATTAAAGTAGTGATTTATAAATTACTTTAATATTTGTCATGAAGATGTAAAATAAGCAATTCCATAACACTTATTGAAGTAAGTCATAACTGACTGACTTTAATATTTATTTAAATTGTTTATTTTATCCCAAAGTCATGCAAATGAGGAAAGAGCAGTTAACTAGTCATTCAAAATCAGAAGGAGGTGGAACTAAAAGTGATTCATGTGTTTGGAGTTATTTTGTGATTTTCCTTGATTTATGGTTAAATTGAGGTGATTGTGGAGTTCAACTTGGTCAAACTGATTGTGAGAGGGAGTTTGAGCCTATTTTTTCTCAAATTGCTTTAGTTTTGACTACTCTTTGTGGGGGTTTTCCATTTTGCTCGTGGATAAGTTTTTAGGAGATATTTTCAGGTGCAATTAATTGCAGGTGCCACCTCTTGGAACTTTGGAGTCATCTTTTGTATATAGAGGAAAATACTTAGTATTTTTTTCTCAGTTCTTGTTTTCTTGTCCTCTTACACATTCAGAGAGGCTGAAAGTTTTGTAGCTCAAATTTATTATTCATTTATGATATAGTAGCAAGTTACTTTCATATTTTTGCAGTGTTTCCTTCCATATTTCAGGACTATCAAGTGGCCTTCTCAATTTTAGGTCTTTTGTAATATCTTGAATGATTTGATACAAAGTTATTGTGTTTTGATAAAACCTTTAAGTTTTTGTCTCATTCTTTCATTACATATACACAAAAGTAGTTAACCATCATAGGTTGTAAATTGTGCATTTCTCTTATTTTGTATTCCTTCAAAGAATCGGATATTGTAGGCCTCTTTATGAATTACTTATGTGATTTGATTGCACAAATTGAGTTGTGTAAAAAGGGTTCATTGAGGGATATTTGTGAGTCTTTTTCTGCATATTAGTTTCATTATCGATGCATCACCTCCTAGATTAAATCTTTCCATTTCAATTTAGTTATCATTCTTACCTTTTCCCATCCAATCCATTAGTTTCTAGGAGATAAAAAGAGGAACCAACTCATAATCTAGAGATTCACCTTTGTTATGAACAACCCACTGGCTCGAAGGTGTTTCAATGTTTCACAAGATTACTGAGTTTCAAATTTAGTATCATGGTGCAATCCTCATTGATAACAAGAAGTGGAGAGGGAAGGAGAGATAGGAATGGAGAGAGAGGTGAGAGAGATAGCAATAGAGAGAGAGAGAGAGGTAGGTAGAGAGGGATGGGGGAGATAGAGGGAAGGAGAGGTAGGGAGTGAGGGAGAGAGAGGTGAGAGAGAAATAAAGAGAGAGAGAGGGTGGGAGAGAGAGGGGAGGGAGGGAGAGGTAAAGAGGTATACGTGAGATAGATAGAAGTATAGAGAGAGATAATGATGGAGCGAGAGGTAGGCAGAGAGACAAAGAGGGGATATAGAGAGTAGAGAGGGAGTGAGAGGTAGGGGAGAGAGAGAGCGAGAGAGAGAGAGAAAGAGAGAGAGAGAGAGAGAAGAAATATGGATGAGTATTCTAGTGCACATGCAGGTATCAATAATCAATCAAGAACTAGGAAAATAGATGGGATGGATGGATGGGGGATAGGAATATAAGGATGAAGGTATGGGGAGATTTTGAATGCAATAAATTAAATTGCAATATAATAAGCACTTAATTTGATATAGCATGAGATACTATTCACCAAGGTATAAGGAACTATGGGGACTTTATATCACATGCATGAAATTGAATCAACAAAAAAAAAATTACTCCAACATCTCACAAAGTCACAAAGGCCCTTGGTGGGAATGATGCTAGAAAACCTCAAAATACAAGGAATTCCCCAACATAACAAAAGGTCTCAATGGGCCTTAGTGGGTACAATATGAGACAACCATAAAAACACAATACATGAAAGTCAATAAGTTACCCCTAGTTTCACCAATCAAAGAATGCCATGATAAGAAGGATCATGGAAACACTAAGTGGGTAAAATAGGAAGAAAAAAGAAAGATAAACAAACTCCAAAAGTAATAATAAAGTGGCATACACCTTAATTATATTTTGAAAAAAGATGATGGATGGGTAGATGTTGCCTTATTTGAGTGATATGTCATGTTAAGGAAAAGAATCGATGGGTATGAATTAGGAGGTTCAAAGCGACCAAGGTGCATTAAACCTAAAGGGACTATTGGATCATGTTGAAGTACAAATGTGTGGTGAATTATTTATGTTGACTACACACACAAGTATGTGACCTATGGTCATCTATGAACAAAGATGACCCCACAGCATATTCAAGACCCAAAATGGATTAAGAGGATGAAGGAGGGATAGTGATAAGGGTTTTAGGTTGGTATGACAGAGGAGGGGGAATGACAATGTTTTTTTGGAGGAAGGGTGGGAGGCACCTATTATGTATTTAGGAGAAGTAATCTTAGGTCACACAAACATTGTACCAATAGTTTTGGATTTAGTGCCTTGGGATACGTAACCATGATATTGTGATTGTGGATTCTCTTTGATATGAACAAGCTCCAATATACCTTGCTCATGTAGGCCTAAGCCTTTACCTTTATAGTTTATGTTCTTGAGCATCTAGTTTTTCATGTTCATGTAAGATGTTTACTATTTTGGAAGCAAGATATGAGTCTTATAAGGTGGAGGAGGGTGGGTGATTGATATGGATTTTTATTCTACTGCAAGAGAACCACCAAGGATGAAGGTAAAAGGACCAAGAGAATATGGTGATAGTTTTGGGATGGTTTGGATAGAAGGATGCAAGGGATCATGAGAAGGATTAGATGGATCATAAGATCTTGATTAGGATAGAGGGATATTTTGGCATGCTTTGGAACAAGATCTTGGCATGTTTGGATTTGTGTTGATAGTGTGATGGGGGAGAAGTGTTGGATAGAATCCTCAAATGGGGTGGATAAAGGAATGAAGAATTCATGAGGTTCATGGGATTGGGGTTCAACAATGCTAGGAGTAGGATATTTGGATTGGAGTTGGAAAATTTCAATGGTGTTAAGATTTGGAAGATGAATGATAGATGTGGGATAGAGAAGGGCCTCATCACTTATTACCTTACATGGTTGAGTGGGGTGACATGACTCCACAATTTTAGGATGTGAATTTTTTGATGGTTTCTTTGCTAGGATTCCTTGAAGGAATTTTTGAGTGAGATATGTGTATGTTTAGGCTTAGATAGAGGGTTGGATCAAATAGAGGATTAGGATTATTGATTGGATGATCAGGGTTATAGATTGGAAGATTAAGATTAGATGGGGGATTATGATTGGTTGGGGGATTGAGATTAGATGGAGGATTAATATTTTGGATTGGAGGATTGAGATTGTGGATTGGGGGATTGTTGGATAAGGGATTTGGGCTTTGGGTGAAGGTGTTATTTTTATGCAAAGATGGAGGTATGGATATCAGATGAGGGGGATAGGTGGGTGAGAGAAAAGAAGTGTATATGGATGGAGGATAAAATGGAGTTATCTTGTCAAAGATATAATAAGGATTACCAATGGATTTATGCATGGAGCTACGATGAGATGCTTGTGCTAGCTATTGCTTGGTCAAAATGCATGGATGAGTAATGGATGCTTAGGGAAAGATTGATGGAAATGATGACATCAAGGGGATTAATTTCATGTTCATATTGATAAAACAAATATTTCACCATCATCAAAATGGGGTAGATTTTGGGGGTGGCTATCGAAACATAGAAGAATGGAGATGATGATGAATGTTCTAAATGCAAAGAACCTAGCATCAATTCCACTTTTCTAAGGGTGTTTTCTTACCTGATGTAAATCCACATGGTACATAGATTGAATTTCAACCTCCAAAGTGAGTCAATCAGACCCGGATTTGATCCTTTTGAGTCTTAGAAATGAATTGAAAATGATTTGGAATAATTAACCTAATTGAACCATATGGCTTAATATGAAAAATACAATACTTTAGAAATGCATTGACTGAAACTGAAGATTGTGAGTGGATCTGGGAAGTGTCAGATGAAGTGTACCTATCACCAAAATTTGGATTCAATATGCCAAGAGGGACTCAACCGCCTAGGGGTGAATGGGTCTTTGATGAGGAGTCTTGAAGCTGATTTTATAATCCTTTGATGCAAGACTTGAGCTCTTGATTCAAGGTTGTAGAAATTTCAGAATTTCATCAATAAATTCTACAATTGAGTTTGTGTGGCTTGACAACTTTGATGACAACAAATTTAACAATGGATATTTTTTCTTCAAATTTCATTGATCCTCCTCAAACCTATAACCTGCACATTCAAACTTGAGGAGAAAGTGTTGGGCCATTTTAGGGGCTTGCCTTAGTCAAACCTCAAGTAATTGTTTCCACTTTCCACAACATGGCAATGTTAATGATATGAATGATAATTGAAAGGAAGGAATGATGAATGGACAAAATACTACAACTCACCACCCTTCAATGACTTTCGTGAAGGACTGAAGTCATACACATCACCTCAAGTATTTGGATCTTGTTTTTCTTCAATGCTTGAATGCTTTGGAGACCTACAACAAGGGTTAGCCTTCACAAAACAATAAACATGAACGCACATAGACTCACATAGAATTTGACATGATGTTAGGATCTTGAATTGCTACAATAAATCTCTAAAATATGCTACTCTTGACTTGTTCTTGACAATAGTATTTTCTCAAGAATGCTTGTTCTTATTGTTAGATTTCAAATGATAAAATAACTAGGTATTTATATGCAATTGTACTAATTTCTCAAAAATTAGATTCCAAAAGTGAACACTTCATATTTAAATTTTGGATGTTAAAATGTTGCTAATAATATATTTGAATTTAGGCCTTGGCTAAGAAGGGGGACCCATTCATCTTGGCCTAAATTTCTAGGATAGTCAAATTTGGGAGAAAAATAACAATTGGTTCCATCTATTCAATGCTTGTCCTCCTTCAAAAAATGGAAAAAGTTAGGCTTTGGAATGCATAATTTGGAAAATTAAAAGCTTAATTAAGTCCAATAAATTAGGGGGACAAAACATAATGTGAAATTGTTAAGGTATACAATTTTTGACACTACATTTAACCCCCACTTTAGTGAGAATATGAACTTGCGCTCAAACTCACACTAAAGTAGAGAAATATGTGTCAAGAGGGGTTCAAATGTATAAAATGTTGAGGAGATAGGATGACTAAGGATCAAGGGAGTTGATCAAGCCCCCAAGATCCAAGATCCCATGGTAAACTGACATAAGCACAAAGGAACACACATGCATGAAATGCAACAAGACCACATACACTAACATGCAATGCCAACAAGAAATAAAAAAGAGGGTGTGGGCTAACAAGTTTTGTTATGCTAGGACCCATACAAAAGATGTTCATGACTCACACAATAGAAATTATGATATTTTCTAGGTGAATCATAAATTGTAAGGCACATGGGCTAGTGAGGATTGTTTTCACTAGGTGAGCCCCCAAGACAAGGATGAGAAACACACTAGGTCTACTAGGTGTACCCATAATAAGGTGGAAAAATGAGAAACACACACTAGGTCTACAAGGTGTGCCCATAACAACCATACCAAGAGTTATACTCCCTGATAACCTTGATAAGGTGCCACAAAATGATTAGGATGTTATGCTAATGCTACACTAAGTTCAACTCCCATGAACAAAGTGAAGCAAAGAAAATGTCAATGTCAATGTTAAATATCAATGCACCACTAATCCGAACCCTTGTGGACAAAGTGATGCAAAATAATGCCAATGTATGCCACCACTTTAAAGAAATTGCAAAACACCATGTTGTGAGCAATTACTTTAAAGTAGAAAATTATAAATGTCATGCAACAAGATATCACAAGAGCTTATTTGGAAAGCCCTATGCCAATAATATGCTCCCAAATAAAGCTACATAATGATAAGGGGTTTCCCCCAAAATAACATAGAAAGGTACATCGAGGGATCCATGAATTTGGAGTTAGTATATGTCTTTGCTATAGTGATATAATAGAGCTTGAAATTGACATCATTCCCCAAATACTCATGGAACAATGAACATAAAGGAGGAAGACACATAGAGAGAGAAGACAAAGAAAATTTTGGGTCAACATGGAAGAGCCCTAAATGTTTCAACGCTTTGCATCATCCCCAAAAGGAAAACACAAAAGAAAAAGATAAAGTATACGACATGTAGAGGAATGAAGATACAAATAGAGGAATGTCATGATGGGTTTGTTTCCTTTGTATCCTTGTGCCAATCAAGCAACAAGGGTCATTCAAAGAAAAGTCGCAAACATAAAGAAACACCAAGTAGCACAACATAGGAGATCACATCACGTACAAGAAAACACAAAGAACACATGAAACAAATATAAAATATTACCACACTTGTGAGCCAACCTAGAGTAGGTCGTCCACATCCCAATCTTGCTCATCATAAATGGAAGGTGAACAACTAGCTAAAGGGACTACAAAAAGTGTTGTGCTAGGAGTATCTCTAGGTGCAACACGTGGTTGGTCACTCTCATCAGGAGGATTATCACAGTTTCCCCCATCTAAATTTATTTGCTTTGAAAATAAAACATTAAACTCATTATGCACCTCTTCATCAATTTTAGAAATTTCATCTTCATCATCTAAATTGATCACAATGGGAGGTTTTATGACAAATGCATTTGAATTTTCTTGATTCACTTCTTGTTTTGGTTCCATGTCTTGTTTGGGTGAAAGTTGGATTTATTCTTGATTTGTTTCCATGAGTGTTGGTTCATCATGCACTATTTAATTCTTTTCTTCTAGTTGACGAGCGATAGAACATCTATGCCTACTCTCTTTAGCATTTATGTTTCTTTTTGTATGATTTTTAAGCTGTGATGGGGTAGGAGCGGGTTTAACAACCATAGACCTTTCTTTTCTTCCTATAAGGGAGGAACTGAAGGAACCATCAAGGGTTGGGAAACCATTGTGTCTTTAGGTCTATATACTTTTTTTATCTTTTGTGGCACAAAAGGAATCATTTTACTATCTCAAGGTATCTTATAAGATATGGGTGGAGTATCAACTACATATTTGTTTTGGTTACTTGGAAGATTCTTTGGTTCAAGCATGGGTTTATCCATGATGAGCTGGGGAGAAGGAACAACCATAGACCTATCATTCTCAGGAATATTACTAAGAGATAACTTTGCTATGCACTTTGCCTTGAAATTTTGATATGACTTGAAAAAGAAACCTTCATAAGGTTTTATAGGTTCCATAGGTTGAGGCCAAATGAAATCCAATGAAAAATTCCCATGGGAAGATAGAGGGTGTAAGATAAGGGGGATCCATTGCTCATGAGTCTCTTCATTCTCAAGAGAATCCCAGGGAGTGAATTTCCCTTAACCACCTCAAATATTACTGAATGAAGAAATTGTAAAGATCATATATAGACTAATTATCCTTAGAGAAGGTTGCTTCAAAATTCGAGAGAGAAGGGTTTCAATATTTTTGACTATGAAGGGATAGCTCTCTGCCAAAGGACTACAGTGCAATATTAGGACATCAACATGACGTGTTGGAGTCCAGAGGGCGTGCTGGCATCCAAGGTAAATAAAGAGCCAAAACCTTGGGCAGGAAAGCTAAAATCTTGTTGTTGCTAATGGATCTAAGGTCTATTCAACAAAATAACTAAACCAAAAGCAGAAAATGAAATAAAGTACAAAGGAGGGCCAAGAGTAAACATACAAATGACTACACACTTGAAACCTTTCTTCAAGCTTCACTCCTACAGCCTGCACACAAGACGAATGAGGAAAAATGTTGGGGCTATTTTGGGGCTTGTCATAGTCAAACCCTTGTTTTGGTGTTCCCACCTCCATGGACAACCAAATAGATAGAGAGAGTAAACAAAGTAAACAAATAAAGAGTGGTGAAAACAATCCATGTTGGAGGAGAACTCACACCACAAAATAGCAAGTAAGAAAGTAACCTATTCGTAAATAGATAAGATCAAGAGAGCATTACCAACAGCCCTCAGCCCCATCTTGAATGCATAGGCACACCATTGAATGCTTGGAAGAGAGCTTTGGTTGTTAGAGGGACCTCAGTCTGGTAGATCTTTTCTCATAGAAGTGGTATTGCAAGAAGGAAGAGTAGAGATTGGAGAAGTGAAGTGTTAGAATGAGGGAGAACCCCCAAAATGAGAGCAAGAAAGGGAGTTTTGTTGTTGCAAGGGAAAGAGGAGTCGTTATACTCAGAAATCTGACTGCAAGGACATGTGTCATGAGTCAAGATTATGAGATTCCTCATTTCAAACTCAAAAAAATTCTAGGATGCTAGCGCACCACGTAGACGTTCACACACCGTGTAGGCATCCCACATGTCAGTTTTTAGGAAATGGGGTAGTAGACTGTTGTCACTTTGTCATTGGACCTTGTGGAGTTAGAATCATGAAATTTTGACCCATAAGGCTCTTATCATAAATACACTTAGGTGTAATAAATGCAAGGAAAAGTGCTAAAATGTGAAATTTCCCCTAAGGTGCAATTTTGTGACATTACATAGGGTTAAACCCACTATGATGCACTATAAATATCTCATTTTCAAAGGGAAATTTTATGCACTTATGAATAATTGACGAGCTGAAATTCATGGTGTGTAACCATGGGTAGCAAAGCTTCACACAAAATTAATTTGATGATGAGATGATGGAGAAGGAGACATCTAATTACTTTGGTCCAAAAAAGAGAGGAAGGGTGATGGAACCTATAATAGGGAAAGCAAAACTGTTATGAGCTTTTATCCATGCTTTCTATTATTCATATGAATCTTGATAAAGCTCTTGCACAAATAGGAACTCCTATGTGATCACATTCTCCACACATGCGGGATCAATGAATTTTCCTTGTACAAGTTTTTTATTAATACATCCAACAATGTAGAGAGGACCATCATGTGCATGTCTATATGCATCACTATTGGTGAAAACAATGTCGTGTAACTCAATGGTTTGGCCCTTATGAGGTTGCACATCTATAAAACCAACCATTGTTTGTAGGCCATCCTTGTTATTATTGTAATCATTATTCATGTTATTAGTTATATCAATATTTATCTCATCTATAACATGCCAATCATTCACTGAAGTAAAATTTCCTAAGTTTTCACTTGCAAGTAAATAAACTATGTAACTTGACCATTACCATAAAAAATTTATTTCATTTAATAGAGAACATGTGAACATAGATATCATAACAATAATCAACATTGATTCCATTGGACAATATATAATAATCCACATATTACAATATTCCAAAGAATGTGTACAGAGTACATACATAGCTCAACCAAGCTTCAAAGCAATAGATATAGATGGTCCAGGAACCTCCTTTCAAATCTTGGTCTTCTATTGCCTCCTAAGGAGGAGAAGCATCACTCAAGCGGTTTTCTACCAACCATGGACTCATATGTGGTCCCCCACACATCTATCATTTGATAGATGGCCCTACCCTTCGACGAAGAGATTGGTGGAGTAATCTCATAATGACAACCATTCTAAGCTTAGTGTTGTGTCCTGCATGACTAGAACTTGTAAACCCTACAATCTGGAACTATCATGTTTAAATGGATCACGGTGAATTGACGGTGGACCCAAAGGAAAACACACTACTTTGGCCAAAGTGTTCTCACTCAATAATTTGAGTGATAGCCATCCTACTCACATACACTACTCAAGCTCAATTTGACTTAAGGCCATTATAATATAAGCATAGGTTTTTCCTTCAATGGGTAGTCATTAACCCTAGAGACAACATATTCCCTTTTTCTAAAACTTAATGATATTTCTACCTACAAAGCACAAGTATAAGTTACCCTCCCTTTCATGGATAATCAAATCCTAGACATAACTTACAAGCTATCTAATCCAATCAAATAACTTTAAAATGAATAACCCATAAGCTATCCTTGTTTAATCATATCTAGTATACTTATACTAATGACAAACAATCCCTCCTATTATGGAGTATATACAAGAACTATCACAAAAAAGCATATAACAACTTCTTTTCCTTTCCAAAGAAAATGCTACAATTTCCTAATGCAAGTATTCTCAAACAGTCCAAACAAAGCATACAAAACTCATTCTTTCATAAGTAAAGATAATTAAGAGAAAAATAGATCCTCATGCCTATTATACACTTGATCCAATTGACTAATTTGATGCACAACCTTCCAACAATAGCTTACTAGCTTCACTTAACCCTCAAAAAGCAATACTTCACTATGACTTCTTTCACAAGATAATAATATGCTCTCACAATCTACAACAAAATAGAATTGTAGAATAATAATGCATCCCAAATGAGAGAACTAGCCTCTCTATTTATACATAAACTTGAGACATTGCAACCAAAAGATAAGGCATGCCAGTCGACACCTTTCCTCATGTAGATTGACTCACTATACACAACAAAAAGATGGCAGAAATCTAAGTGTAAACTTAGCATATTATTCTACAGATCGACCTCTATGGCTTGACAACAACTCAAGACCAATTCAATTATGCACATGCTCAAAGGTGATAATCGACTTGTAAGCAAAGTACAACTCTACAGAAATAGATTTGTTCATATATTGGTGCCATGTTGCAGCCATTATTCCTACCTTTTTGGCACGATTTAACACTTTGAATTAGTCTTGATCTATTTGCAGACTACACACAAACTAATTCAACTTAGTCATAGCTTATTTCATTTCCAGGGAAAAGATGAGTTGACTCTTATTTCTAATGTTCAAACCATGCTTTGACTTAGCATGTTATTTGCTATTGCTTTATCCTATTTCCATGCATTTAAATTACTTTATAATGCAACCTTAAATATTTCCATCGCTTAATATAAAAGCATTCCTAGTTGAAGTAAATCACTACTTTATATTAAAAACATGCATTTCCATATGGTATCGACTATGGTTTATTTCCAATATCGGCCTTTATTGTTGCACATTGTTTTTCACATAAATCAAACTTTATCTTATGTCAACATATGTATTAATTGACCCATAATACTTTGTATAGCATATATACAAATCAACCTCTAATAAATACCATATATATATATATATAAATATGTATATTTATATATGTACATATATATATATCAAAAAATAGCATCAATGCTACATATTATATATATGTATATGTACATATATATTCTAATATATGTATATATATATTCATCTATGTACATGTATACGTAAGTATACATATGTTGATATATTCGTATGGACATTTCTATTTTTCGTACATACATATGTATCAACACATGTATACATATGTATATATGTCTATATCTTATATATATATATACACATTCGATTGCACAATCAAGCACATACACCATTACTACCTTGTTGATAAGAACATATGTGCGATGTATATATATACATATACATATACAAGTCGTATTTGTTTGTTCGACAACACCATTCTAATAAGCAACTCGTTCATTAGCATGCATAGATATGTCTACCCATGTAGTCTCATGTTCATGTTCCTTCATGCATATGGTTTATCCTTGACATGCATATGCATACATATACATACATTCCACATGTGTTCACCTCATCAATTCAAGCATAGTAATATAAAGAATAACTCATAAACTCCAAAAAAATAAACATCATCCAAGAATGCACTCAATAATAATCAAGAGCCTTACCAATGCAAACACAGCATACTAAGGATGACTTACCAATTCCCAACACAATAACTTGACTCAACCATTCTACTATTAGTGTGTGTGTGTATGCTCAATTAGGTTATGTTACTCATTACCTGACAAAGTTCTTCTCTCGAGTGATACTTCCCCTCGCACCTAGAGGATTGAACATATACCTGAATCCAACATAACACATTCCCACGGTAGTCAATTGTTCAAGAAAATATGCTTTCACATAATATTTCTCCATAGTTAGAATATCTAATTCAATAACCATCCATTTCACATATATGCATTTCATCACATAACATTAAATGAGATAACATTCATTCATAATTTATTGATAACAAAGTGCAAGCACATATATTCTCAATTAGAATTAAAAGTGCATTCACACATGCAATATTTATCCTACACAGTAATAGTAAATAGGTAACTACATAATTGGGGTGTGACATCATCATTCTTAACATCACAAGCTTGCATAAAGTTGGTTGATATGGCATTGGATTGGTAAAGATTTACAAATTTTGGTTAGGTGGGGCGACGAACTTATTCCCTTTATCATTAACACCAACCAATTGAATGTGATTAGAATCAATGGTAGGTGACAACGATCTAAATAGTACTTTGATATATTCTCCAAGATAGTGCCTTCTACTAATGCATGATGGTAGCTTATTTATGTAATAGTCCATGATTTTTTTAAATCATAGTAAACCTTTGTATTTAGGCTTGCATGATAGTCCCTATAGTAAACAAATATAGTGAAAGACTAGATGAAGTCTCCTCAAGGAACTATGTTAAAACAAAGGGTAAGATTATTTATGGACCCTAGTATAATAGTGACAATAGGGGCATAGATTATGAAAAGGGGTGGTTCTCTACTTTGTTATGATAGAGCTACATGCATGAGTTTATAGAAAGATAGTTTAACATCTAAAGGGACAATAGGAGAGTTTTTTAGGAGATGTCATAGTGATGTATGAAGAGCTATAAATCAATAGATCATAAATAGTTGAAGTGAATTCTTCAGGTCATATTGTGGTGGATTCAAGGTTATTAACTTCTAGAACAACATGGAGAAATTGCTCTTACATTTCGACCTTCATTAGGAGGAAAACTCCAAATGACATCTTTCATTTCTATGATCCATTCAAGAGTCCTTCCAAATCTTGTATATTGGTCTTCTAGGCATGGCAAAGGAATGAATAGACTTTGGTCTCAGGTTGATGGTTACAATGGGTCATTACTCATTCTCATATCTAGAAACTCAATGTAAGAAGAACATGGCAATCTCATTTGCAAAAAATAGATCATTGGAGCATTTACAAGTCAAGGAATTGACAATAAATTTGTTATAGCTCTTCCATCCCCATGAAAAAGTGTATGAAACATATCTCAAACCTATGGGTATTGCATTTGGTGGAACCTTAGGTAGTGATAGAGGTGACAATTTGAAGGCTTAAGGTAGTGACAAGATAGTTTAATGCATAATCAAGAGGATAGTCCTTATCTTGTGCACAAACAAGGTGTATAAATGGCCAAGAGATGACAATCAAAAGATCCTTTAAGATTCATTATTTAGTATTTCAAATCACATTAACAAGGAATAGTCATGTAGGCATTTTAATGAGGTAAGATACAAAACCCTTCTAATGACCAATCATGTGTAGACCAAAAGAGAGCAATATACAAGCTATAATGACATGATATGTTAGAAAATGATGAAATTTAAGTAAGTATATGGGTATCGGATGGAATTACAAAGGAAATATTTTTTTGATGATGCCAAGTGGTTGAAAACTATCCTTAAAGGTTTCCCACGACCTAAGAGAGTTTTGACTATCACAAGATTCTCTCACATGCCCTATCTTCATGCAAAGGGTAGTTTAGACATTCATGAGGGAGGTTGGATAGTTTGGTGGCCTTTATAAGCAATCAAGGGTATCATACAAGCATCTAAGAGAGGATTATAGAGTAGTTAAGGAAAAGAGGATGACAAGGACATCAAATAGATTTTTTCAAGGGTAGTTTGCAAACATCTAGGGGAGGTTCAAATACCCACCAAAGATCTAGGGGCCTCATCACTAGCTGGAGCACACTCCAAGGTGCTAAAGAAACCTAGTCAAACAAGAAACTTCTAGGGCGTGCAAAGTAGGTTAGCCTATTTTCAAGCCTTGTAACTTAGTCAAAATTAGTTCCTATATGCTTTCTGATTCTCGGGGTGAGATATAGGACCCTTAGGCTTCCCTTTTTAGTTAGTTCTTTCTTGTTTTTAAGCTCTAGAAGTAAAAAAGCAAAGCTTGGTAACTCATAAAATTAGTTCTTACTCATTTTGGACTATTTATTGTAACCTATGAAGGTTCTTTCCAGCAAAGGATAAGCATTGTAATTCATTTTTTAGGCTTGTATGTTGTTTATAAGTATTTTTTTATCAATAAAGATAAGTTGTTTTTACCTTCTCAAAGTTGTTTCATTGTGCAAATTTCTAAAAATGGTTGATGTGATCTTGTGGTGATGCCTTTTCCCCTTGATTTGTGTCCTATTTTCATTTCCTTAATGTAGAAAATATGTACTTTTGCAAGTCATGATTTGTGTTTAACCATTTAAGGGAAAAGTTTAAGTTGTGAGAACATTTCTATCTCCTAAATGTTGTCTTAGATATCAAACCTAGTTATGAAATACTTGTGCAAGAGACATATGAAATTTTGGGTTGTGTATGTTGCAGTTTAAGTTATTGATCATATTGTGTTCTTTTAAACAAGTGTAGGTCAAAAATCATTTGGTGCATCACCTTATTAAATTTTAGGTTTCATTTTATGTTTCCTTTCACCCTTTTCTTAGCATGAAGCAGTAGGATAGGTTAATTAGGTGAAGTATCAAAGGGAACCAAACATATCTAGAGGCTAATCTCCACCATCTGAGCTCACACTTAGGGAGATCATCCCATGTTTCACAAGGTGGATGAGTGATTTTATCAACTCAACAAGGGTGCACACTTTTAGTGACAACAATACCATCAAATTACATATATCTAGATTCTAGGAAAGTTTACTTTTGGACCCTGAAAAGGCTACCTATTTGTTGATTTTTCTATTAGAGTTGCATCCACCTAGGTGATTTAGTTAGAGATTCAATTCAAACAATATATCTTGTTTAAACATATCCAAACCTTCATTTAAAGATATTGAAAATAGTGAAAAAAACATTCTTGATAAAATGTACAACTATTTCACATCCTAGTGGAAATTTTCCCTCAACTTTAGGTGGTTGATAGATATTTATAGAAAAGTTATTGAATCCAAAAGATGACATGGCTTCCAATGTGCTAATTTTTTGAACTCTAGATTTTTATTAGGTAGGGGAGGGAAGCATCTAGTATGAGTTGTAACCATAAAAATTTAAAATAAGAGCTATAATTGAATATGATGTCTCTCCTTTGACCAAAATTTGTTTACTAATTTATAGATTTTATTTTGATTCCAATAAGAAACTATAAATAATTGACCCTATGTAAGTTTTCAAGAGCTTTCAAAAAATGTAAAAAAATATAATTGCAATAGGCAAAGCCCTCAATTTCAACCACTCTTCATCTCTTTCTGACGTAGCTCTTCTACTATTTGTTTCAAATTATTATTTTTAGTTTGGTTTTATAATCCACATAATTGTGTATACTTAGAGAGTCTATCCATAACCATCAAAATCACATCAAAGTTATCTAAATTTAGAAAATCAATAATGAAGTTGATTGATATTTCCTCCTAATGTTGTCCTAGTATGCCTCATGGTTGTAAAAGGCTTGCAAATTTTACCATTTTTCCTTTATTTTTTGGCATATCAAATATTTAACCATAAATTTCCTTACATTCCCCTTCTGACCTTCTTGAAAAATCTTTCTTTATACATTGATAGGTCCTTAAGAACCTTGAATTTCCTCCTATTGCTGACTCATGTGTTTGAGACAATATAATAGCTTGTAACTAAGAATGTAAATAAATTAAAATAACCTATCTTTGGACTAGAAGGAGTGTCCTTTCCAAACACACTTATCTAAAGAATATGGGTCATGCTAAAGTTGTACAATTAGATTTTTTTGTTAGAGGATCATATTTCCACTCTTCTTGTGTAACTTCTACCCATATAGCTTGTAATGAATAAATGACACAAAATGTTGCGTTTTTTTTTTTGAGATATGGCATTAGTTGTAATATTATACTTGCCTCTTTTATAAATAATTTCAAAGTCAAACCCTAGCATCTTGGTGGCCCATTTTTGTTACTACTCTAAAAGAAATCATTATTCCAAAAAATATTTTAGGTTTTCATGATCTATCTTAACTTTGAAATGTCTTCTCATTAGATATTAGGATAATTATTAAACTACATGAATTATAACTATTTCTTTCTCATATATAGGCCTTACCAAGTTCTTTCTTTTAATTTTTATGTCTCAAATGCTAAGGGACACCCTTTTTGTATTAGTAATACCCCAAAATCATGTTCAAATCCATCACCTTCTACCACAAATATCTTAGATAAGTTTGTGGTAGCTAACACAAGAGTGGAAGTAAGAGCTTCTTTTAGTTTTTTAACTTCTTGGGTGGCTCACTCTAACCATGAAAAATAATTTTTTTTGAAACAATATTGCTAAGGATGTTGCTATGCGAACATAGTTGCAAACAATTTTTGTATAATATCTCGTTAAATGATACAAAAATCCTCTCAAAACTTTCATATTTTAAGGTTTTGGCCACTCTTTTACTATTGTAATCTTTTAAAGATCCACCTTAACACCTTCATGTGATACCACATGTTCTAAGTATTCCCCTTCTTTCACCCTAAAGACACATTTGGATTTTTTTCTTTCTTAGAGTCGGTTGTCTTCCAATGCACATTTAATACCTTCTCTACATATTGCAAATGGTCTTCCTATGTTTTATTATAGATGAGAATGTTATCAAAGAATACAAATGCAATTTTTTGAAGAAATGGGTGAAATAGTGAATTCATGAGGTTTTGAAAAGTTGATAAAATATTACCAAGACTAAATGGTATAACTAAGAATTCATAATGACCTTCATGTGTTCTAAAGACACTATTATATACATCCTCCTCCTTTAGTGGAATTTAATGATAACCTAAATGCAAATGTAACTTAGCAAAAAAATATGCACCAATAAATTTATCAATAATAGGAATAGGAAACTTATCTTTAAGAGTGGTCATGTTGAACTCCTTATAATCTAGGCACATCATCCATGATTCATCCCTCTTTTCAACCATAACCACTAGAGATAAATAAACATTTTTTCGAGGATGAACACTACTTGAACCCAACATTTCCTTCACCATTTTTTTGAATTTTTTTATTCATATGGAAAGGAATAAGGTCTAATGTTTTGATATAGATAAAGCGAGAAGGACCCATACCCATTACAAAGCAACCATTGAGGCAATAAAGAAGATTATAGAATACATTTTTTCTCTAATTAGAAACTATAGAGAATTGACTTTAGTTAATTTTCCACAAGCTTTCCAAAAATGTAAAAAATACTATAAATTACAATCTATTAAATAAATTATTGAAAAAACACAATAACTTGCTAAAAAATGATCACAACAACCTAAGAAAATTATCATAGCTTTCTTGGATATATTACTCAAAACTCTAAAAAATCATGATAAAATTTGTAATGGTTTGTAAGTTATGGGAAAAAACAAAATTATTGGCCCAAATAACCACTTTGATACCACTTGTTAAGAATATAGCTTGAAATTAAAGGTAAAAATCAATAAAATATCAAACCACTTCAAAAAAGTAAACTCAAAAACTTGAATATGAATTTAATCTTACAACTTATGATTGTTTGGAAGAATCTTTTCCCATCCTTATTTATAGACATAATTAATTATGGACACCCCTTATTGACCTAAAAAATTAGCTAAAACTAATAAATAAAAATATTAAAATTAAAACAATTCTCAAATTGATTGGAGACGATTCTTCAGATCCTGCAAATAAAGAAACAAACGAGAAAACTGACTTTAGTTAATTTTCCACAAGCTTTCCAAAAATGTAAAAAATACTATAAATTACAATCTATTAAATAAATTATTGAAAAAACACAATAACTTGCTAAAAAATGATCACAACAACCTAAGAAAATTATCATAGCTTTCTTGGATATATTACTCAAAACTCTAAAAAATCATGATAAAATTTGTAATGGTTTGTAAGTTATGGGAAAAAACAAAATTATTGGCCCAAATAACCACTTTGATACCACTTGTTAAGAATATAGCTTGAAATTAAAGGTAAAAATCAATAAAATATCAAACCACTTCAAAAAAGTAAACTCAAAAACTTGAATATGAATTTAATCTTACAACTTATGATTGTTTGGAAGAATCTTTTCCCATCCTTATTTATAGACATAATTAATTATGGACACCCCTTATTGACCTAAAAAATTAGCTAAAACTAATAAATAAAAATATTAAAATTAAAACAATTCTCAAATTGATTGGAGACGATTCTTCAGATCCTGCAAATAAAGAAACAAACGAGAAAACAAGCATAATAAAATAGAGACCAAAGAAAATATGGAAATTCTTACTCCTTTCTCAAACAATACTCTGTTTTTATTATTCTTGTCCTGTTCATTACATTCACCACATTAACAGCTATGCCCTTTTATCGACCAAAAGCCCTTAATTCAACTCCTACGAACTGCAAAGTAAGAGCATTCCAAAACCCCTAATCAACTCCTATAAAGACTACAGAGTAACTGCATTCTGAAACAGAGTAATCAGCACCTGCAAAGACTACAGAGTAACTGCATTCTAAAACAGAGTAATCAGCACCTGCAAAGACTACAGAGTAACTGCAGTCTAAAACAGAGTAATCAGCACCTAATTTAACTCTACGAAGACCACAAAGAACAGCAGATTAACTCCTGAATAACAGGAGGTCAACTGCAGTCAAGAAATAGTTGCATCACAAATGCTTAACCTTACTAAGCTTATCAAGATAGAATATTAAAAGTATAACACACCCTTAAGTTATAAACAAATTACAGAACACTGATTATAACTATTGAATCCCCCCAATACAAAACTATATATTCAGTGAATCATTGAGAGACCCCATGAATGGTTTAGATGAAAATTTGTGTTATATGCCAACATGAAGCAGGCTGCTACTATAATCAGCTATGCTATATTCCTCTGCACGCAAGGCATGGTTGGAATTTCCAGCATTTGTGTCTTTAGGCTCGATATAAAGTTTAGCCGCTTTTAGCCCTTCCACAACCTCATTCATGGTGGGTCTCCTGGATCCTTCACTCTCCACGCATTTAATTGCCAGATCAACAAAACATTTGAAACATTCCATCTCATTTTCACCCAAAGACAACCTCTTATCTATGATGTCTGTCAAGCGACGAGAAGAGCCTTGGTCTGCCTTTGCATGGAGCATTACCTATCATGAACATATTGTTTGTCAGTCTCCCTAAATATAAAATGCCAAATTGTAAATATGGTGGTCAAAAATAAATCTTACCCAATTTACAAGGTTGCTTTCTTCTTCACAAACTGCATCTTCGATTGGTTTTCTCCCGCAGATCATCTCTAACAAGACCACTCCAAAGCTATACACATCACTCCTCTCTGTCAACTTTCTGGTACTAAAATACCTTCAATCAATCAACACAAGTTGCAATAATCTGTAAGTAAGCAGCCCTTGTATCAATTCAAAGTTTCAAAATGCTGTGTTCATTTGCATTGCAACCCAAAAATAAATAAATTTGGAGGGCATAAAAGTCTCTACTCTGGATCCATGTATCCCATTGTCCCTTTAATATCGGTCATCACATGAGAGGTTGCATCATCTTGAATAAGTTTTGAAAGCCCAAAATCAGCGACTTTGGCCCTCATATTCACGTCCAGGAGAATATTTGAACTCTTCATATCTCTATGAATGATTTTCGTTGTGGCCTTCGAATGCAGATATTCCAATCCTTGAAATAAAACACATTCAGATGAGGAGGCAATAAACAATTCTTGAGGCTTTCAAAAGAAGAAAACAGACAAAAACCCTATTAATTCTGCTAAACAGGGTAGAAATGAAGTACCTTCTGCTGCATCTAGGGCTACTCGAATCCTAACTTTCCAATCTAGGTTTTCCAAAGAACCTGCCATAAAATTAAATTGAGATCCATATGAGTTATTTCGTGTTCCTTACATATGTTAAACACTTCATCTTGAAAGTTAACCTACCATAGAGGTGATCCGTGAGCGATCCTCCAGCCAAGTACTCGTAAACAAGCATAAGGCCCTTCGAGGAGTCGTAGTAACCAAGCAAACGCACCAAGTTCTTGTGATTTAATATCGAGAGAAGATCAACCTGCTTGGTGAAAAAATAGCATAATATTTAAGCATCACATATTAGATATTTTCAATTTTTATCAGAAAACAAAATTGAGGCACATATATGTATTACCTCATTTTTGAACTCTAATTGTCCTTGTTTCGATGTAGAGGAGAGTACTTTCACAGCGATTTCATTTCCTTCCGGTAACTTGCCATGGTAGACAGTTCCAAAACCCCCTTGTCCGATGGCTTGGCTGAAATTCTGTGTCGCTATCCTCAGCTCCTCTAAACTAAATGAACGAGACCTTACAGGGTTCGGTACGTTGACCGATAAATCTGCATTGGCACCTGGCTTCCAAATTCCAATCAGAAAAACCCAGAGCAAAAGAACAAAACTAGAGGCATCTTTGAGCAACATTTATTATCAATTGAGCATTCAGATTTATGGAGGAACAAGGTAAAATCGATCACCTTACCTGGTTTTCCGGAGTATCTTCTACGATAGATAAGTATTGATATCAAGACTAATAGAAGAGTTAAGATTCCACCAGTGATTGATCCAATCTCTACCCATTTGCTTTTACCTTTGGGAACGATAAGATATGGATTCCCAAAGTACCTGCAAAACATTATAAACTTCTTTTACTTTTCATGTTTCATGGTTACAATCTAATTGAATTGATGCATAGTCACAACCTATGCAAGGGCGGGTCTCATGAAGGGGCCTATGCAATATGAATGACTTCAAAAAATCCAAAAGTTGGAGTCTTCTGCAAATGCTGAGCAGGTTGGTATTCAAAAGCCAGTTTCTAGCTGGCCCTGAATTTATAGCAGACCACCTCAAGAGTTGTTTCGGATAGGTTTAAAATTTCCATGCAAAATATTTAATCCTGAGATTTGGAGAAGGTTATTATAAACTGTAAAATTTCCATGCACCTTGGCCTACACGCAGATCAAAACTGTTAGGGAAGTTGGAACACCAGTTCTCTGTTAAGAGTTTATTAGTTTCACTTTTGTCCTTTTTTTCTTAAAAATCTCTGATTGAACACAGAAGAGTCAAGAAAAATAATGTTAGGGCTCCGGCCAAGTTTTCCATCAGGGCAAAAGTTCAAAGGAGTATATGTTTTTGATTAAGTAGGGTTTTGAAAAAAGAAAGAGTTCTGGCCCTTGTACCAGAAAAAGATGTGTCATGAAGCTCTACTAATAAAGATAATATTCCCAATAAAAAGGAATATTCTATTTCACAGGAAATTTAATTGCTACAGCGACGATGTAAACACGGGCTAACAATAAAGGTACAAGGGATTGTGCCAATCGTTGGGACAATGGAGGCTACCAAATTAGCCAATATAATCAATGCGGGCAGAAATCTAATGATAATAAACCTGAAGTTAATAAACTGAGATAGTCCAAAATTTCTCATGGAAACAGAGTTGCCTAGGAAGGTTGTCGTAAGTAGCGTGAAACAAATTGGTGAATGGCAGAGGAAAGGGAAAGTAGAAATGGCCAATGATGAAACGTTGTGGAGGCGACAAAAATATCAGTTTATGTACAATACTGCAAGAAAGGTCAATCGAAAGGGGCAAGCTTAAAAAGCACATTCAACCGAAAGCAACAAGCTTAAACAGCACACTTAAAATTTTGAGTTATGTACACCACTATTAGCTTTACTAAATGTACTCATCCACTTTGGTTTGAGGCAATTCACCATGAATCACTTTGCTACAAAACATTCCTAAATGTGCTCACCAAACCCCTTTCCTACGATTCTGTATATTGTCATGGGCATGAGACCATGAATAAAACCAATGTTTACTTTATATGCCAGGGCATCCCTCATTTGTTTTAGCAAGTTTTGTCTTGCGGGTGACAGAAAGTTTGGATTGAACATTTTCTTAGAAATTTCGTCCTGATTCTAAACATCTTGCATGGGTACATTGTGAAGTATTTCCACCAGCAGCAAGATAACAATTTTGAAGGACCCTTAATACTCACTCCTTGGTTTACTGTTAATCAAAATGCATTCCTTAAACTTTGCAATAGAAAATTTAGACTAATAGACTAGGCCATCGTTACCTGAAATCCAAATTACGATTCAAAAGTCCGTCAGGAATTTCTCCACTAAAATTGTTGTTCTGTAAGTAACTGTCAAAAGAAAAATAATGCAGGCTTCAATACAAAATTACTTTCCACTCATAGACAAGTTCTTTCCATGTCAAGCACATATATAGGAAGAAATTAACTTACAGCTCCTTTAAGTTACTGAATTTGGAGAGACAGGATGGTATGGCGCCACTCAACTTGTTGTTTTGGAGATGTCTGAGAAACAAATAATAGAACATTGTTATTTGGTAGCAAAGGAAAAAACACTGGGAAAGAGCGGGAAGTGGTTTAGAAGACAAAGGTTATGTGTCTAGAATGATCTTACAGTTTCTCCAATCTGCTTAAATTGCACACATATTGCAAAGACCCTGATAGATTCCTTCCAGACAAATCGCTAGTGGTCGACAAAAGCAAATGATAGTCAGGTCTTGATATAACTATTCAATTTGTAAAACGTTAATACAGTTTAAACTTGGAGAGTTATTGAAATTACATTTCCAAGACTCGAACTGGATTGTCTCTGTTACATTTGATTCCATTCCACTCAATACCAAAGCAAGGATCGGAAATCCAGTCACTGATACCAAATTCCTTACTCATATTCAAAAGTGCACTCACTGTACTTAACAACATAAGTTAATTAGAGATTTCAAAGTTCCACAGTCCATAGTAATTGAAAACAATGATTTCATTAAAAAACTGTAACAAGCAACTTGAAAGCACTAGACATTTGGCATGACACTTTATGGTCTATCAATAGAATGTGAGAGATTCATGTATCATTATCAAGATTTTAAAATATGCAAGATAGAGGTATTATAATCTTACCGTCATCTGGAGAAGTTTCAGGTTCTGTATCAATAATGTTATAACGCTCCAGAGCATTTATGAGAGGCCGACGGCTGGAATTCCCCTGCCCTTTTATTGAGTCAAGAGATATTACCACTTCTCTTGCCTGTGTAATTGGAAATCTAAACTCTTTCTCAATGATGTAACTGTTCATAGAGAAACTTACAGTGGCAACTGCTTTGCCATTTATTGTAACATTAAAAACCCTTGATTCAGAGGTGTTCACTGCTTCAATCTCTCCAAAATACAGGGCAACTAATGTTTTTTGCTTTACTTCTGTCATATTTAGGAGCAACTGGTTGACATTTTCTTTCGCAACTATTGCCGTTTGCATGACCTCACTAGGAGGGTAGTTGCTGCTACTATTGTCACTAGAAATCACTGCTGCAGTGCTTCCATTTACAACAAGACTGCTATTATATATATCCCCTTTGCTGTCGATTTGCCAAAAGCGATCGTAATCATCACCAGGGTACCTGATTATAACATAATATTTATTTATAATTCAATCAAACGAAGTAATTTCTCAGGAGAAATGTTACAGACTAATTGCACAGACGTTGACTGTTTAAATCAGGTTAAATGCCAGAACAAATTCTCTCTATGAGTTACCTATCTTAAAACTTAAGCGAATTTGATAAAAGAGATACCCCTAGTCATCCCAAAGGAATTTAAATATTTAACATGCTTAATTTTGTGTTGTGCTATTTTGGGATTGTTTGGTGGGAGATTATTTTACTAAACATTTTCTGTCCTTTCTCTTCACCCACCTTCAGGGCTGATCTTGCTTTAAATGAAGATCCTCCTTTCAAAGATAAGACCCGCCCTGAAGATAGGGTCTTAAAAGAGGAATCCAAATGTTGGGCGCTATAAAATAAGTTACTGATCTTCGAAACAGTACAATACAGAAGTCCATTAATATCCCTACATTTACAAAATAGACCTAAGGGACTTTAACACTGCATCTACCATAGAATAGGCAACAAAAGCCTTCCAAATGTTTCACTTTAAAAATTAGAAAAAGCTCATTACCATCATTAGGATGTGGTAATTTTTTTTGCAGTGTGTAAAATTATGATGTTTTATTAAGATTCAATTATATAAATTTTCAGTCAAATTTGTTGATTCATATTTTATGAGTATTGGTTCACGCAAATTCATTTTTTTATGAGCATTAATGATCCACTTAACATTCATTGCATCTAGATTCAATGTTCTTGAGTTGAAATAATAGTACTAGGATGAAAAGCCTTCAAAAAACTCTTGATGCTTCAGCTTTGTAAACATCACCTAGATATAATGAGTGTTAAATAAACAACTCAACTCAAAATCTGTACAGCTAAACCTAATCAAACATATCAAGAATGTCTTGAAAAAAGAGTTAGTTGTACTTTGAAAATACTCTACTTGTGTTATATAGAGAATGAGTAGAATGGAGTATGATATAATTCATTAAGGAGGTTCAACTTAAAAATCTGAAGATTTTATTAAACAAAGACTAAGAATATCATGGATAATGGAAGCCAAGTGTATATTGCTGTGTTGTACTCCAAACACTATACTGTCAAGGCAATTCCGATTAGAATATCTGGTTGTGGATGTAGTTTGTATTGGTCTATGATCATCTGCAATGGAGTAAGTTGAACTTATAGCTATGAGGTGAGGAATGCTTCTCAAAATCTCCTGGTAAATCTTCAAGATGGAAGAGTTTGTTGAACTTTAAAAGCCTTGATTGATCTTATAGATTTTTAAAATAAAGAGTGCTGCATTTCATTGGCTTAATTGTATCTCAACCATGTACATAAGGAAATTTCTGTAAAGAAACTATACCTGATGAGTGATTCCCCACCCAAATCATATCTAGATACCGAATTCAGCATGAGTCCCTTACGCTGCAGTGCATACATGCCACTGAAAAGTTTCCTTAACTGAATTGCAGAAACAAAAGGATCATTATCATCCAATGTACGAATAAAGCAAACATATAGTCTGTTACTGGAACCAGTAGTCAAGATCTTTTCAGTATCCCAATTTTGGGTTCCTGCAAATGCAATATTCTCCATCTGTCTATATAGCATACCCTGCGTCTCCACAGAAACATTGAAGCTTGGAGGATTTGTGTTTCCATTGTAATTACCAAAACGAAACCACAGCCTCAACAAATAGGGCTTTTCAGGATCCACAGGCAAGCTATAGCAAGATTTGTTAAGAGGCTTTGGAAAGAAACGTAGAGACTGCAAGTAAATGTCTACACTTGAGTTGCTAACATTTGCCTGTACACCAACACTTATGTATTCCTCGGAGTCAATAGTCCAAGTCAGGCTTTTCTTAGGATCTGTCCGATTTACCCTGGCGCCGCAATCCAGGTTCAGGAAGCCTGTCAACATAAAAAAGAAACAGGTTTCCTTCTCACTTATACAATTCTAAGTATGTAATAATCTACTTATTTATGTCTCAGATTAAGACAATCCTAGCGGTTATGTTTTCTCCGTTTGAGATTAGACAGCAATAAGAACAATCTTATATACAAGTAAACATATACTGTAAGGACAACATGAAAATTAAAGATTGATATTTTTAGAATACTTCTGGTAGAACAGTACGTAAAGATTTTTGTAACATTTTGCTGATATGAAAGTACTATTGTGCATACCCACATATATAGGCTAATCAAATGAAATTTGAAAAAATAAAAAATCAAAGTATATACATTTTAATTGTTCTTCCAAGAACATTTTGGCTTAAAAGATTATTAACCCCTGTTCATCTCATACCAGGTTTAAAAAACCGATTGACGATTGTACTAAAGAGAAATTTCTTCAAAAAAATGTTGCACAGATTTTGTTAATTTGGAATCTCACAAGAGTCTATCATCAGGATAAAACATGAATGACCCTTCATGTCCTGATGATAGAATCTTACACAGTCTAAAGACATTTAAATGTTAATTTAGATCATTTTCTTCCTGGTTTCAATTTTCAGTTATTTTATTTGGGACCTCTGTTTTTTTTGCTCTCCCCAATCAAATAACTACAATACCTGTTTGAGCTGCAGCAGAGAAAAAGAACAACGCTAGTATTACCCATCTAAATTTCTCCATCTGCTCGCACAGAAAACTCTTACAAACAGCTCTGCAATCAAATAATATTGATCAAACACGATGGAATGCAATGTTGATGGCAATAATTCATATCATTGAAATTCTGGCATTTTGAAGCAGTGAAATTCAACATCAGTTTGACTGGAGATCTACCTGAGTCGCGAGAATTTTACATCAAATGTGGTAAGTCACGCTATTCCGTAGTCAAATAGCGTGTTGACTGGGATTATGGCGAGTTTAGAGTCAAATATTTGTTAAATGTTGATCAAAATAATTTGCAATTTTGTAGATCGATTGTTAGTTGATTAACAATATCAAGTTTTCACAATCTATTTTGTTAATAAATAATGTTTATGGATTCGATTGTGTTGGTGTTTTTAATCATTATTAGGATAAAATAGAGAGTTGAAGGAGAAAAATTGATTAGTCCATTAGTTGATTTTTGGATGTTAAAAGTATAATTGATAGAAATGAGTTAAAAAGAAACAATTATTGATTGTTGTAACATAGTTGAAAGTAAAGTTGATAAGCTATTTTATTTGGAAAGTTTATAATGTATATTACATAAATATTTTAAAATACTTATAAAGTAAAAGATACCAAAGTATAAACAAAGTTCCTAGAATTTCAAAAAGTCTAATTGTGTCAAACGAATTGCTAAGAATAATATAGCATCACTTATAGTATATAGGTAAAGTTCATGTATGAGGCAACATTTGATACCACCAACCTATTCCTTATATATACTCAAGCTACTAGTAAAGATATATCATATGCATTTGACCATATTTGCATGAACTACAAGTTTAGAGATTGTGTGTATTAGGTATTATATTTGTTATCAATTTGATTTGGACAATAAACAAAAATTATAATAATACTTAGTATAGTATTTTGAACAACTCTTAAAATTAATTTGGATAGAGTAAAAAATGGAAACTAGATTCATTTATAAAAAAAAATATTCAAAATTATATATTATTATATTTATTTTACATAAATAAATTTAATCATCTTAATAATTAAATAAATGATTTTAAATAAAAGTGTGATGAATATGGGGTGGAGGGCCTAGCTCGATTGGTTAAAACATCATGTTGCAGGTAAGAGGTCATGAGGTCTACGCGCACCGCAGTTTATAGGGTGCAATCTAAAAAAAATGTATGATTAGTATTAAATATTTAATTAATTCTTTTTTTTTATAATATTACCCTTGTTAATAGGGTGCAGCCTAAAAAAAAATGTATGATTAGTATTAAATATTTAATTAACTCTTAAAATTTTATAATATTACCCCTATTAATAGGGTGTAGTGGGTTGATACGACTGATAACCTTGAATGTAGTCTAGAGAGCTCCAAAGGAGGGGCAGTGTGCGGTGGGTTGTATAATTAGAGATCATGAAGGTTCAATTGTGGTGGAAAAATAAAAATACCTGGGAAAGGCACTAATAATGAAGCTGAGTTTAAAGTTGCTTTGATGGGCCTCCAATGTGTGCTTGAAAAGGGCATCAGGAAGATCCATCTCAAAGGCGATTCCATTTTGGTGATTAATTCAATTAGATAAGGATGGACACCAAATTGGAAACTGAGGAAATGTTTAAGCCCAATAATGCAAAGTTTAAGCAAGTTTTAAGAATTTAAAGTATCCCATATATAGGGAAGGAAATAAGGTGGCAAATGAGTTGGCGAAAAATACCTCGATGGTGGGTGTGGAAGATTGATGCAAACGAGAAAAAAATCCATCTCATTCTCTTGCAAACAACCAATTCACTCCAAAATTGCAACAAAGCACTATTTAACTTGCAATATTCTGCTCTAAATTAAACTTTACTCAAAACAATAATTACAACAAATCTTTCATATTCAATTTACAAATTTAACTTCACAAATCCATGCCTTTTCTAGTTGCATTTTCTTCTTTCCCTTGTCTTTTCCCTTAGGCACAATTTTCCTTCTATTCTCTTTGCATCTTTTATTACAACTTAAATGAACCACATTACATGGCTCGATCCTCTTTGGCTAGTCTCTCTAACAATATTAATTCTACAAACATTGAATTTGGGTTTTACACAACAAATCATACATTACATTTCTCTTTTTATCAAATTGCTCTCTTTCCACCTATCTAAGATCCCTCAAATCTTCTTTTTATGTGGCTCGATGCCCCTCATTGCAACCTCTTTTCTCACCCACGCGACCCCAAATCAACTCTTTTTATATGTCTTAGTTTCAAATATTTGGTTGCCTCTCACTTAGGCAATATGGTGCCTCTTTCTCACACCAATTCCTTTCTATATCTAATGTTTGGGTAAGTGCATGGATTTGTAACACAATTTTGGCTCTTAAGATGCCACTTCTTTTTTGAAATCAACAAAATTTGATTTGCACGAGAAAATGAAGATAGTTACGCTCAAAATTTCAAGATGCAATAAGAATAAAAGTTGAAGTGCTACGAGTCTAGTTTCTAAGCTACTAATTCTTTTTGAAATTAATGAAGATTAAGGGTCTCAAAAAGGGGGGGGCCCAAAACAGGTCTTGTTTTTATCAAAAAAAATAGCATAGTGCCTGAGGGCTCCCCCCTTTTTGATTAACCTGTTTTTAGAATTTCAAAAATCCAAACGATGAGAAATTAGCTAACACCATGTAGTTTATCCTCGTTCTTTCAGATATTTTTTTAATGAATATATAATATTTTATGAATTTTGAAAGTGGAAACATTTTGAAAAACTGAAATTTGAGTGTGCTCCCCATAAATATTTTGAAAACTAATCAAAAATTGAATTTTTTTTCATCACGTTTAGAATGGAGTCTAGTTTTAAAAAATGCAATGTGTTTCATGTTTCGATGAACGAGTAAAAATCTATCCTAAAACTAGCACATGTTGGTTTTTGACCAAAAATGGGGGCATTTAAAATAGAAGCTATGGATCAAAACCTTAAATGAATCAAAATGAAAAAATAATTATATATTTAGATAGCTAAGAGAGGGTAATGCTATCACGGCTTTTTTAGCAACTTGCATTGAAAGAAATGCAAATGTGACATGGAGCACAAATGAAAATATGAGGAAATTTGGCAAATCCTCTCAATTAACACGTCCAAAGTAGGTCATTTGGCGAGTGCCAAATTTTGTGCTCGCCAAATGACACATCCCATTTGGCACTCGCCAAATTTGGCATGCACCAAATTGGATGTGTCATTTGGCAAACGCCAAATTTGGTGCTCGCCAAATGACCTACTTTTAATAAAATGTAACTTTCCCCTCTATTTGGTCGACCACTTTGATAATCCTAAGAGTGCACGATTTATGATAGTAGATGGATAGTTGAGGTTTTACCTTTCATATGCTCTCTACCTCGTTACCCTAACTGGATAACTCTCTATCCCTCTGAAGTCTCTCTCTCAAGTCTCACTCCCTCCCACGCTACCTAGACTACTCTCTCACTCCAAATCCCTCTCTCAAGTCTCATTCCCTCCCACCCTACCTAGATAAATCTATCTCACTCCAACCCCCCCTCTCTCTCTCTCTCCCCCTATAGTATTTTTGTCTCTCTCACTCCCTCTCCCTCTCTTAGGTCTCTCACTCACTCCCTCTATCTCTCTCCCTCTCTCTCAGTTATCTCCCTCCCCCCTCTCTCTCTCTCACTCCCTTTATCTCTCTCCCACTCTCTTTCTCCCTCTCTCTCAGGTCTCTCCCTCCCATCTCTCCCCCCTCCTCTCTCTCAAGTCTCTTCCTCCCAAACCCTATCTCTCTCTCAGGTCTCTCCCTCCCACCCTCTCTCTCTCTCATAGTCACTCCCTCTATCTAAATCTCACTCCCTCCCTCTCTCCCTCCCTCTATCTCTCTCCCTCTTCCTCTCTCTCAAGTATCTCCCTCCCACCACCTCTCTCTCTCTCTCAGGTCCCTCTCTCTCTCACACTCTCTATCTCTCTCCCACTCTCTCAAGTATCTCCCTCCCACTCCCTCTCCCTCCCTCTCTCTCTCAAGTCTCTCCCTCCTACCACCTCTCCCTCTCTCCAGGTCTCTCTTTGTCTCTCTCAGTCCTCCCTCTATCTCTCCCGTGTCTCTCACTGTATGTCCCTCCACACCTCCTATCTCTCTCTCTCTCTCTCTCTCTCTCTCTCTCTCTCTCTCTCTCTCTCTCTCTCTCTCTCTCTCTCTCTCTCTCTCTCTCTCTCTCTCCCTCTCCTCTCTCTCTCTCTCTCTCTCTCTCTGTCTCTCCCCCACCCCTCTCTCTCTCCTCCTCCCATCTCTCTCCCCATCCTCTGTCTCAGGCCCTCCCTCTCCTTCTCACCCCCTCTCCCTCTCTCAAGTCTCTCTCTCTCTCACTCCTTGTATCTCTCCCATCCCTCTATCTCCCACTCCATCTCTCTCCTACTCTCTCAAGTCTCTCCCTCCTACCCCCTCTCTCCCACTTTGTTTCCCTCTCCCTCTCACTTAGGTCTCTCCCTCCTACCCTCTCTCCCTCTCCCTCTCTCTCTTTCAAGTCTCTCCCTCCTACCTCTCTCTCTCTCTCCCACTCCCTCTCTCTCTCCCCCCTCTATCTCTCTATCTCTCTCTATATCTCTCTGCCTCTCTCTTAGGTATCTTCCTACCACCCCCCCCCTCTCTCTCTCTCTCTCTCTCCCCCCCTCCTCTTGGGTATCTCCATCCCACCCTCTCTCCCTCTCCCTCCCTCCCACCCCTCTCCTTGCTCTCCTCTCCCTCCCACTCTCTTAGGTATCTCCATCCCACCCTCTCTCCCTCTCCTCTCTCTCAAGTCTCTCACTCCCACCCCTCTCCCTCCCTCTCTCTCTCAAGTCTCCCCCTCCTACCCCCTCTCCCTCTCTCAGGTCTCTCTCTCGCTCTCTCTCACCGACTCCCTCTATCTCTCTCCCACTCTAAAGGATACAAACCACTAGGAATGGAGCTTATTTACACAATATGCATTAGATGGGGCTTATTGAGCAATTGCAAATAATTAATTAAGCATTAGACATAAAAAAAATCAATGCCTACAACATTCAAGCATATAATTTGCACAATATGCATGATAACATCATTCAAGAATGGCAGTAGCAAAATAATATTTTCTTTAATCAAAAAGTTGTAAGGCTATACAATGATATATATTGATAAAAGTATATACAATATATCCAAAAAAATCATACAGGCTTAGTATAAAAGAGTCATATGGACATAAAATGTCATGTATATATTAATAGTATAGAAAATATGTTCCAAAATGCCACATAGGCATATAACAAACAACCCAACTACATAGCCATTTCCCTCTAGGGGAAGGAAAAAGATCCCGTGCTGCCTTCAAAATTCAACTGGATGGAGTGCCTATTGGTTCTCTTGTCTTTTGAACACACTCACTAGACCTCCTCTCTAGACTCCTCTGGAGCTGCACCTGATACAATAAAAGTATAGATGTTAATACATAGAAATTGAATTATGGAATGGAATATAATAAAATATAGTCACTTACCGTATACAAATAATCATCATGCACATTTATAACATTAACATGTCCACGATATGGAGTGACACCCACCTGTAGCAATCACCAAGATATAAATTAAACTACATAAAAGTATCATGCAAATTTTCTATAATAAACCATAAAAGAGCAAACATAATGTCAAATCAACTAATATGTTGCATACCTCTCTCAATGGACCAGAACTGGCTATTCCTGCAACAACTCCATGGTCCATCATGCCACCAACATCACTAGGGTTGTCTAATTTCAACAACTACAAATGAAACAACATATATAATAGTAATATAAAGAAGTTCATGTAGTTCATTTATAATTGTCATTAATGAAAGAGTAAATGGTTGGCCTCAATTGAGACTATAATATAGTTCTTATAGATCACGAAATGGTGAAAGTACAAAGTCCATCGGGATAGTCCAAAGTCTTGCAAATGCCAAAGTTCAATACTCATTGAGAATCGTATTGAATATGTTGATGAACTAATGTTAATGCCACAATGAAGTTCACATGAATGATGTGAGGATTACTATGTTACTAGCAGCTTTCAAAGATGGTTGTTGAGGTGCGCAACAATAATGGAGAAGACAACTTTGGTCAATAATGAGTGGAAGGGAAGATTTCTTCTAACAATGTATAGGATAAAATTTGGATGGAGGTGCTATAGCATAGAAGGGATAAAGAGATAAGAATAATAGGGGATAATGGAACATATGGTGAAATAATAGAGGGTACAATGGATGGGAGTTGAATGCGATAATGGAACATGGGATGGACTAGAATAGATTAATGGAATGGGCTAGGATCATATAACAAAATATAGCGTGACCTATTAGAGGTTAATGGGATGGGATTAGGAGGGAATAAAGGAGCATAGGGTGAATTAGGGAAAGATAGTGGGACAAGACCAAGAGGGGATAATGGAACATAAGGTGAAATAAGAGAGGGTAATGGGATGTGAATAGGAGTTAATGGAACATAGGATGGACTAGTATAGATTGATGGGATGGGCTAGGATGGGATAACAAAATATAGGGTGGAAAATTAGAGGTTAATGGGATGCGATTAGTAGGGAATAATGCAACATAGGGTGGAACATAGGGGATCATGGAACATCTAGGGTGAAATAATAATGGGTACAATAATATGAGAGTAGAAGGGCATAATGACACATAGGATGGACTAGAAGATATTTGTGGGATGAGCTAGGAGGTGATCATGGAAAATAGGGTGAACTATTAAATGTTAATGGGATGGGATTATGAAGGAATAAATGAACAAAAAGTGAATTAGGAGAAGATAATGTGACATGATAAAGGAATACACATGCAATGTTTTTGTTTCTCATCAATTTTTTTATATTTGTATATGCAAAATGATGAAAACTAGCTAACATTATTTTACAACACCATTAATGAATAAAGGCTACCTAAGTGTAAGTTGTTTGAGGAAATGAATTGCAAGGTGTGGAGGTTGAAGGTTCAATAGGAAACTATATGACATCCAAAGCATGTTATGAGACAAACATTCAAATATAACATTCAACTATTCAAGTGAAATAATAATATCTTTAATACTAGTTGCATACCTGTGGACTCAACGTCGAGAATGAATAATAGTTTGTAGGAATGAAGCATGTCTCATGAACACTCTAACCCTAAAATTTCATCATATCAAAATTCTATTAATTTAATTATTCTTAAATTTAAAAATATAATTTAATAAACAACATTAAATGAACTTGTTGAATTTTACCTGGGTGTCAATGTCAAATGTATCATTCATCAAATCATTTGTGAAAGCTATTGCCTCTACAAATAATGTAGGTTATGTAGTTACATCCCGAGCACTCTGATAATCGTATGTGCAAACAACACCACGATCACCACAATTATGGGGTGGAGCTTGGGGGCTACACGTATCCTCCACATCAGGCTCTACTAGAGGCCTCACAGACTATAAAATGGTCTGGGTGAGCGAGCTAAGCGACTCCAACATGTCCACCTCTACACTATCCTTAACAATGGAAGGAACAATGGCATGCTCCACCATGGGTTTGGCCAAGGGTCTCGATGCCAACTGTGGATTATGTTGTGCATCAGGTCTATCATGTGTGGAGCCCCTGCCTCTACCCTAAAAGTCTAAGATGTCAAAATAATTTGGCATCTTATTGAAGAGAAACTCACAATAGATTTTCCTAAAAAAGTATTGTGGTACCTCATTGTTATTGCATGGAGGTTGGTCAAATACCATCCACCACTACTCCCAAAATTTATTTTTAATTAACTCATGGTGGCACCAATGGATGGGGAACCTCCTGCATGCATGAGACAATGGTGCATTGGTTCTCAAGTCTATAAATAAGGCACACAAGTCAACTTTGCTAATTTTTAATCTTTTTACATCTGCATATGACAAACCACTAGCATAAAATTATCTCATCTCATGCCTCTTATTTGAAGAAAAAAATATTTTCTCGCTCATTTCTCCTATGAGATATAATTGAATTCAATGATTCGGAAATCCCTCTCCTATAAGGGTGGGTTTCAACATGCTCGGTTAATCTTCCAATTAATTATTCAATGTCTCTTTTATTGTTTTCAATTTGATTTACAATATTTTATTGTGTTCCTTGAGGATGCCTATGAATTGATGTAGGAGTTTCAGGTTCTTCTTGTATAGGAGGCTCTTTGTGAGGGGGTGATTGTGAATTCTCAAATTTTTAAGGTGCAGATTCATTCCCTGAGAATGAGAATAAGGTTTTATTATAAAAACCTATTTCAATATGCATTCTAAATCAAATTCAAAATAAATAGAATAAAAATACATACCTCTTCACAATCTTTTACCTCTCTGACGTGTTGGCAACATCCTCATGAAGAATTGCAAGCTAAGAGTGCAAAAAATGGAAGATATTTGGCGAGCGCAAATTGCAGAGAAGAAAAATCCAAGCCAAGCCACGGGTTCAAAAGAAAATGCAGGTCGAAGTACGTTTTTTGGCTTTTAAACTACTTTTTTACATTTGGCACATGCCAGATGACTTAAATGACTTAAATGACTTAAATGACTTAAATGACTTAAATGACTTAAATGACTTAAATGACTTAAAGTCATTTGGTGTACATGCCAAATGGTCAATTTGGATTTTTTTTATGAACTTTTCCAATTTGGCATCAAAATTATGTCATAGATTGGTGTACTTACCCGTTTACAAACTTTTAAATGGCAATGAACATGGAACTATTCCTCTACATCTTATTTTATCTATCAATCATTCTTTTCACTATATAGCACCTCTTTCAATCCCTTGTTGTGGGGATTTAAAACTTCATTTTAATTATGTAGTCCCCTATCAAATTAGATTCAACCTCATGTTCACAATAAAATATGCAATATTATTTCTTTATGTGTTGCTGCCTGGTCTCCTTTTCCAGTGAGACTTTTGAATGTATCTAGTTTGAGGCTCAACCTCTTCAAATTATTTTATACATTTTTCATTCATTCAAATTATTTCTTTTAAAAATCATTCCTTCAATGACATATTCTTTTGGTTTTCCCTATATTTTATATAAATTTTGAATTTGTCTTCACATTACAAGTTTAGCACAACCTTCATTTATTATAAAGATAAAGTATATTAACTAATTTAATGAACAACCAATTCAAATAATGAATAATATCTTAGCTTTAGTATCAATTTTAAAAACCTTTTTTCCCAGTCTGATAAACATAAGAAGATGGATAGCTTCCACTTTAATTCACATGGCTTGAATCATCTTCATGGAAAATCAACTATGATCAAACCCATCTGGATGCTCCTACATTATACATGTTGGGTAGAAAGATTGTGAGCATAGTCTCACAACAATGGAGTTGAGTAGTCAAACTACTCTTCCAAGTTTCCACCAACTTGTAGCGAACTCCTTTGCTATTCAAAGTCCTCAAAATCAATCTTTCTTCCACTTTTTCCAACATCATGTTGGAACACGCACCACCTCCCTCCAACAACATGTCATCTTCTTCCTTTGTCCCCTTCTTGTGGAATCATGTCCAACATAGATCGTCCTCCTCCACCAAATACTCTCCACTCTTCTCTTCTTCTTTGTGGGATCTAACCCACTATAGACCGACCACCTCTACCAAAACCCTAAATCATCTTTCACAACTTATATTTGCAAACACTTATCCATACACCAATTTGAAATCACTTGATCCCTCTTTCTATCTACTTTCTCATCAATGTGAAATTTCAACTCAACCTCTTCATCACCTAATTCAAGAGAGTTTAATTTTACCTCTCTTTCACTATTGTAACATTACCTTTTGCTATAATTTCTTCCACATCTTTATTAGCTGCAATATCTTCATCTATTGCTTCTACACTTGCATCCTATTTCTCATTCATTTCTTCTTTCTCCATTTCTTCCTTATGGCATGTCTTTGCTACAACTTCTTTGGTAAGGGTTGCTCTCACATCTTTTCCAACATTCTTCCATCTTGGAGTGTTGTCCTCACTCTTCTTCTTGCTCATGACTCTTTACCACTTTCCCCTCACCTTTGCCAATATTCTTCTCCAACTTCTTTATCCTCACCTCAATATTTCCCACTTCCTCATTGTGGCAATGGAAAATGTACCCCCTCTACATTCTCATGCTTGTTTAGGCCCTCCTTGTTAAATTAAGCATAATATTGCCTTGATTTAGTGTTGTAATGTGTTCAACACATTCACATTAGGTCTTAGGCCCTTGTAAGATAAATGGACTTAATTGAACCTTATTTAAGGTGTTGTAAAGTGTTGTACCACACTTTCACACTAATCTAGGGTTTGCATTATTAATTAGGCTTCTTTATGCCTTATTTGGCCTTATTTTGCATCCACAAGCCTTAATTAATGCATCTTTCTGAGGATAATTCTAACATAAATTAGCATCCAATCATAATTCAAGTGTTTTTGGATTGTATGGCCCAAATTTAGTGATCTAGAACTCATACACCACATTGGGCATATCGGTCCCACCTAAGTTTTGGGGCCTCGATCTTCATTTCACATGAATCTAAGTATTTCTTGAAAAGTCTGTCCCAAAGCTTGGCCTAATGGGACTCATACACCCCCTTGGGCGTATGAGTCCCATGTGGCTTAAATTAAATTTAATTCAAATTTTTGGTGATATTTTATCCTCCTAGATCTGATGTCATCTTCTAGTGTTGTAATTTTGGAAAATTTGGCATAAACAAGTATAACTACAAGGTTATTTCATTCATTTTTCACCTAGCAACTTGAGTATTCATGCATCATAGAAAATTGGAGATCACAAGAGCATTCAAGTGTTTACAAGAGCATTCAAGAGTCTTCAAGAGATGATTATTAAGTGTTTTGGAGCATTATTCAAGGACCAAGCACCATGTCTGTTGATGCCAAAATTTGGCAAGGTAACAACCCTTTTATGGGAAACTCAGTTTATGGTGGACCTATTGCGTTAAACTGAGTGACCTCTAGAGTTTAAAGAAGTTGACTTCTTCTGTAATTGGAGTTTGGAAAGGGAAAAGGAAACAAATATATAAAAATAAAATCTAACCTAAGGCGATGCGCCAAAACATAGATAATAGGCACGATAAATCATAGATCTAAGGGCTTGATCAACAATTTGCAATGTCCTAGAAAACCATAAACTAAAGATTAAATTATAAAGAATTCATTCATTGACATAAGATAACTTTACACACATATTTACTAACAAGAAGAGTCATATGACATGATCTAAGACAAAAAAACTTGCATTCAATTTATAGAAGTTTTGCGAATGAATCATCCAACAATAGTAGCACAATTTAGAGTTAATCAAATATCATAAGAAGAGCAGAAAGGCCGAATGATTGGAAAATTTTGTGAGTCTTTTTACAATAATTAAAAAATAATAACAGAGGCCTAGTGTATTTTCTTAATATATCTTCTTTTTGCAAAATCCTGGAACCCCTCATCTGAAATAAAGAGGAGTATATATAGCCAAAATGCTCCCACTACCTTAGCGAGCAGTAATAGAAAAGATCCGCAAATCCATGGCAATGATGCAAAATAAAAGATTCCCCCTAGCCATTGCAACTAAAAAGATTCCATCCAAAGCATCGGGTCACTCCAGGTTCAGGTGCATCCTCTACAAATGATGGCAGTGGTCCCAGAAAGGTCATGCAGACAAGTGTCACTACTGTCCTAAAGTAGTTATGAAACACGATAGGATGTCACGGTCCTTGGCTTGCTCCATCCATCATTTAAGAGAAACACTCGTTGGATAGACACGTGGTGACATTGTTCAGCCCATGCTCCTCTTTCTTCCTTGCTATTGAAAAGCTTGTGCCAAAGAGACATGTGTATCCTGCCTCATCTTTGGTGCCGATTGTGGGGCCTGAAAAATATATGAAGATGGAACCACGTGGCATGCAAATAGAGCCCAACTCAAAAATGAAGGGAAGCAACTTTCAATTGTGTGCAAAGTAAACACGTGGCAACGTAATGGGGTTGATTTGTAGAACAAAGGGAAGAGAACCTTCGGGGAGCGCAGAGCAGACACATGGCAGAGGTAGTGAAATTTTTCAAAAAGGGGCCGAGTGACCTTTAATGAAATGTGTGGGATGATACTTTAACAAAATAAATCCTAAAGGGAGCTCGATGAATACTTATTCACAGCTTCTGGCGACTATCAGGGGCATTTCGCTTGAGGAACGAAGAACCCAAAATTTATGGTTCGCAGACTACAGTGCCATCCATTGGCAATGAAATTAGAACTTGGAAAGGACCTCCCATAGAGGTAGCCAGTCATCTTCAGATGGTCTCTCTACTTTACATAGATTCTCATGTGCTCCACCTAGGTCAATCGTTTCTTTATGAGGCAGTGTATCAGGAAAACCCACCCTTGCTTCACAATGGAATAATAGCTATGCAAGAGGATGGATGACTCTTTCAATGTCTACTATGGTAGGAGGATCGCCAAAATTTTGGAAAGTGCTTAGGTCTCACTCCTCTTCAATTCTTTCTGTAATCTATTTATCCATGGCTATCAATCCATCTTCAAAAAATGGAGATGGTAGACCCATCCCGCTCAGCTGGGAGAAATTTTCTCACATGCCATCTATTGTCTAGTTCAAGGTAGTTGTGACTGCCTTAGTCCATTGCAAGGCCGAGTGGCAATGGATGAACTTGTTTTCCATTTGAGATACAACATTCTGATCTTCAATCCTTACCTTGGCTAGGTCTTCATCAGAGATTGAATATAGATTGGTGAGAAAACTCTTTGCTTCTGGAACTGTCTCTGAGATGAACCGTGGGAACTACTCAATTGTTTCAAGGACCTCCTGGTTCAATCTAGTTTCTTTTGAGATGAACTAGAGTGTTGGCTAGAGTGTTAGGCATAATGTTTTAACCTTTTCCCAATAAGAAATATATGTCTACCGGGCCAATGGGATGAGGTCGGGCTGCGTAGAGGAGGCTTGGAGAGAGCTCTTCATAGAGACAATCTCTGTCCTTTGAGTTAATGGCTTTTGTCAATTCCACATTTTTCCTCTTCGTGGATGCCAGTTGCTCCCTAGAGCTACTCATTTCTTTGCACCAATTTTCCTCAGCCTAGGCACGGTTTTCCAATTCTCTATCAAGAAAGGACTTTGTCTCTTGAAGCTCTTTCTCTAACTGGGCCTTTTGGTCCTCAAATTCGGCATCCTTCTCCTACAAATTTTGCTCATATTGAGCTCATTGCTGATCTAGCCCCTCATATTTTTGCATCATCCCTTGCTCATGTTCAACATGCTACCATTCAAAATCCTCATCATTCACCTGCAGATTCTGCTCTGCCAGAGTTAATTGGCTTTGGTACTCCTGATTCTTAGCACACAAATCATTTATTATAGCGGATTCGATGGATTGAACCTTTGCAAGTTCCTCCTAAAGTTTATTCCTCTCCACCTCTGCTATCAACACTTTCTTTGTCAAGCGCGCAACATCCACTCCTAGGGATTTTTCCCTCTTTTCCAAGAAATTGGCTCATTCTTTCAAAGATTTCAGCTGCTCATCCATCTTCAGTTTACGACTAGTTTTCATGAAATCATAGGCAACCAATCATTGAATCTCCTCTATGAGCTCAACTTTATCCTACGAATGAGCTACCTTCATGTCAAGCCCCACTGCATATAGATCATAATCTTCTAGACACATCTCCCCTTGTAGCTTTGCCATGGTCGGGTACATGGTTGTAAATTTTGGTATTTGTTGAGTCTCATCATATATAGTATGCACCTTTGGTTTTGTCAACTTTTGATCATCCTTGTATTTTCGCTTTTGAATCCTATCGGTGCATGCCTCCTTTGTAGCATCATTTTGTGCAATAAAATGGGCTGGCGATGAGACTAGCTTGCCTATGAAAGGAGCTCTGAGAGGTAGGGCATATGGATAGGTAAGTTTAATAGGCACAGGCAGTTTCTTCTTCTGAAGAGTGACGGTCTACAGGTAGAAATGAGGCACATGCCAAAGATGTATTTGTGAACCAACAAAAGGGCTTGTCATTTTCCAAGGTTCCATTGGTGAACTGGCAGGAGGACTCATGGGTTGTAGTGGCGAGGAAGTAGTCATTGTAGAGTCCGCTTGATATGAGAAAGGGGAGGATTCGTGGCAATAGTAGCAACCTAAGTGCCAACAATGGGTAAGCTTTCATAAAGTGAGGCAAAAAAGGACTGAGTAGTGGCGGTTGGTGTAAGGGTTCATGAAGGAGTAAATGCGAATGGATTCACTAGTGTAGATTGAGAGAAACATCCCGAATGCATTGTGTCAAAGGTGGGAAAAGAAGGGCCAGTACTCATGGTGGGGGGCACCGCAGAGATAGTGGAAGATACCAAAGACTGAGAGGAAAGAAAATTAGGAGCGAATGTTACCTTTTGACTGGTCGAGGGTTGCTCTTGGGTTGTTGTGGGTTCCACATCTTTCACTGGCTCCTACCTAGCTATGAGTACTTGGCATACAATAGGTTCTTGTGAACCTTCTCTGATAATAGTTTATGTGCCCTGTCACTTTGTGGGCTAGGTTTCTCCAACCTCAATAGTATCTATTGGCCGTTGTTGTGACACTCTTGTTGACTTAGCACCCAAGTGAGTGACTGTGAAGCCCTCGAAACATTAAATCACACATTTGAAGTTGCGTAGGAGGACCGCCCTACAAAGCTTTTCGCTTCCTAAGTGGAAGATGTTGGGGTCGCTGCTTCTTCTTCTCCTTGTTGTTCAAATTCATCTCCCGTGTTGTCATTCCCTCCAACACTTGAGTCAGAAGTTGCATGTCCATCATCCCACCATTTTTCAAATTCTTCATCAACTTTCAAGCTTCCATAACTGGCTTCAAGTTGCTTTGTTCCTGGTGATATACTTAGAAGGCTTGCATTTTCTCTAGAGTCCATTGCTCTGTATACCATAACTTGTTGTACATGTTGGTCCCCATCTTGAGATTCTCATCAACCTCTTCCATAATGAAGTAGAACTTATGCCATGGCTCCCTATTATCCTCTATGGGAATATGCACCAGCTCAACCAAATACTCATCCTTATCTTCCTGCGGGTTACGCCTCTTTTCCCAATAGGGTTGAGGAGTGTGAGTAACCCTCATGTTCACATGTGGAAGATCATTGAAAGGATTATACTACCATTTATTGCATATCAAACTAACCCTAAATGAGCCAACTTATCTTGCAATAGTGAGTGTGTCAGCCTCATTTCCAGGGTCACCATTTTGAAACTTATGGGTAACTGGAGCCATCCCTTCTTCTTGGGGGGTCCTCCACAAAAGTTGTAATTGATAATGCATTCCTGTCGGTACATTTCAAGAGCCAACACTCTATTTGTGATGCAAGCCAGGAGTCAGAATGGTTGTTCAGTGAAACCCTACATTCGAATGATTGTGAAATCCACACTAAAGAACTAGTCACATGCGGGAGTAAAGACTTGCATATATCTCATTTGATCCTTGTTGAGTTAAACCATGTCATCTTCTCCTTGTAAATCTTGCAAAATTGGAGTTAGAAAGAAATCTGAAAATGCATAGTAGTCAAATGTTGTAGAGAGGAGAGGTGTCCATGTAGATACCAGTTTTATTTTGCCCTTTTCATCAAAAATAGACAAACCCACATACTTGTTGAAGAAATCAGTTTTTTGATGCAAAAACATATGGGCAAGAAAAGAGAGGTACCTGAATGTCTGTTGCTCTAGGTAATTCTTTATTTTCCCTACCATTTCTTCTACGAGGTAGTCCGTAAAATCATACCAAAAGAAATCATGTTGCTTGTGAAATTGAAAACCTGGCCCTAATTGAAAAGCATGCACCTCCTGGTCTATGTCCAAGCCACAAAAAAATGCTAGCATTGAAAATGCCTCTCTTAAGTCATTCTCAAATGCATCATGTGGCACCAGGATACTTGGTAGGTTTTGGCTCATCATTCCCTACCTGTCGGTTTCCTTAATTAAAAACTGAGGGCCCTTCCTCATTCCCCTCCATGTGTTTTCTCCTTTGTCAGGATTGAATGCCTCAATCCTCTCGTTTCTAGTAGTCGGGTCGGCAATACATAACATATACCAAATAGCCTGCGGGTTGATATTGACTGTTAAAGTTTGTCCCTCAATGTTGTGGGTGCTCAGGTTGCAGCGTTGAATGGCCGCATCAACCAACTCTAGGCAATAGTGCACTAATGGGACCATATACTGCAGGAGCCTGCTGAGCCATATTTTTTCTGCTGTTGATATTTTTTTTTTGGACACTTTCATCCTTTCACAGGTCCCCTCTCTCAAAGACTTGGGGTTTTTTGTGAGGTGTGGGTCATGAATATTGTCCCAATCCTCTTGGACCCAAACCTAGTTTCTATAATTTGTGGGCTTGTCTAGTTCCAGCATGTTCACCCATTTTGGCTTGTCTGGTATACCAAGTGTAGCATATGAAATGTTTTCATAGATATTAACATGTAATGCCCGTATGTACTTAAGCAAAGATTATGTTGCCTCCCCTTACATCTCTTACTGCAAATTCTCTGCCATTGTCTCTTTTGATGAAATCTTTTTCTAGGCTTGAATTCTCTACAACTTTTTTCTCAGGTTTGGGTATACTAAAAATATTCACTCACTTGGCTTAGCTTATTTGAAAAGACTCTTAAGCGTTTAAAATTTTTTCATGCAATACTTAGCTATCTTTTCTCAAGGTGGTAGACGAAATTGATTTTTGCATTTAATTTGGCATGTATCGCTCATCCTTTGGCTCGTGCGAAAATAAATCACTTGCCATTTTGAAGTGACAAGAATTCATAATTGCATTAGGAAACTGTGTGATACGAAGCAATTTCCTTGGAACTTGGGCCAAAAATTTGCTCTTAGCTTATCATTCGCATGCGTTGACAATTAATATCCTAAATGGAATGATTAAGCCAAAGCAAACGATCAGTGCCTAAAATGACTTGAATCTTGCCTTGGGTTTTGAGAGACGCCTGAGAAGTGACACAACAACTTTAGGACCATGCAACTCACCACCGATGAGCGCCACCATCTTATGCTAATTAATTAGCTTTCATTAACTTTGCAGGCATTGAACCATACTTAGCAGGCATAGCTAGTCAGAAAATTTGAGCAAGCTTAGGCACAGTTCTCAAGTTGGCACTCGATTATCATCACATTTTTGGAAAGCCCATTACCACACCTTTCCTCACTTTTTCTATAAATAGGCATCTAAGTGGTAATGAAATCACACTTAGCATTTGAGTAATCTTTAGTAATAGGTTATTGACTTAGCATTTTACTTTGCTAATTGGCAAAGTATTTTCATAGGCTAGGCCTTAGGCAACTTTTAGAAGTAGTTAGCAGATATTTGCAATGTGTTATCACCATTGAACACCCCCATTAGGCTAGTGTCACACAAGTCACAAAAGAACTTTCTTGGTGAGATTTCCACCAGACAACTGAAAAGGATGACAAAGAACAAACACTCCCTGGCTCTAATAGCCATGAAGTGGGTTCTAGGTCTAGACTGTTTGGAGTATGAGGACAAGTATTGAGTTAATACTGACATTTGCTTGGACTTTATCACGTCCATGCTGGATATCGACATCCCTAGGCCATTGATGCTGAAGCTAGCCAAAGATATTTTCCCCAAGAAGTATTTGAACAGTCTTGGAAAAGCTGTTGCTAATGTTGCATATAGGGTAGGCTTGCCCACGACAAGCAACCTTAGGTGCTACATTGAAGAAGAGGTGGTCATCTCATGGTTGTCGTTCCTGAGTAGATTTCGCCTTCAGTCAAAAAATGAACATTGCCAAAGGGTCACCCATGCATGCTATTTCCTCTTTCGCATCTATAACATGGTGGTGTTTTATGACATTGAGTGATACACAGACTTTAGGAACCTGGTGTTCCCTCCATCGTTGGTCGTTCTTCCTACTGATGTCACTACTCCTATTGGTGGTGCGCCTATTGATGAAGATATAGTGGATGGTGCAATTGATGTGTCCATTGCTATTGCACATGCTGTTGGTTGAAAATGCCTCTTTCTTTGCTTTCTTCTCTTAAAGATACAACACCCATTTCCTAGTTTTTGTACATATGCCTAAAAAAGGCTTGTGTATAACATATACTGAAAGGAAGTAACATATAGTTGTATAATTTTTGAATTATGAACCTTAGCCATTTTTCCATGTAAATACAGAAGCATATATGTAATGAAATATATCTTTATAAAATCCTTGGCTACTTTTACTCTTGGTATTCTATAATATTGTTCTTTTCAGCATATGTATTTGATTTCTCCACACATGGGTATTATTTTCTTCATTCATTTTGCTAAGAATTGATTTTCCCTGTTCTCTATACTAATGGGTTATTTCTATGCCCCGAAGCATGAATAACTTTTAAAAATACTAGCCAATAGAACAAAAGGAAAGAAAATAAAAACACAATTAACATATTTACATGAGTAAAAACGTGCAACTTAATGGAACAATTTAAGATGAATCCCGTTGACCAGAATTCCTAATGTGTCATGTTCCATATTTTCCAATTCAAAGGAATTATGCTCTTTGCACTTAATTATTTTTAAGGGGACTTCCCAAAGGCTATCAAATTTACCATGCTTACTTGGCTTCACAACCCTTTCATTGAATTTCAGCACTAAGTCCCCACACTTTAAACCTTGGCTAGATGCCTTTTTGTCAAACCATCGCTTAACCACCTATTGGTGGTTAGTCATGGCTATTAGGGACCTCTCCCTTTTTTCTTGTACTTCCAATAATTCAGCCAACCGAACCTCCATGGCACCATTTTGCTCTATCTCGAGGGATTTCAGTAATTGGAGCACTGGAATCTCCATGGATATTGGCAACAGTGCCTTTTTCTGTACACCAGCTTATAAGGTGAAGTCTTAAGGACTTGCTTAGGAGTTATGCAGTCTACCTAGAGCACTGCTCAGAGGTTTTTATGCCATTATTTTTGGTGTTTCAAACCAATCTTTTTGAGGAGTCAAACCAGGTTCTTATTTATCGACTCGACTAGGCCATTACCCTGTGGGTAATAATTTGACAATGTCTTCAAGAATATGCCATTTTCTAGTGTCAAGCGACATACCTTTACACCTAGAAAAGCCTTGGTGTTGTAAAAAATGATAGTTTTCAGAGGGCCAAACCTTGTCACCAGTCCTTCCAAGAAATCCACTATCTCCACCTCTATTGCATTTTTAAGTGGGGTGACTTCCGTCCACCTTGTGAAGTAATCTGTAGCCATTAGGATCCACTTGTGTCTAGTGCTGGATGTGGGATTGATCATTCCAATGAAGTCTAGGCCCCATTGTGTGAATGGCTCATCCACCACTATAGGTTTGAGAGGCATTGCAAAATTCTTTCTTCTCCCCATAAAAAACTAGAATTCCTTGCAAGCCTTTACCAAAGAGTGTGAGTCATTGAAAAGTTTTGACCAAAAGTAACCTGTGCACATGATCTTGAGGGTGGTGGTCTTAGCAAAGAAGTGTCCACTTGTAGTGCTATTATGGAAAGTGTTGAGGATTCTCTTTGCTTGCCCCGAGGTAACACACCGCAGGAGGATGCCGTTGAAGTTCCTCTTGAAAAGGACCCCTTCAATTAGTGCATATCTTGCAGTCGATAGTATCTCCTCTTTTGGGGGGAAAGAATTGGCAGATACTTCCCTATTTGCATAAATTTTAGTCTCTCTGTTAGCCAGCAACTTTCAAACTCTGACTTATTCGTTAGAACAAGTTTTGGTTGCTCTCCTTCAATGTCCACTTCCTCATCATGTGCCAGGTATTCGCATAGTCCTCTTCCTCAGATGGTTTTAGTGGGTTTGACTTCAATGTCATATTCAAGGATCTTGGTGATCTAATTAGCTCTTTTTTCTATGATTTCTCCCTCCATGATGTATTTGCGCACACTGGAATGCACAACATAAACTATCGCCTTATTATAGGAGATTAGACGACAATTTTTTTGAAGTCCCTTTACTATGGGAAATGCTTGCATTTTGATGAAATTATAATTTGTCTCATATTCCTTTAGGGTTGAAGAGTAGAATGCCACTGTATGTTCTCCCTTTCCTTCATTGTCTTTTTGAGTTAAGATAGTAGCTATACTTGACTTGCTATTGAATACATACATTATGAAGTCCTTAGATAAGTCCAAATTAACTAGTACAGGAGTGGTGGAAATAGCATCCTTAACTTTCTTAAAGGATTCTCTGGCTTCCTTTGTCCACTTAAATGCTTGATCCTTTTTCAACATCAGGGTGATTGGCTTGATTATTCTTGCGAAGTCAGAAACAAATTTTCTATCGAAATTTACCTTCCCTAGGAAAGACTAGATGCCTTTCTTGTTAACCAAGAGGGGAAGCTCCTTGATGGATTTCACCCACTCGAGATCAACTGAAACTCCTTCTTTGGACACCACATGTCCCAATAGCTTACCTTGCAATACTCCGAATACACATTTTTTTGGATTTAGGGAAACCCTGAACTCCTAGTATTTTTGAAAAACCATTTCTAAGTGATCAAAATGATCATCCCTAGATTTAGAGAACACAACAAGATCATCTAAATAGATTAGGATAATCTTATTAATTAATTAGTTGAAAGTGATATCCATTGCCCATTGAAACATAGCTCCTACATTTGAGAGGCCAAATAACATTTTTGAATACACAAATGTCCCCCACTTTGTAGTGAACATAGTTTTGTGTTGATCTTCCTGTTTAACCCAGATCTGATTATAACCCGAGAAGCTGTCTAACAAGGAAAATATTTCTGATCTTGCCACTATTTGCAGGATTGACTCCATAGAAGGTAGTGGATAATGATCCTTCAGGGATTCTCTATTTAGGTCTCAGAAGTCCACACACAAGTAGATATCTCCATTCTTCTTTCAGACCAGGACTAGGTTGGATACCCATGTACTATGCTTGATTGAAAAGATAATCCGCAACTGGATTAGCTTTGTTAGCTCCTATGCCATTAGTGATTCAATCTTTGGGTTCACCAGCCTCTATTTTTGTTAGACTAGCTTTGCACCTTCCGCTAGCTTGATTGTGTGTTGGATGATGTTAGGATTGTATCCCTTTAGATCATCATAGGACCAGGCTACTACCCTTTCATACTTCTCACAAAAATTGATGATCCTTTCTTTATCATGATGCGGGACATCCTTCCTGATTTTGAGTTTTCTTCCATCTACGACCTGAAGATCTGTGTAGTCGCTTTTGTCTTCCAAAAACTTCCTCTTGTCATTTCTTGCATCGTCACATCGAAAAAGTTTTTGAGAGTGACCAATCCCCTTGGGAGCTTGTTAGATTTAAGTTGAGTGATTTGTCCCTCATAGGCCTCACCAACCTTTGGTTGGAGTTGATCAATGAATTATCTTGACTGTTGGATGAATGAGGCAATGTGTTCATCAATTTCAAACACTTGCTAGCTTTGATCGTTATCGGGAATCGCCAGTCGACTTGTCACTCATATAGAGTGCTTGTTGTGAATGAGGCTAGAGATAAGATCAAACTGGGATCTAACTACTGCCATGCAATCTGCATCGCTATTTTGTTCTCGAGGAATAGTCTGGATGTTGAAGGCTTCAAAACCCTCAACTAGGTCCCATACCCAGTGCCGATAGGATCTTATGCAGATATTCTTTTCTATGGAAATTCCCCTAACTTGGTTGACCACTAGTTCAAAATCTCCAAACACCATTAGTTGTTCAATTCCCATCCACTCCACAAGCCTTAAACCTTGTACTAGTCCTTAGTATTCAACTTCATTGTTTAATCAAGAAAACTAGAAGTGGAAAGACTTTAGTGTCTTTTCATTTTGTGGGGATATTAAACATATCCCAACTCCTATGTCGTTCTTGCAACTTGCTCCGTCAAAGTGCAATGTCCACAATTTAGATGCTTGACTACCTTCAAATCCTTTGGCAACTTTTGGTAGCACTTGATCTTCATCATAGATGACATAGGTACCTAGTCCAGTAGCATGGTAGTTGCCAAAAGGGTCATTGTCCATATGTTCACTCAAGAGAGCATCATCTTGATCATTTCGGTCTTCGTTCACCTTTTCATCTTCTTATAACTCAGCACAATACATTTCTTGCTTGGTGATAAAAGTATGCGTAGCTTCAAAATTGATCATGGCTTCATTGGCTACATGTTCTGAGTGTAAAGCTTTAGATTCTATCTTTATCTTCGCACCATGCTTGGTTCTAAGGATAAAATGTGACCAATCTAGGGATATATATCCACCCACTTTTGAAGTAAATTCTCAAGATAGGCATAAGCCAAACATGGGGGGAACATCTATGATCATAGTGTCTTGCGGAACTGTGATAGTAGGTAAAGAAAATAGAGTCAAGGGGAGTTCCTTGATGACACCTACAATTTCGACTTTGTTTCCATCAAGCTACATCACTCCCCTTTTTAAGGGTTCATAGTCGAGTCCTAAAGCTTCAACTATTTTCTTAGGCATATCTATGGTGCTAGCACAAGAATCAATCATGGCATTGTGTAATAATTTCTCCCCTACAATAAGAGTTAAGAAGAAGGGTTGAGGCTTTGGTTTATCTCTTGCTTTAGTAGGGGCTTCCATTGTGCTATTTGCAAGAACTTTGATAGAAGAGGGTTGATTAGCAACCTTTTCATAGGGAAAATGCTTTGTCAGTGTTGCACTAATCTTTTCTTGGAGAGCCTTCTATATTAGCGTCTTCTGCTCTAGGATAGCTAGAATGTCCCATAGGGACACATTAGAGGTGGATTTCTTTAACTATTCCACCACATTAAAAGGTGGCAGATTCAGAGGTTTCTGATCCGTTGCTCTTGTTATAATAATTTCTTTTTGTGGCTAATATTGTGGCATTACTATTGAGGTACTAGGCATCTGGTTAGAAGCACTTTTAGGTTGCAGACTGGCTAGTCGCGAAACCACTGATTCACTTGTAAATCTCCTCTTTGAGTGAGTGTTGTAGTCAGATTGTACTTGTGGAATTTTAGATGTGAATGTATCATTGGCAAACACTACTTCTTCTTCCATCCATGAAAAAAGTGTGTGGTCACGAGCGATGTCCACTTCTTGTTTCGGTGACATCCCTTGTATTTGTGTAATGAGCACCACATTGTCCATTTGTGAAGAGGTATACACATAGCTTCTGGGGGCTGACATTGTAGCTTGGTTGCGCTGCTCTGCCATCTTTTGTTGTAAGTTTCCACACAGGCAATTTTGGGGCATATGTGAATTTCCGCAAGGAAAGCACCAAGGGTTGGTGTCATCCGCTAAATTATTTTGACCCGCGGTTAGCTCTCTACTCGAACTTAAGTTAGCACTCTATAGTGGAGTGGGTACCAGTACCATTTGATTCACTGTTTGCACCTACAGATTTTCTCGAGCGCCTCCTTGGAACTGGTTTTGTTGGTAAGAGGACCTTCCACCTTGATAATTTTGGTAGGTAGGATTTAGAGGTGCGGCCTATTGTGCTTAAGGGTAGTTATCTCATTTTCCATAGTCTACAAAAATTCCTAGAGATCACTCATCTCATCCTTAGAAGAGCCGGATGTAGAGGTAACACCTTGTGGCATTCTTGCATATGCATACATTGAATGGGGAGGTGTCAACACACTAGCCGATGCAACTTCCTGGGTGGGCATCGATATTTTGGGGAATATAGGAATGATGGGCTAAGGTGGAAACTTCCTGGTGTCTATCAAATTGTTCTCCACTTTAATAGCAATGCTATATGTGTCTGGTGCTATGGTTCTGCCTAAAGATTGGATCATCATTGAGATGTTAAGATTGATGGCCTTTGAGTAGAAAATGAATGCCAGATTTAACAAAAGGAATATATCAAATTCAATCCTTTTCCAACTTGTATGGAACTGAGCATTGAAGTCAGCCATGGCTTTGTGCGGGGCCTACTTTATGATCGAGAGCTAGTAATAAAGTGATGATCGGTCTCCTTCATTTGAAAATGTTTGATAGAAAGGCTCGTCGAGCTCATCCCAAGTTCTATTAGTATTCACTTGCAGTGTGCGATACCAGTCTAGTGCCTTACCCCTGAAAGAGGTAGTAAGCAATCTTAATGCCACATTTTGGGCTATAACCCCATGCACCAGACAAACATCCGCAACATCTTGCAAATGTTCAGACGGTGTCTTTGAGCCATCTCTGATGAATTTAGGTATAGCCTTTAGGGCAGAAACTAAAATAGGGGCCCAAACAATAGGCGCTACTAGTGCAACAAGAGGGCCCCCAGTGCCCCATGCCACATAATTTCTGTTAGCAGTAGGCAACATTGCTAGCAAAAAGGGAGGAGGAAACATAATTTTTACTAATTGGGTTGCAGGCTGTATTGTCCCTAATGGTGGTACCAACAAACTAGGATTATTTGTTGTTTGGGACCTAGTAAAAGGTCGATGGCTCATACACCCTTCTGAAAATTTGATTCATTTAAGCTCGGTCCCATCAGGCGTGCCAAAAAGAATAAACTATTGATACCAAAATTTGGCAAGGTAACAACCCTTTTATGGGAAACTCAGTTTATGGTGGACCTATTGCATTAAATTGAGTGACCTCCAGAGTTTAAAGAAGTCGACTTCTTTCGTAATTGGAGTTTGGAAAGGGAAAAGGAAACAAATATATAAAAATAAAATCTAACCTAAGGAAATGCACCAAAACGTAGATAATAGGCATGATAAATCATAGATCTAAGTGCCTAATCAACAATTTGTAATATCCCAGAAAAGCATAAACTAAAGATTAAAGTATAAATAATTCATTCATTGACATAAGATAACTTTACACACATATTTATTGACAAGAGGAGTCATATGACATGATCTAAGACAACAAACTTGCATTCAATTTATAGATTTTCTGCGAATGAATCATCCAACAATAGTAGCATAGTTTAGAGTTAATCAAATATCATAAGAAGAGAAGAAAGGTCAAATGATTGGCATAGTCTGCAAGTCATTTTGCATAATTAAAAAAACAATAATAGAGGTCTAGTGTCTTTTCTTAATCTATCTTCTTTCTGCAAAATCTTGGAGCCCCTCCTCTGAAAAAAAGACAAGTATATATAGCCAAAATTCTCCCACTACCTTGGTGAGCAATAACAGAAAAGATATGCGAATCTATGGAAATGATGCAAAATCAAAGATTCCCTTTGACTGTTGTAATCGAACAAATTCCAGCCAAAGCATCGAGTCGCTCCAAGTTTAGGTGCATCCTCTACAAATGATGGCAGTGGTCCCGACAAGGTCATGTAGACAAGTGTTCCTATCCTACAAAAGAAATTATGAAATGCATGAGAATGTCACAGTCCTTGGCTTGCTCCATCCATTGTTTAAGAGAAACACCCACCGGATAGACATGTGGCGACATCATGTTGCCTGTGCTCCTCTTTCTTCCTTGTTGTTGAAAAGCTTGTGCCAAAGAGACATGTGTATCTTGCCTCATCTTTGATGTAGATTGTGGGGCTTGCTAAAATATGTGAAGTTGGAGCCACGTAGCATGTAGATGGAGCTAGACTCAAAAATGAAGGGAAGCAACTTTCAATTGTGCATAGAGCAGACACGTGGTAGTGTAGTGGGGTTGATTTGTAGAATGAAGGGAAGAGAACCTTTGGGGAGCATAGAGTAGACATGTGGTGGAGGCAACAACATTTGTCAAAAGGGGGCTGAGTGACATTTAATACAATGTGCAGGCCAATACTTTAACAAAATAAAGCCCAAAGGGAGCTCGATGAATACTTATTCACAATGTCAAAGTCATCATGCATCATGTTTGTTTTGAGCTAACAATTGTGATGTAGGGTTTTATGCTTCATGCAAGTTTTCAATTTAAGATCCATATCATTCAAGCAAGAGTCAAGATCTACATCCATTGGAGCTAGCTCATACATGTTTGCAACATTTTATTGCTAGTGTTTGGTGAGTTGCAACATATATTTTTTATTGATCATTCCTCCTTTACTTTTGATTTCATTACAAGGTTTGATTACCAAAACAAGGTTTGACCAAGGCAAACCCCTTTCCACTAACAAAACAACATTTTCCCCTCTCTTTAGTGTGTGATTTACAAATCTAAGTTGAAGACATATTGAAGAGTAAGATTGGAAAGAAGTTGTCGAGTGTGCAAAGTTGTCAAAGTTGTCACCTTGTCTAGGAGATCATTACAAGACATCTATAGAGTAGAATTTAACAGTGTAGATCCAAAAACTAGGTTGAGAAGACAGAGCAAAGACTGAAAAGTAGATTCAGATCCCGATTCTCCAAAAAATCCAAACTAGAATTATATGCCACTTTTGGCGTATGAGTCCCACGTTAGTGAAGTTTTAGTTTTTAGGTGTTCTAGACATATCTTTGCTAGATTTATGTTCCTGCCGAAAAACCCTAATCTAGGACTAAATCACCCAGACTAGCATATGAGTCCCAGTCTACATTAATTTTAGTGTTTTCAACATTTCAAGACTTCATTCAAGACACTACAAGTTTCCAAGTGCACATCTCTAATTTCTCAGTTTTACATTTTGTTTTGCATTCATTTCTAGGTCATTTAGTGAAGCTTTGCATATCATTAGGTTTAATCATTAGGTCTTTCATGTTACTTATCTTTCCAAGCCCTATCTTGGTGGAAAACCCCTCTTTAGTCATTAATCAAACCCTAGGAAAACCTTTAGCAAATCTCTTTCCTTCATACCATCCTTGGATTAAGATCTTTAGGGTTTCCTTGAGTGAAACAAGACATTGAAATAGGAGGAGCCCTATCTCTTCAAGGATAGAATCCCTCTTCCCATTTTTGATGTTTCATTTTGGTGAACCTGAATTGAAAATATCTTAATTTTGATTTGGAGTGCATCATCATCATAGATCTAGCTTGCATTAACATTGCATTAGGGTTTGCATTAGTTAATTAGCATTCTAGGGTTTCTAAATCTTGCATTAATGAAAGTACATATAAGGTATATTTTTGTCTCTTGCATCATTGAAAATCACCCAAAATTTGCAGTTGCACTTAGTTTAGACATTATACAAACCAGAAAGCATAACTTCACTCAAATTTTTTTGAAATCTTTGGAGAAACCCTAACTGGGACTCATACTCCCCTCTGGGTGATTTAGTCCGAGTATAGGTGATTTTCCCTGATCTCTAGGTATTCTATGATGACTATTATTCAACATTCAAATCTCTAAAAAAACCCTGATTGAGACTCATATGCCCCTCTGGGTGATTTAGTCCTATTTCAAATTTTAAACTACATTTTCCAACATTAAATTTTGTGTTTTTTTGTTTCTATTTTTTGTTAGTTATCAATTTTAGTTTACAGAGTTTCTGTTACATTCATTTCATTGCATCTAGATTAATTTTAGTTGAATCAGAATTAGAGCATAGCATTTATCTTGTGTTCATTGCATCTTGCATTTCATTGATTGTCCCTTTTTTGAGCTTTTCTACTTTGTGTCGTATTGCTAATTCTATAGTGGGATGAAGTGTGAGACTCATGTCATCCCAAAAATGCACAATGATCATGGATCTTGGGTTGTCTAGCTCTTTCACTACTAGTGTTGACACTAGCTCACTAGATATGGACCATACCCTTAACAACTCTTTTCCTTCAAGTACTATGATGCATGTTGAAATAATGGTTGCTAGTATTCCGCAAGAAAACATAATCCAAATCCATGAAGACCTAGAAAACATACAAAATCAAATAAGTACTAAGAACATTTCAACCATTGCTATCCCTACCATAGATAACATTCATCGTATGCTCGAAAGTCAAGATAGAGTTGACCTTGTGCATAACATAATTTAAATTTTTGGAAAACATCTTACCTCAACTACTAGTTGTGCTTTACCATCGAATAATGTCACAAGCCAAGGAGGAATTAAAATTCCTCCTCCCACAACAATTGCCTCTATTCCTACCTATACCAACCCTCAAGTTACAACAACAATGCAACCTACTAGTAATGTGATTCCTTCTTTGGGTATTCCCGTTAGCATCCCTAGTACCTTTGTGGCATCACATGTCATATCTCCTACCACTTTACCACCTATAAGTATTCCATTCACTTTCCCCTCGAACATATACACACCTCCACAATATTCACCTCCATATCAAAATGAAAATAATGATCCTCTCATAAACCAACTTTTGCAAATTGTTTCATCCCTTCAAAAATAAGTTTCCACTATCAACCAAAATCAAAATGGTCAACCTACATATTATGTTAGAAGAAATACTTTTTCCTTGGAGATATTGAGAACAGTGATTCCACAAGGTATAGAGGTGCCTAGATTTGAGAAATATGGGGGGAAAGGAGATCCTTCTAATCATGTTTTTGATTGCGCCGCCCTATGTAGTGACTTTATTCTTGAGGATAAGATCTTGGCTAATATTTTCCCTAGACCCTTGAAGGATACTGCCTTAGAATGGATTTCTTCATTACCAAACAACTCAATTCATTCATTCAATGAACTGGTTGAGGCCTTTATAAACCATTACCAAGTGCATATGACTCCTAAGATGACCCTAGCTGATTTGATGAGATGTAAGCAAAAAGAGGACAAGATTACCGACTTTATTTCACACTATCAATAAGTTTACTCCCAAATCAATGTAAATGTTCTCGACCCTCACCTTCAAAGGATGTTCATTGAGAACTTGCAAAGTAAGATACAAGATAAGCTTACCATGATGAAGTTCCCCTCCTTGGTGCAATTTTTTATTGCCCTTCATGATTATCAAAACTCGGTTAGTAGTCATGAAACAAAAGCCACCTCTAGCTATCCTGAGAAGTTTGATTCTGCAAACCAAAACAATTATCAACCATTTATAAAATAGAATAAATGATTCCTTCAACTTAATCCCCCTCAATGAAAAAATCAACACGTTGATTGCCAAGTAGCTGCTATAAGGAAGACAACTTCTTTGACATTTTGGGATCCAGCTAGGAAATTCACTCCCTTACCTAATACCCTCCATAACACAATGTCACAACTTCTAGAACATAATATGACCACCTTTCCTCTTGTTAAGACTCCCAATACTAATAAGCCTTTACCCTCAAACTTTAGATCAAATGATTATTTCCATTATCACTAACAAAATGGACATGACACAGAACATTGTAAGCATCTTAAACATCTTGTGCAAGACCTCATTGATTTTGATCATCTTTTAGTTACAGGTGTTAATGATCAAAGAAATAAGTCCATTACCCCTCCCAACCAAAACTTACAAATATTTACCAACGCTATGCCAAAAAATTATATTTCATTTGTCAAAGCTAGTGAAACTACAAAGCATGATGTGATGAATGTTGACATGGATGATGAGAACATGTATACAATTCAACAAAGTACTATGGATACTAGCGAACAAGGTCCTATGGATAATATTGAAAAAGGTTTGATTTCATTGATCGATACTCAACCTCATAAGGTCCAAACTAAAAATTATCGTTACATTGCTTTCTCCTCTAAGGATATACTTAAGCATGCACTTGATGGTCCTCTTTACATAGTTGGCTGAATCAATGATAAGCCCACTAATGGGATATTAATTTATCTCACCTGTGGAGAGAATGTGATCATCGAGGAATTATTACTTGTGCATGAACTCTATTAAGAATCATATGATAAGTCAAAAGAATGGATAAAGATGCATAATAGTTTCTCTTTCCCTACAATGGGATTGATCCCCTTACCTTTAAAAAAAGGATCAAAAACATTAGATGTCTCATTCTCCATAATATCGATCTTAGATCAATTCTATGTGAAGCTTGGTCACCCATGGCTACACTCCATGGAAGGTATCTCGTCGGTCATGCATAAATGCTTAAATTTTCCCTTTGACAAGGAAATATTTACTATACATCATAGTGGCTTTAACCCTTTGTCTTCCCATGGAAACTTTTCTTTATATTTCTTTTGGCTAGAGCCTATGGAACCTATCAAAACTAGAGAAGACTTCTTTTTCAAATCCTACCAAAAGTTCAAAGCAAAATGCATAGCAAAAATATCCCTTAAAAACATGCCTCAACCTATGACTGTGCCTACCATCCTTGATGAAGCCATGATTGAACCTAAAAACATTCCAAATAACCAAGAGCAACCTAAGACTAATTCTTTACTTGTTTCCTACAAAAGACCAAGAGATAATGAAAGCAATCCTATTATGACTCCTAAGATAAAAAAAGTTTACAAAACTAAAGAGAAAGTGGTTGAACAACCTTCCATGGTTCCTTTTGTTCCTCCCCTTAGGGAAGATAAGAAACCTATGGTTGATAAACCTGCTACTACACAAATGCAACTTGAAAGTCATACAAATAGAAATAGAAATGCTAAAGAGCGTAGGCATAGACGACGTGCCCTTGCTCGAAGGTTAAACGAAGAAACAAACAAAGAAAATAAAGATCCAAACTTGAATAAAGCAATGCATGATGAGTCTCCCCCTTCACCACAACAATACAGTCCTATACCACAACAAGAGTTAAAGCCTTCTTTAGATATTATCATTAGACCTCCTATTGTGATCAACTTAGATGACGACGATGAAGTTGCTAAGATTGACGAAGATGTGCATAATGAATTAAATACATTGTTTTCCTCTTCTATGAGCTTAAATGATAATTCTCCTAAGAAGAGTGTTGAACTTGGTAATGACCTTAGTTCAACACTTGCTATTGTCCCTTTGGTTAGTTGTCTACCTTCTGCATATGATGAACATGATTGGGATGTGGATGAAATGCTAATAGGTTGACTCGCATATACCTAACTAGTATTTTGCATTATTTTCTTTTGCATATTCTTTGTGTGATTGCATGTGTGTAATGTGATTCCTCGTGTTGTTTTGTTTGATGCATCACTCACTCTCTTTGTGACATTTCTCTATTTGTACCTACATTCTTCTCTATGTAATAAATCTTTTAGCTTTATCTTTATCTTTTTCTTTGTCTTGTGTTTTCCTATTGGGGATGACACAAGGCATTGAGATATTCATGTCTCTTCCATGTTGACCCAAAATGTTTTTCTTTGTTTTTTCTCTCTTTGTGTCATTCTAGTTCTATGAGTATTTTGGGAATGATGATGGTTCTAAGCTCTCTCCAAAACATTGTAGCAAGAACATACTAACCCAAAATCCATGGATCCCTCATGTGTTCGGAGTTTCATTTTGTATGAAACCCCTCTTTTCCTTTGCATGACGTAGCTTATTTAGAAACATATGACCTGGCATAGGGCTTTCCAAATAAGCTCACATGTCTTCTTTGTTAGCATTTATCATTTGCTACTTTAAAGTAATTGCTCATAGTAGGGTGTTTAGCAATTTCTTTAAAGTGGGGGCATGCATTGGAATTATTATTTTGCATTTCCTGTTTCATGGTGTTGTCTTCTTACTTCATGTGATGCGTCTTTCACCTTGTGGTGACATCAGCTGTGATGTCCTTCTAGAGCATGATCTATCATAGGTATTATATTCCTCTTAGTGGCTTGATGCAACACACTACATCCCCTAAGTTTTGAATCTTCTATTCTTTGACTGGTCCTCTCTTGGAGACATTAGGCACAATGTTCCGTAAGCTAATACCTTACATGAACTAAGCAAGAATTGTTTGAATGCTCTTTACAATTTTGCATTTACAATTTTGGTTATATGGACACCTTGCATGCCCATGGAGCGATCTAGTTTGTTCATGAGTTTTAAGCATACAAAGTTTTGCTTGCCTCATGAAGCTCAAAGTTGATTGTTGTGTGGTGCCTTATCAAAGTTATCAAGAGGTATAACTTTGGTTTAGTTGGACAGGAAGCTAAACTAAGGCATGACTTTCCCATAGCCACTTGCTTGTTTGCATGAGTGCATATTGGCTATCTGTGTATGTGTCTCACCTTTTGGATACTCACCCAACAAAGAACCTAGAGTTCCATTTCCCCAGAGTGAGCATACATTTTTGGACAAATAGCCTAGATCTGATCCACAACATGCAGGACAAATGGTCGAAGCTTGATCCACCCCTTTCATTTTTGTTTTTGTTTTCTCTTTATCTTTGGAAGTGTATTCCTATGTCTTATTATTGCTCCTTATATAATTTTCATGTGTGTTCTTTTGTGATTATGTTGGTTTGTCATAGGATATTGATCCTAGGGGCTTGATCATCCTTCTTGATCATTGTCATCTTATCTTACCAGCGTTGGTGCACTTGGGCCCCTCTTGATGTGAGTTTTTCTACTTTAGTGTGAGTTTGAAGCAAGTTCTTCCTTTCACTATAGTGGGGGCTAAATGTGGCAATAGAAAATATATCCACCTAAATGTTTGTGCTTGTTTAGGCCCTCCTTGTTAAATTAAGCATAATAATGCTTTGATTTAGTGTTGTAATGTGTTTAACACATTCACATTAGGTCTTGGGCCCTTGTAAGCTAAATGGAATAAATTGAACTTTATTTAAGGTGTTGTAAAGTGTTGTACCACACTTTCACACTAATCTAGGGTTTTCATTATTAATTAGGCTACTTTATTCCTTATTTGGCCTTATTTTGCATCCACAAGCCTTAATTAATGCATATTTCTGAGGATAATCCTAACATAAACCAACATCCAATCATAATTCAAGTGTTTTTGGATTGTATGGTAGAAATTTAGTGATCTAGGACTCATACACCACCTTAGGTGTGTTGTGCAATTTTTCACACACACACCCCGCTGTAAGCAGGGACCCTCTTTCGCTTCAGTTTTGGTGTTCTGACCCTTTCTTTTGAGGTTTTCCTTACTTGGGTATGTGTTTAAATGTTTATTTTGAATGCCCAAGTGTTTTCCCAAGGTTGTTTATTGAAAATCTTAAGTTCTAATTGAATTTCAGGCTTTTGCCCTGATTTGGGATTTTTCGCCCTAGTCGGATTTTCCCGGGTCTTGCTTGGATTTTGGTTGAACCTTGTTGCTCAGGACTTTTGGGTCTTCACAGATTTCTGCTTGGTCTGAATTTTCTTGGATTCTGCCCTGTCGTCGGATTCCCAATTTCCTTCTTTGGCTATCTTATCGAGTGCATTAATGACTTTGTACACGCTTTGAAGGGTAGATCCTACTTGATTTCTGAGATCTTTTGCACCATTATGTTCACTATTTTCCATCATTTGAGCTAAGAAGTGCTTTCCTTTAATTGATTGACTTTGTTTTGAGGCATTTGAGCTTGAATTAATTGATTTGGCGGCTATTCCTTGTGCATTTTTGCCTCTGTTCTTTGTGGGTGCCATTGAGCTTCATGTTTGCTGCTTCTAAGATCAGTTCCCACTTTATAATGGTATGTGTCTGATTGCTCTGCTTTTAATTGAATTATGAATGGAATGTTGGTTTTGTGAGGGCTTGTGGGATTTGAGTTCCTGTTTAGTTGCTTATTTCATGCTAGGGTTGTTCCGTATTGCATCCTTTGTCATCTCCTAGGTGAGTTTTGAGCTCCTTTGTCTGTCTGCATTTCAATGAATCTTGCCCGAGAATAACTAGTAAACCCTGGTAGTGACTCAATAGTGAAACAAGTAAATTCTGAGCTAGCCTATGCATTAATGGCGAATGGTGAGCTTTGAAACCTAGGGCAATGCCATATCAGGCAATTTCATCTTAAAGCGGGCCCGAAACGCAAAGAAAATTCATGAAGGGCCCGTCCCTAGCTTGCCTTAGTTTAAACATTTCAAAATCCATAGTCGGTTCAGCGTCTAGGTGAAATCATGCCTTATCATTGCGGCTCGGGATTATCCATCCCTTTCAAACTTTATTTGTCATGACAATATTGTTCTTACACCGATGAAATTCCTTGTGCCTATCAGCCAGCGAGATCTTTGCTTTTGCCAAGACATCCATTCGTTGATAAGACCTCATACCGATCACCCTATGTTCCACAGAGGGGCCTTATTAAGTTCATGACTTGTCACTGTGAAAATATTGTCCCTCACACCGAGTGCCTTTGCTTTCGTCGGGCTGTATTCTTTCCAAGTCGCCGTAACCCTTTGAGTTCTGGGAGATGTCACTCTAATTGCCCTGTGTTTCACCGAAGAAGCCTTCTTAGGTTTGTATTTAGTCGCCCAGACGATGTCACCCATTTGCTGAAGTCTTTCTGTTGGCAAGATAAACCAAGTTGCTGAGATGTCATAGTGGGTCCTTAAAGTCTTGCCAATCTTCCGTTCTGTTGCTGTGACTTTCACTTTCGGCGAGACCTTTCACCGAGCACTCTCACTTTTGCCGAAGTCTTTCTGTCGGGGAGACATCCATCTTTCACTAAGACTTCTCCATGAGATCCCTATTCCTGCCAAGACCTTTGCTTTCGGTGAGACTCCTGGCTGTCACCAAGACCTTTCGACGACCCCTTCCTTTCTCTTCGATCTCAAATCTTCCTTCGCTAGGACTGTAGTGTGTCGGCCAGACATTATACTGATGGGATTCCTTTGTTAGTGAAGCTTTGTGTAGTCACTGGGACCTCCAGCCAAACTTAGAACTTATACCGATATTCGCCTAATTCTCCATGACTCCCCTTTGTCACTGAGACCTTACCTCGACTACCTGTTGGCACATCGAGATGTTTGATACACCATCACTTTTGGCAAGACTCTGTGACTTTGCTAGGAAATCATATAGATAAACTTGAGTCTTGTCGGAGTGATTGTTTAAACCCACCAGTCGGTGAGACATGTAGCATTCACCAAGACCCTACCCTGACTGTCCTTTGATCATATCGATGGTATTTGCTATGTCTCTTTTTGCCAGGATGTTTCACTGAAACCCCTAAGTCTTAGTGAAGCCTATCCTAGTGATTTCCTTCAGTGAGACTCCCGAATGTCATCTAGACTTCTCTGCAAGATCTTAACTCATGTCGAAATCCTTCGTTTTCGGAATTCCCATTGGTCCAAAACTTTGCCTTGACAGCGGATGTCCGCTAGGTCCGAATTTCTCCGAAGTCCGCCGTCTCCTAGGTCTTTCAAAGCTTCTTCTTTGGCCTGTTCTTCACAGAAATTTGTCCCTCATGGATTTCCCCAAAAATTGAAGAAATATAAGGGAACATGAAATAATTGGACTCAACTATAATTTTTGATGCATTTGATGATTATTTCATGACATAATTGGATCTTTCCCATGTGAATTATTGATGAAAAATGATTGAGACAATGATTGAGTAGGTGTCTCCTGACTTCTCCATTGGAATCTGATTGGTCTAGAATTTCCTAAAATTCCTCTCTAGCTCAGATTCCGTGGACGGTCTTGAAACCCAAAACTTGTTGTGATTGTTTTATATGGATTTTAGTGACACCTTGACTTTGTGAGATTCTTTCTAATGGTGTTTTGAAGAATTAACCTTGCTTTCCTATGATTTTTACTATGTTTTCATGTTGAATGCAGGCTGAGTCAAGCAAGGTAGCGGCTGGTTCCTCATTGTCTGATGCAGAGAGGATCAATCTAGATGTTAAGAGCAAGGACCCTGAGAGTAAGATCACTTCTGTCTGGTCAGAAGTGTCTGATACAAATGTTTGCCTCTGGGACTATGAAGAGTTTAAAGCAAGGATGCCGGCCGAGAATCTCCCTTTGGTGACCAAAAGGATGATGGAATCAGGCCTATCCCACGTAGCCGGTTTCCCTTCTACAGTACAATGTTACAAGCTAGTCCTTGAGTGCACCAAGCACTATAATCAGGATACATAGAGGATCATTGGGCCTCAAGGGAGAGTTGTTGCTAATATCAACCCGATCTCCATTGCCCAAACCTTCGACATGCCAAATAAATCTCATGTGGTGGGATTCACCATTGAGGTAGCCTAGGAATTCTATGATGACCAAACTGTGAAGTCACAATAGCTGATCAATTCCTGGCTAGAGAATCCCAAGTCCCACTACTCCAAATTGCCTAAGCAGCTGTTCAGAGAAAAATTCAAGAAGTACTACAATGCCATCACCTTTTTGAGTAGGGTGGTCGGATTTAAGAGTGTTGGTACATTCGAGAATTGGATGTGCCATGCCATTGTAAGGATGGAACAAGAGAAAATTGATTACCATTTGGTAGGGGTCATCAACCAAGTCATTCATAATCAATTGTCCAATGTGTTGCAGACAAAGACCTTCACAATGACCTCATATCTAGTCTATGCACTTGCTAGGTTCCATCCCTACAGAGGATTGGAGACAAAGGGAATTTTCGGAAAGGAAATCATCCATGAGGTGTTCCCTCAATTGTATTTAGGAGGCTCTGACTATAGGAGGGAAAATGCTGCATTCACCATGCATATCACCAGAATGCTTCAGGAGGCAGAGCATGTCAGGATTTCAGATCTGGCTAAGGAGCTCATCAAGAAATATGGGGCATGGTTCATCCTGTTCCCTACTTTCTCCTACATTCGGGTTGATGGTTGTCAAAAGGCCCCGTACAGACTTCCAAGGTATCCCACTGACCACATCATATTGTTGGAAGTCACAAGGCAGATTTGTGATTTTGATGCCATTGTCAAAAAGGACAAACATAAGATAGGATTTGGTGGGGATTTTCCCCTAAGGATTGGCACTGGAGAGGTATGTCCTTCCATCAGTTCTGCCCAAGCTTCAGAGGAAGAATTGAGTGCTCTTGGTTTGTCTCTCCACTCCAAGAGATCTAGAATTGACATCATAGGGGAGGCTCAAAAGAAGGCCAGTAGAGAGTACAACCATAAGGTTAATTTAGAGGACTATTGGGCCAATTGTAGTGATGAATATGAGGTCAAAAGGAAGAAATTATCTCAGCTTCCAGTGGATGCAGTCTAATTATATAACATAAGAGCAGTGCTTGATCAATTAGAATATGATGGGAATGTAATTCAGGACCATGCCTATGAGGCAGTAAAGGATAGGCCTATTGGTGATGTGGATTGGTCAGAGGAGGAAAAAATAGAGCTGAAGCAACTGATGGATCCAGTTCTCAAATTTACCAAGATGTGGCTCAAATACACGGTATGGGAGTTGGAAAAAAAAGGAGTGCAATGCACCTATGCCCTGATGGGGGACTTAGATTCCCATTCTACTTCTGAGGAGTCCATCGAGCAGGATCTGAAGGGAAAAGGCAAGCTAGATTCCCCTATCAAAGTTAAATCTAAAAGCATTCAAGGAGAAGAGGACCAAGAAACAGAAAAATAGAGGAAGCCAAAGGCTAAGAAAAGGACTAGGACTAAGAAGCCTGAGTAGAAAGGGACTGAAAAATAGAGTCTTGAGGCTGGTGCTACTATGTCTAAGAGGAGAAGAATTGTTAAATTATCAGAGAAGGCTAGGTCCAAGGTTGGGGAAGAAGTTGCCCCACTAGTGATAAATCTTGAAAGCTCGGAGGAGAGGTCCAAAGTATATGCAAGGAAGTCTAGGACTCCCTCTCCCAGGGATGGTGTGCCCAAGGCTGACCTACCTCTGAGGGCTTCTCATGAGAAGTAGAATGATGACCTCCCTCCCACTCATGAAACCCAAAGTGAACCAAGTGAGACAAAGGAGATTGATGAGGATCCAGATATAGGGGAGGAAGAATTTCAGGAAGGGGAACTCCATAGTGCAAAGGCAGAAATTGAAAATATAATGCAGTCCCCTATGGTTGCACATGCTGAGTCTCCTATTAGAACTGAAGCAGTTGACTCTCCTCCAAGGGAGGTAGAAGCAATGAAAGATCCATCACCTACACATGAAGAGGAGCATGTTGCAGAGGAAGAAAGTAAAATGGATGAGACCCCTGAGAGACATAATTTGAGCGAGAAGGCACCTAGAGAACAACATGAAGAAGAAATGGGGCAAAGCAGGGTGTAGTTGGAGTCCACTGTTCCTAATTGGCTAGAGAAAGAAATGAAGAGAAAACAAGTAGTAGTGGAGGACAGTCCACCTAACTAGGATGTACTGCTGGCCAAGATTGGAAAAGATAAAGGAAAAAAGAAGGCTAGGTTGATCTCACGAGTCGAGAGGGACGAGGCACATAACAAGGTTGTTCATATTGCTACCCCTGTTCTAGATAAAAACAAAGATGATGTGGCTGGAAGTGATTATGATATACAAAATTTTAATCTTGGGCCTACATCAGTTGAGCAGGATATTGAGGATTATGAGGTCTCCAATGCAGTTATGGTGGATCGATTGAGGAAGGAAATGAAAGCCAAGCAGGAGCTAAAGAGAGAAAATGAAAATCTCAGGAAGTGCTTGGAGGAACTAATAAAGCCTCTGCAGTCCATTAATCCCTCCTCCTCTGCTGCCAATCCTCTACCTCAGGAGACCATAACTGAGCTTGAAAAGATGAAAGCTTCCACCCTTGCCACTGTGAATTGGTTGAAAGGAGTGCAAGAGAAGGGTGATGAAGCTATTAAGGAGATCTTGTCAGTGGGGAAAGATGCTATTATGGCAACTGAGTGGTTGAAACAAGTGTTGGCCCAAGATAAGGAGGATACGGACCTCCTTCTATAGAAAACTAGAACTCTAATGGAATACATTCGTGACAGGTTGGTGAGTGACAAAATTCTTTCTTCCGCTAGAGCTACCGAACCTTGGGAATGGTTCGAGGCACTGCAAATCAGGTAGAAGGTGTTGAAAAAGATTCACAAATGAGGGAAGTAGATTGATGACACCTTGACTGAGATTTACAATGGTTCCATTGCCTTCTTCGAAATCATGACGGGAAGAAGAAAGATCGCACCCAAGTACTTGAGCTTGGAACAGTTGATAGAATGGTGGCATGATGTGTATGCACCACTTGATGATGGTTCTATTTCTGAGCACCAACTAGATGACGTGGCCACCTACCTCGTAGTTATTGATAAACATGTGGCATAAAAGGTAGATTGGGATAGGTCGGTCAAACACTCAAGGGACGAGATTGCGTCCATGGAGAGGCAACTTAGGGTTCTGCCAGTACCACTTGTGGCTGACTTGGATGGAGCATTCTTGAAGCTACATGAAGAGTCAGATTGGCACAGAGATATTAGGGAAGAGAGCTAATGATAGGTTGCAGTGCGATTTGTGCTTCCCTATTATCTTCCTGTGCATCGTTTGAGCTGCATTATGGATCTTGGGCCAACCTCGATGGGATGCACATTTAATGTCTGTTTGACCCATTTCAAAGACTCTCCTAGCTGGGTTGTTGTGCTGAGTTATTGCTGTGAAACCCTCGCCTAGTCGATGGACTTATGGGGATTTCTATATATTGGGCATGTCACCTCATTTGTAAAGGGTTAGAAGAATTAGATAGTTGGAAATAGTTAGGAGGTCAAAACTTGTAATCAAAATATAGAAGTAGAGTAAGTTAGCAGGTAGTTTCCCTCAAGCAAATATTGTAACAGAAAGCTAAAATTGTTGCTACAGTGAACAATTCAAATGCAAATAGTGACATTGTGATTTGGTGCCACATTTGTGCTCTCTTGTTTTACATGGTTTTTGCCATTCCATCTTTAAAATTGCTTTGAGTTGGTAAATATCTAAATTAAATTTGATTTGATAATGTTTGTGATCTGATACTTAAATGTAGTAGCAATCTCTTAGTCCATACTTTTCACAACCAACTGATTGTTAGTTGCTTTGCAAAGTTAGCCTGGACTTTTCATATTCCTTGTGCTTAAGTTCGATTGTGAAGGTTCATTCACTTCAACTACAAAAAGGTTGTTTGAGTGAGTGTTCATGATTTGAAAATCTTAACACTTCAGAAGATTGCATTGTTTCTGTGAGATTGTAGATTTATCTTGGTCAAGTAGAAATCAGTTTTGAGGGATTGGTCCATTTCGAGTATTGGTTACTTACATTGTTAATTTTAGAAGTAGTATTAGATTTAGAACTCTCTTTAAAACCCTTATCCTTTTCTATTTCTTTAATCATTGGGTTAAATCTTGGATTGTAGGCTCACCAGTTTGTTAAATCTAATAAAATTGATTCAACATTTTGCTCGTAGTAAGGTTCCATTGTGATTACTAGCATTTTCACATTTTGTTACTGAGTTGTTTTATGCACTGTCAAGACCTGACATTAGAGACCTTGGGGTTATCTCTTGAGGCTTGCCGATAGAGATTTACCTTTCAAGAGAGATAGGATATTATATTTTGTCTGGCTGTTATTGTGCAAAAAACACAATCAACAAGGTGTATGGGTCCCACCTAAGTTTTGAGGCCCTGATCTCAATTTCACATGAATCTAAGCATTTCTTGAAAAGTGTGTCCCAAAGCTTGGCCTAATGGGACTCATATGCCACCTTGGGTGTATGAGTCCCATGTGGCATAAAATTAAATTTAATTCAAATTATTGGAGGTATTTTATCCTCCTAGATTTGATGTTAGCTTGAAGTGTTGTAATTTCAGGAAATTTGGTATAAACAAGTATAAATACAAGGTTCTTTCATTCATTTTTCACCTAGCAACTTGAGTATTCATGCATAATAGAGAATTGGAGATCACAAGAGAATTCAAGTGTTTATAAGAGAATTCAAGAGTCTTCAAGAGCTGATTATTGAGTGTTTTGGAGCATTATTCAAGTATCAAGCATCATGTCAAAGTCATCATGCATCATGTTTGTTTTTGAGCTAACAATTTTGATGTAGGGTTTCATGACTCAAGCAAGATTTCAATTCAAGATCCATATCATTCAAGCAAAAGTCAAGATCTACATCCATTGGAGATACTTCATACATGTTTGCAACATTTTATTGCTAGGGTTTGGTGAGATGCAACATATCATTTTTTTCATTCATCATTCCTCCTTTACATTTGATTTCATTACAAGGTTTGATTACCAAAACGGGGTTTGACCAAGACAAACCCCTTTCCAATAAAAAACAAAAATTTTCCCTCTTTAGTGTGTGATTTACAGATCTAGGTTGAAGACATATTGAAGAGTAATATTGGAAGGAAGTTGTCGAGTGTGAAAAGTTGTCAAAGTTGTCACCTTGTCTAGGAGATCATTACAAGACATCTATAGAGTAGAATTTGACAGTGCAGATCCAGAAACCAGGTTGAGAAGATAGAGTAGAGGTTGAAGAGTAGATTCATATCTTGATTCTCTAAAAAATCCAAACTAGACTAATACACCACTTCTGGCGTATGAGTCCCAGTTCAGTGAATTTTCTAGTTTTTAGGTGTTCTAAACATATCTCTGCTAGATTTATATTCCTTCCTAGAAACCCTAATTTGGGACTAAGTCACCTAGACTAGTGTATGAGTCCCAATTTGCATTAATTTCATTTTTTTTAGAATTTCAGGACTTCATTCAAGCTATTACAAGTTTCCAGGTGCACATCTCTAATTTCTCAATTTTACATTCTGTTTTGCATTCATTTCTAGGTCATTTAGTGAAGCTTTGCATATCATCAGGTTTAATCATTAGGTCTTGCATGTTACTTGTATTTCCAAGCCCTAGCTTAGTGGTGAACTCCTCTTTAGTCATTAATCAAACCCTAGGACAACCTTTAGTAGATCTCTTTCCTTCATTCTTTCTTTGGATTGAGATCTCCAGGGTTTCCTTGAGTGAAACAAGACAGTGAAATAGGAGGATCCCTATCTCTTCGACTATAGAAACCTTCTTCCCATTTCCAATGTTTCACTCATGAATCATCTATCCCATCTTCTCAAACTTCTCATTCTCCACTCTCTCTCAATACTACTCCCCCAAAAAATTCCACACATGTCTCCTCACAACCCATCCCATCTTGTTTGTTGTAATCTCCCACAATTCTCACCTCATGCAATTTGCCATCACACTCAATCTGCAAAATAAATTATTTCACATCTTCAAGCTCTCTTGCCACTCAGGACTCCTCACACATCTACAACAACCTTCACGAGCTTCTTCTCTACCACCTTCTTTCTTCCGATCTACCCATCAGTTAGGTGGCATAAGCTACCTCACATTTGGTGATTTGCTTATGCACTCAGAACCCCAAGCTTTGATACCAATTGATACAAATGTAAAAACACTATGTCTCATTCACCCAAAAAACACGTAATTCACGCCAAAATTACAACAAAGAACTATTTAACCCGTAATATATTGCTCTAAATTAAACTTTACTTAAAGAAAAAATTACAAAAAATATTTCATATTCATCTCAAACAATTTACAAATTTAACTTGACAAATCCATGCCTTTTCCATTTGCATTTTCTTTTTTGCCTAGTCTTTTCCCTTAGGTGCAGTTTTCCTTCTATTCTCTCTACATATTTTATTACAATTTAAATGAACCACATTACTTGGCTTGATCCTCTCTGGCTAGTCTCTTTAATAATATTACTTCTACAAACATTGAATTTGGCTTTTACACAACAACCCATAAATAAATTTTTTTTTTATCAAATTGCTCTCTTTCCACCCATCTAAGCTCCGTCAAATATGAGATTCCTTCCTCTTAATCAAATCTGCTCTTTATGTGGCTCGATGCCCCTCATTGTAGTCTCTTTTTTCACCCATGTGGTCCCAAATCAGCTCTTTCTATATGTCTTAGATTAAAATCTTTGACTGCCTCTCACTCAGGCAATATATGGTGCCTCTTTCTCATGTCAATTCACTTCTATATCTAATGTTTGCAAAGTTTTGAATGGCCATGAACATGGTGTTTTCCCTCTACATTGTCTTCTATCTATCAATCATTCGTTCCACTATATAATGCCTCTTTCACTCCCTTGACATGGAGATTTAAAACTTCTGCAGTCCCCTATCAAATTTGATGCAACCTCTTATTCACATTGAAATATGCAATATTATTTTTTTATGTGGCACCTAGTCTCCTTTTCCACTATGAATTTTGAATGCATGTTGTTTGAGGTTCAACCTCTTCAAATTATTTTATGTATTTTTTTATTTGCATTTTGATTTTTTTTATATCATTCCTTCAATGGTGCAATTTTTTGGTTTTCCTTGTATTTTTTTTTATAAAATTTGAATTCATCTTCACATTACAAGTTCAACACAACCTTCATTTATTATAAAAAATGAGCTTATTAAATAATTTAATGAACAAACAATTTAAATATAAAAATTGAGAATATGAACTAATTTAATGAACAACCAATTTAAATATTGAATAATAACTTAGCTTTAGACAGAACTTTAGACACGTTTTTTCCCAGTCTAATAATCATAAGAAGATGGATAGCTTCCACTTTAACTCATGGCTAGAATCATCTTCATGGAAAATAAACTGTGATCAAACCCACCTAGATGCTCTTGCATCAAAGATTAAGCAAGACTGGATTTCCTTTGGACTAAATGTAATCATTTTTTATCATAGGTAAGATTGGCAATGATATTATGGGGAGATTATGCCTTGTGAGAAGTGAGTGAGCATTAATGAAAATATGAGGCTTCTCCCAAGATTTGAGAGGTAAGTGTGTGAGGGAATAGAAATGTGCCAAGTCTCATCACATCTAACAAGTTAATCTGTATCTTACAAAATAGAGAAGTGATTAGGAGATTGACATGCTGGTGCATCTTGAAGGCTTGTGTATAGAAATACCTTTTTTAGGTGAGGTCTCAGAGAAATGGCCAGGGTGCATTTTCAAAATCGAGCATGGTCTAATCTTGCATGTGATTAAAATGGTGTTGGGATTAGAATTTATGAGGGCTAACCATAGGCACCGATTAAATACTAATATCTCAGCCTTGTTCCTTGCGTCACTGCTAAATGCAAGGGAGTCAAAAGATGTGGCTGAGGCATTATGCAAAAAGTTGATTTAGAAAAAAATATTGGGTGGATTGGAGGATGTGTTGAATAATGTTGAGGAGGGGAGATAGGTTTCATTGCTAAGGGATTACTACCTCATGGGGAAGCATGGACTAGTGCCTGAGTAGTATCCGCTCATCTTTGCTAAGGATTCAATGGTGATTCCAAAATTCAGGAATGAGGTGGCAAAAAGCATCCTCTTTCTCAAGTGTATCATAGGTCTAGCTTCGAAAGGAAGCCTAGGGTGGTTGCAGGAATATATCTAAGAGGAGAGATTGATGAAGAAGGGTCTGCAAATTGTAGTAGGGACAATGACATGGAGGACTTGGTGGCTGAAGGTGGTGGACTAGTTGTAGGCTCCAATGATAAAGGATAAAATTAACAACATTTTAGGTGAGTGTTGGGTTTGTGAGTAAGGTTGTTGGGAATGCGTATTATAGTATATTATGTGACCAAATTTTGAGTAGTAGTCATCTACAATGTAGAATGGGAATCATAGGTGTATGTATGAATGAGGAGCTCCGATATTTTCTTTGTGGAGCTAGGAATGGGTCATAGCTACGGCCTGTTAATGTTAGTAGCTCCAATTTTGTCTCTATGGGGTATGGCATCTCTACTAGGAGGTCTATTTATTCACCTCATCTGCTATCTTTGTAATGCTTATATTTCCATAGTTAATATTGTTGGAAATATGATGCCATTTAATTGCAATCCTAAACATTATTTCATGTTTCTCCTAAGTCCTTGGAAAGTGTTCCCCAACACTAGGATTAGAAAGAGATTAATTTTGAATGAAATAATCATGTTAATTGACATTTTTAATTAATTCTAAATGATAGGAGCATGTGAGGGAATCCAAGATGACTTCCTAAATAATAGGAGCACATGGGGCACCCGCATGGAAGGTGGAACCCACCTTGAGTTAAGCTAACTGTTTGGAGTAAAAGATACCACTTTTTTAATGCATATAAAGATCCTAGAAGTTAGGGATTGATGTTTACATGCATGAAGTTCAATTCAGTTCAATTCAGATTAGTTTAGTTTAGTTATGGTTTAGTTATCTTTAGTTGCATGTAGTTAGTTTTAGTTGAATGTTAGTTGACTTTAGTTGACTTGGAATGCATGACTGATGACTTGAGTTGCATGACAAATAAAAAGTAACTAGTTTCAGTTAATAGGGGATGGTCATTCTTGTATGAATGGTGGAAAGATATGTTTCAGTTAACACAGATTAACTTGGACCCACCTTGGGCGCCCAAGTTGGCTTCTTGAAGTTAACATTTTTGCATGATAAGATATTTTAGAAGGTTGAGTTAAGTGGGCCCATTCTTGGGTGCCAAATTTGAGGATAAGCTTTGAAGATATCTTTCGAATAAAGGTAGAATTATGACTTCAGTTTGGGATGCCCAAATGGATGAAGGAGTTGATTTGACATTGTTTTTCATGATAGAACTCTACTTGCAAGGAATAGGTGTAACTTTTGTGAGATAAGGATCAAGCTTTGTAATTGTAACTCTTTGGAGTTTATAAGGTTGATTATTGCCTATTTATCTCAAGCAAGTTGAAGATAGTTTGTATCAGTTTTTATTGTAGGTTGTGAAGAAAATTTGTTGAAGGAAAAAGAAGCATCTCAAGCAAGTATTGGAATTATTGTAATCTTATTTTGAGATTAAATAATACATTGATTCTTGGTGGAGTTTTTTCTTGAAAGGGTTTCTCCACAATATATGTTGTGTATCTTCTAATATCCTATCTAATTCTTCTACAACCTTTTTTCTTCATTCTACAAAAGGTAAAATGAATTAATCAAATTAATCACCCACAATGAATACATATTTAGATTAGAAATCATAAAGTTTTACAAAGTATTGAGCTACATAATCACCTCAATTTTCAACATTTGGTATCAAAGCTGAGGTTGGGTAGAGTATTGGGACACCTTTCTCTTAAAAGATTGAAGGTTTTTTGGCTATAGTGGGAGTTTTTATTATTTTTGTTATTGCCGATTTTGGAAAATAAGTTTGTTACAATGAATTCTCATTTAGATATTGAAAGGTTCAATGGACCTAATTATGAAATGTGGAAACTCAAAATGGAAGATCTCCTTGAAGAAAGAGATCAGTGGTTAGTTGTTAATAACCAGACAAAGAAACCTACAATTATGTTAGATGAGGATTGGGCTAAGTTTGATAAGAAGGAAAGAGGAACCATAAGATTATGTCTCATTGATGCTATTCTCTTGAATGTTTCAGATGAAAATACTACATATAAATTGTGGAGGAGAATAGGTGATATCTATCAAACCAAAAGTCTTACTAATAAGTTGTATCTGAAAAAGGTAGTTGTGTTCTTTAAAAATGAAAGATGGTGATTCTATTGCACATCATTTAAATGCTTTTAATTTGATTCTCAGTCAGTTAGAATCTATATATGTAAAGCTAGAAGATGAAGATAAATGCATTTTGTTACTTTGTTCTTTTCTAAAGTCTTGGAAAAATCTAACTGTTGCTATTAGTGGTAGTGGTGTAGATCCAAAGATGGACAATATAATTCCTACTCTCCTATCAGAGGAGATGAGAAGGAAGTCTAAAACTGGCTCCCAAGATGCCTTGTTTGTAAGAGGTAGGCCTAAGGAAAAGGAATCTAAGGTAGACGAGAAAGGAAATGGTAAGTCCAAAGGATGGTCTAAAACCCCTAGTAAGAGTAAGGTAAAGTGCTAGAATTGTGGAAAACTTGGAAATATAAAGAAGGATTATAAGAGAAAGAAAAAGAGTTATGATGCTTCTACAAAAAAATCCACGGATGACAATAATGACTCCTATCAAGGAGTGGTTCACTAAGTATACTCCATATGATGGATGGGATGTCTTCTTTCGAGACAACAACACAACAAAGGTTGTTGGAAAAGGAGAGGTAAAGTTGTGCTTCATTTCAATGATTCTCGAATGTATGTGACATTTGACAAAGGTGGTTGCAAATTGGTGAAATGGAATATGGTGGTTGCTAAAGGATCTCAAATTGGGACTTTGTTTAATCTGAATACCTCCAATGTAAATAATTTAGCCAATGTAACTGAAATTGAAAAATACATGTATATTGTGGCACCATAGATTGGGCCACATTGGTGGAAAAGGTCTTAGGACCATTCTTAATAAGAAATTGGTTGATGGTATTCCTAATTATAATATTGGAAAAAATGACTTTTGTGAGCACTATGTGTTTGGAAAGCAATCTAGATCTAAATTTCCTAGTGGAACAAATAAAGCTAAAATATTATTAGAGATTATTCATTCAGATGTAATGTGCCCTATGGATATTGACTCTATTGGAAAATCAAGATACACTTGGATCTATTTTATGTGTAAAAAATCTGATGTGTTTAATAAGTCTAAGGAATTTAAAGCTTTGGTTGAGAAATAATTAGATCATAAGATAAAAGTGTTAAGATCAGATAATGGTTGAAAATATTGTTCCAAGGAATTTGATGATTATTGTAAGCATGCATGAATTTTGAGGTAGAAAACTACTCCATATACACCTCAACAAAATGGAGTAGCAGAAAGGATGAATCAAACCTTAATGGAAAGAGCTATAAGTAGTGCTAAGATAGATTGGTCCCTTTCGGTTGAGGTTGTATGTACTTCTTTTTATTTAATCAATAGATCCCCTATTTCATCTATTGAAGACAAAACTCCTCATGAAATGTGGTTAGTTAGGAAGCCTAGTGTTGCACATTTAAGAATCTTTGGTTGTGGGGATTTTGTTCATGTGCCTCAAGAAAAGTGATCTAAATTGGGTCCTAAAGCACAAAAATGTATATTCATAGGTTATGGTGAAAATGTAAAAGGTTACAAGCTTTGGAATCCACGAACTCAAAAAATTACTTTATCTAGAGATGTGATTTTCAAGGAATTTAGAGCTTATTCAAGAGAAGAACAACCGAAGGAGAAGGATACTTCTCAAATAGTGAATTTTGAGATAAATAATGAGAAGCAAGAAGATGCACATGTGGAAGAACAATTGGATGGATTGGATGAGGAGAGCTCACAGAGTTCTTCTGAGATAGATGCTCAAGATGAGCATATCGAGGAACAAGCAGAAACCCCTTTTAGAAGATCCACAAGACAATGAAATCCCATTGATAGGTATAACCCACCTAATTTCCATTGTATATTTTTTTAATGAGTACTAATGATGAACCTAGTTCTTATAGGGAATCTTTGTCTTCAGATGAGAACATGATTTTGTCAGAAGCTATGCATGAGGAAATGGAATCCTTGGATACTTGTGACACATGGGATCTTGAGAGTTTATCCAAAGGAAGAAAGGCCATTGGTTGTAAATGGATCTTTAAAAATAAAATTGGAGTAGATGGTAATCTCGAAAGGTACAAGGCTATATTAGTAGCCAAGGGCTACTCGCAGAGAGAGGAGTTGAATTTAATGAAATCTTCTCTCCCATTGCTAAATTAACTTCTATTAGATTCTTTTTATCTATTTCTGCTGCTTATGATTTTGAGATAGAGAAAATGGATGTAAAAACTATTTTTTTGCATGGGAATCTTGATGAGGAGATTTATATGAAGCGACCTGATGGTTTTGTTGTAAAAGGAAAAGAGGAATTAGTTTGCAGGTTAAAGAGATCTTTATATGGATTGAAACAATCACCCAGAATGTGGTACCAGAAGTTTGATGCTTTTGCATTGAAAATTGGTTATGTTAAGAGTGAGGAAGATCATTGTGTTTACATAAAAGTTATTGATGATTAGCTTTTAATTATTATCTTGTATGTTGATGACATGTTTTTTATTGGTAACAACAAGGTAATGATCAAAGAATTGAAAGCACAACTCTTGAGCACATTTGAGATAAAAGATCTAGGAGCTGCAAAATATATCCTTGGTATGGAGACAAAAAGCTTTTCTTAAGTTAGAGTAATTATGTTGATACTATTTTGAAACATTTTAACATGCAAGACAGTAAACCAATTAATATTCCTTTACTAGTTGGCATGAAGTTAAGTTTAGAAATGATTCCTAAATATGATTTTGATTATGAGGAAATTTCTGAAATTCCATATGCTAGTGAAATTGGTAGTTTAATGTATGTAATGTTCTATACGAGACTAGATATAACCCAAGCAATGGGAGTTCTTAGTAGGTTTATATCTAACCTTGGTAAAGAACATTAAACTTATGTTAAGAGGGTGTTTAGATATTTACGAGGTACTTTTGATTACTATTTGGTTTATCATGGTTCTAATGATATTGATATTATGCATAGATCATTGGACATACATGGTTTTGTTGATTCAGATTGGGCAAGAGATCTAGATAGTCGGAGGTCGACAAGTGGTTGTGTTTACTTTGTTTGGAGCTGCGGTTAGTTGGATGAGTAAGAGACAGCCCACAGTTGCTTTTTCCACCACAAAATTAGAGTACATGGCTGCTACACATGCCTCTAAAGAGGTATTTTGGTTACAAATACTTGGGAAAGGTATTGGTTTTAATTGCAAGCAAGTTAAACTTGAATGTGATAGTCAAAGTGCTATTTGTTTAGCCAAAAATCCTATGTATCATGCTCGTACTAAGCATGTTGATGTTCAATATCACTTTGTACAAGAAATGGTTGAGAGTGGAAAGGTATTAATTGATAAACTTGACACTTTGATTAATGTTGCAAATTATCTTACAAAAGCAGTTCCTACAGATAAGTTTTCTTGGTGCAGGAAGGCCATTGGCCTTGAGTCCTATACTTGATTTATAATTATTATTCCTTTTTTAGAATAATTGCAATGTATAATGTCAAGTGGGAGAATGTTGGAAATAGGATGCCATTTAATTGCAATCCTAAACATTATTTCATGTATCTCCTAAGTCCTTGGAAAGTGTTCCCCAACACTGGGATTAGAAAGAGAATAATTTTGAATAAAATAATCATGTTAATTGACATTTGTAATTAATTCTAAATGATAAGAGCATGTGAGGGTGTCCAAAACGAGTTCCTAAATAATAGGAGCACATGGGGCACCCACATGGAAGGTGGAACCCACCTTGAGTCAAGTTAACTATTATGAGTAAAAGATAACACTTTCGTAATGCATGTAAAGATCCTAGAAGTTAGGGATTGATGTTTACATGAATGAAGTTTAGTTCAATTTAGTTATCTTCAGTTGCATCTAGTTAGTTTCAGTTGAATGCTAGTTGACTTCAGTTGACTTGGAATGAATGACTAATGACTTGAGTTTCATGACAGATAACAGGTAACTACTTTCAATTAACAGGGGATAATCATTCTTACGTGAATGGTGGACATATATGTTTTAGTTAACAAAGATTGACTTGGACCCACCTTGGGTACCCAAGTTAGCTTCTTGGAGTTAACACTTTTGCATGATAAGATATTTTAGAAGGCTAAGTTAAGTGGGCCCATTCTTGGGTGCCAACTTTGAGGATAAGCTTTGAAGATATCTTTGGAATAAAGGTTGAGTTATGACTTCATTTTGGGACGCCCAAATGGACGAAGGAGTTTATTTGACATTGTTCTTCACGGTAGAACTCTACTTTTAAGGAATAGGCATACCTTTTGTGAGATAAGGATTGAGCTTTGTAATTGTAACTCTTTGGAGTTTATAAGGTTGATTATTGCATATTTATCTCAAGCAAGTTGAAGAGAGTTTGTATCAGTTTTTATTGCAGGTTGTGAAGAAGATTTGTTGAAGGAAAAAGAAGCATCTCAAGCAAGGATTGGAATTATTGTAATCTTATTTTGAGATTAAATAATACATTGATTCTTGGTGGATTTTTTTTCTCAAAAGGGTTTCTCCATAGTATATGTTGTGTATCTTCTAATATCCTATCTAATTATTCTACAACCTTTTGTCTTCATAAATGGTAAAATGAATTAATCAGATTAACCACCCACAAAGAATTTGTAATAAAGAATACAAATTTAGATCAACAATCATAAAGTTTTACAAAGTTTTAAGCTACATAATCACCTCAATTTTCAACAAATATATGGGGTGCAGCCCTTTTAACTACTTTGAACTGATAAAAAAAAAAAATTATATTCAAACATAATATTTTTATATTAAATATAATATTTTTTCTATTAATTAGAAAATATAAGTTTAATTTCAATCTAAATCACTTTTGATAAGGAAAAATAAGAAAATAATATTTTTTTACATTTCATAAAATAATATATAAACTAATATAGACATCTTAAATACATTTATCTAAAAAATGTCTAGATATCAACTTAAAACTATTGTACTTATTTAAAAGTTATTTTATTTTACTTAATTATTTTATTTACATATATGAAAATAAATTTTATTATATTTATAATGTTTATTTTGTTCTTTTAGTAATTTTCAATGTTAATCATCATTCATTATTTTAATAATTTTGTTTTAAAAAACTATTTATTTATATATTTTTATATTTGTATGATAATTTTATTTTATTATTTAAAAAATGTTAAAAAAAAATATAAGATAATTTTTTAAAAGAGAATAATTTTTCATAGTTATTAATTTTTTTATAAATATCTAGTGATAAAGTTTAATTATGAAAAAGTAGATTAATTTTGTTTTAAATAGTTCTTTTAATATTGTTTTGTTAATTACTTAATTTTTTATACTAAATAGCATTTACATTTATCTAACTCTAGTCAAGTAATATTTTAAATATATTCATTTAATTTAAAATTTTTATCTCAATTTGATATGCTAGAAATTATAGTTTAATTTGAAAATTTTGTTTGTTTTTGTTATTTTATTGTTAATTAAATATTACTATTTTGACATTAAATGTTAGTCAAGTTTAAGGCTAAGATAAGAGTTTTTATTAACACTCCGTGCAAGTTTTCTAGTCCTAAAAAATGCAAAAAAATCAAATGAAATGCAAGGAAAGAAACACAAACAAAACACTCAAGATTAGCCTAGCTTAATTCAAAAAAACACACAAAAAACTAGCAATTTTACCTTGTTTGAATTGTTCCCTTTGGTTGGCCCTTTGGAGATGATTTTGTGTGCTCCATTGTTGAAAAAATGGCATGCAACATAGCTCAAAATAATGGTGATGATATGAGGAATGTAATGGTGTGCTTGGTTAATGGATTGAATGCAAGATGGGTGCTCAAAGTGCTGCAACAATGGAGGTCTCTAAGCTTGGGTGTATGAGTGCATAAGTTAGCTAAGTGTGATAGAATGAGTGATAGATCCAAATGAGGCAAAAATAACTATATTTAGGGGAATGGCCTCTAAGTGAATGGATGGCTAGGATTCATTCAAGAGGAGAAGATCAATGGCTAAAGTGAGTTGAGATCTCACAAGCCATCACATGAGGACATGTGGCAAATGAAGTGGACAAGGAAGGGTGATGTGGAGATGAGGTGGAAAAAGTAAGTCTTGCCTCATCTACCCACATTATGGGATGATGTGACAATAGAAGAATTTTAAATTCTTCTAAAACCTCCCTTGGTTTTGGAGATTTAACCTTGGGATTGGGTGAAAGAATTTTAAATTAGTCCTTTATTCCTCCAAGGGTGTTGGAGAAATAAAGTGGAATTAAAAATTCCACATAGGATGCATGGGGGAAATAAAAGGGAATTTTAAATTCCTTAGAAGGTGGAGATAACTTCTCCAAATGGGGAAAGTTATTAATGAAGATTTAATAGGGTACATGCCATAAATGGCATTAGGTGAGATTAAGGAATAATGGTTGATTTAGGTTGTGTAAATGAAGGATTAGGTGGGATAATCCTAATTAGGCATCCACTTGCAAAAGTTGGAGGATGTGACCCTAATGATGATTAGAGATGTGCACACCTTAATCATAGATTAATCAAACTAATCTAGATTAAGAGAGGGTTATGAAGGATGGGACAAGGAGAGAAAAAATGAATTTAAAATTTGATTTTAATTCATTTGAGAAAAGTGACTAAATTAAATAAATTAGACTATTTATTTAATTTAGAGAAGAATAAGGTAAGATATTTAATTAATCAATCAAACACCTTAGGAGATATTAGGACTAGGATAAAATATTAACCAAATAATGAATTATTTAATTAATATGGTTTAGGGATACAAGATAGAAGAATATAAGGGCGAATTTGACCATATGAGGGTGGTCAAATTCAGGTGTCTACATTTTCCCCCTCTTTGAAATGCTATTAGGATAATAGTGTTTCGAAGAAAAATGAACTACAGATGATTCGATAGAAGAAAAATGACCTTAGGAGATGCCCTGGTATTGTAGGGAAATGAATATGAGAGAGGAATGTAGAAATATGGAAGGGTATGCCCCTCGAGAGGGTGGATGGGGAAGAAAAGGGGTCCCAAGTGACTTCTCGATATGGAGAAATGGAGGGTACCACATGATAGAGGAAAAAATTCATGAAAAATGGCTTTTGAATAGAGTAAAATAGACCCATAGGATGCAAATGGTGGCCCATAGAAGAAAGGGGTCAGAAGGATTATAAAAGGTTAAATAAAGGGTAAAAAATTACCTAAAATTAAGAAGGCTAATTAGGGGCAAAACTAAAAAAACTATAAATAGTAATTTTGAAAATTTACTATTCATCTAGTTTTCATTTGTACATGTGTCACTGAGAGATTTGACAAGAGAAAGTGAGAGTTGACTAGATGAGTGAGATGGAGGATGAGGGAGAGATGATCCATCGAGTGGATGAGGTGCAAGACAACTATCACCTTCGAGTGGTGCCCTAATAGGTAGGATCTAAAACCTCCTTTATGATTTAATTTCAAATTTCACATGTGTTTTGATTTTGGGATGGGGTAGATTAGGAAAACAAGATTTCCATGGGAGGGTGGATTCGCCCTTCCATCATAACACATTCGACATTCCCATGAATGGGAAGGGGAATGAGTGGGCGTGCTTCTATAGGGGTAGACATGCTCCAAGAGGGGCGATTGAAAAATCACTTCTCTCTAGGATAGGTGAACTTGCTTATGTAGGGGAAAATGGGAAAGGGAATAGACGATTATGAAATCACCTAAAAAGGGGAAGGGTGAACACACCACTCCACAATGGTGGATGCGTAGTGAAGAGGCGATTATGAAATCACCCATAGGATAGAAGGGCAGATGCACTTTTTCCCTTTGGGGAAAAGGTGGCTAAAGAGGCAAACACATATTCACTTATTGGGCAAAGAGGTGAATGCAAGTTCACCCATTGGGAGAAGGGACGAATGTGAGTTCGCCTTTGGGATGAAAAAGGGAAAATTCACACCTTGACAAGAAAGAGGAAAACATGCCTGCTGAATAGGAGAACCCACCAAGAGGGAAACATAGGGGTGAATGCACAAACTAGATAGGTGAACATGCAAAAAAGAGGGAAGAGGAAAATTTTCCTTACATAGAGGCAAATTTTCCAAACCATGGCAAGGAAAAAATAGGAAGGGTAAAAAGGAAAAGGCAAAAAAATACTAAAAAAATGGTTTATATGGATGTAGAGTTTGGAGACCCTGAGAACCCAGGAGAGACACTCAACTATTCTAGAGGTGACATAGGAGGCAATGACACTTGATGACCACACAGTGCTAGAGTAAGTAGGTCTACTACATATGTTGGGATATCCCAACATCCAGGCACACAGACCATTACTGACAACATTGATGGAGTGGTGGAGCTCTGAGACCAACACTTTCCACCTCCCCATAGGGGAGATGATGGTGACATTAGAGAACATGTGGCAGATATTGAGACTACTCATTAGAGGGCACCTGGTGAGCACGCCATGTTGAGTCAACCACTTGAGAGGAGCTTGTGAGTAGTATTTGGTACCATTGAGCTTCACTACGAAGGGAAGGAGTTGGAATCTCTACCTATTTGAGAGTTGCACCACCACTACCACTCTTCCTATGTGGATTGATCAACGGGATCCTCCTCCCTTATAGGAGCAGGAGATTCTTCAGCCTCAAGATCATTGAGGTTGTCTAACACATTATGGAGTGATGGGAGGGAGTGTTTTCTTGTGGGCCCTACGTGCTTGCACAACTATATAGGGACATGCACATTGTGTGTTATAGATGAGTATTGAGTGTGACCCATGTCAGATTGCTACAGGTGTGGGTGTGGGAGCACATTAGGGTTGCCCAACCTAACATCCTTGTAGTAGGTTTGAGAGATGACTCATTGCTAGTGGCATTTTGGTATGGATGGGAGCATGGGTGGATGCTCCACTACCGACAGGTAGGGAGCTTGGAGGACTGGCACCATTTTTTGGATGATTTCATAGAGCAGGACATAGTGTGGTGACCCTATGTGGATTGGAAATTTTGGTCTTGGAGAGAGGAGGACAGGCTATATAGGGCATATTTATTTTCTAGGTACGATCTGATACGGAGAGATTCCTTCATTGTAGAGCTGCATAGACTAGACTAGGCTACTTGTCAGTACGAGATACAATAGGATATCCCCGCAAGGCCCTAGATGTTTAAGAGGATCAGTTGAGAGTTTGGAGATATATGGGGGTAGTAGATTCTAGCAGAGTATGCTTGATAGATGTGGGATTAGCTACCAATTACAACATGACCATGGAGAGGAGGTCCCAATGATGCAAGCATGACAGTTCAATATGATGCATGGTGGCAGGAGAGCAGACCCGTGAGGATCATGATAGTGGATCATATTATGCCAACAGTGGGATTTGGGGAGGAGGAGTAGTGGAGACCCCAATAGAGGAGGAGGGGAGGAAGACAGAGGGGCGAGGAGGAGGTAGCATAGGGGGAGGTAGCACAGTATGAGGGGGTTCAGGAGGAGGTGGGGGAATAACAAGAGATGGAGGTAGATGCCCCAATAGTAGATGAGAGGACCATAGTAGTCTACTAGGGGCCACCTACAAAGGACCCTGTAGTGATATTAGTAGGAGAATAGGTGTGGGCCTGAATCCTCCAATAGAGGTTGTGACAGATAGAGGTAGAGAGGGATCGAATGTAGGCTGAGGTGGAGAGACTCCAACAGAAGGTACACCGTCTACATGATACAGTCAATGCGATGCAATTAGAAAGAGACAGAGTTTATGGGGATGGCGAGGGATCTAGGAGGGCGGCTGCAAAGATTACAAGAGGAGATGGATTAGCTCCAGGAGCTAATGGAGATGGCCAATGGAGAGAGATGTGACCCTAGGCATGGTGGAGCAGGCCATAGAGTAGAGAGATGTAGCCTTGGGGAGAGCCGAAGCTGTAGAGGGGGAGGGGGCAACATTGTAGGAGAGAGTAGAGACTATTGAGACACAAGCACAAAGTCTGCAGGAAGAGAGGGATGAGGTGGTGAGGTGGGCATCCCAGGTTGAGGTGTAGCTAGCATTGATGCTATTAGCATAGGATGCCTAGGATATGGAGAGGTGGATGATGTAGCAGTAGCGTGACTGATATAGGATGGTGAGAGATCAACTACGTGCATAGGAAGATGAGGGTTTAGATTCAAGGCTAGAGATTGGATATTAGATGAGAGCATACTTTTTTGTTGTACCTGATCTTGCACAAAGGGTTCCTCCATTTGTGTGACTAGCCCGATAGAGATGAGCACCCTCCTACTCAAGACAAAAACATACCCGCAACTATAGTGACTACAAAGAGACCCCTCCTCACGATCGAGGACCTAGAGCAGAATCCCCACAACGATTAGATGTAGGGAGCAGTGGTTAGGTAGACAAGGGGATAGGTACATGATCCCATTTTTGATAGGTGCATGGTAGATACTTGCATAGATAGGTAGAGACGACATATAGATTTTTGTGCATAGATTGATTTTCCAGATTCTTTGATTCTTTATTCTTTATGATTCAGGACACAATGATGTGTCAGATATATCTTCATGTATTTATATATGATGACTCCTCTACACTTGTACTTTTATTTGATGGACTCCATGGACTATGTTTATGTATTTTATGGACTCTTATTATGGATTTTATGATGGATGATGGACTTTTATTATGGATTTTATGTGATGGATACTATATTTATATATTTATATATATGATGTTATAGACATGGATGACACACTATCTATGATTCCTATGTGATATTGTGGATGTTTATTATGCGTATGCATATGTTTATGGTTATAATGAGTGTATGTGATGTCGATGATGGTTAATTCATTTATGATGGCATGTATGATATGGACAATACATGTATTATGACTAGAACTTTGTGATGCAGGATGTGATGATCTATGCTTTATGATCTTATGGTGTTTGATATGGATATGATACTAATGGTGTGTGTTGCAGGTGGCGATGTGAGTGTGATTTATGATGTATTCATATGGGATATGATGTGTTTATTGATGATGTATGGATTATGGGTTGCATTGTAATGGTTAAGTATGTATATATGATGTGACATGAAAGTTGTATAATGGATGAAATATGCATATGTAATCATGTTATGAATAGATGTTATGAATGTAATGTACTACGATGCATGTAGCAAAATGAACCTAATGTAATGAATTAAGATGTTTAGAATAATAGATATAAACAACTTAAAATTATAATGAAATGGACTTAAGGTGCTTAGAATAACAAAGCTATATTAATTTAAACAACTAAAAATGAAATGATAATGATAATGGAATGGATCATGAAATGGATTAATGCAATGAACAATGGACTAATTATGAAAGATAACGATATGATTAATGCAACATATGGGCATGGAAATGAAATGAATAAAAATGATAATGTAATGCAAGAGAATGAACCCAAATGATAGAGGACATGTATAGTGAAATGAATTATGGTGGGTATGATAGTGCACCTATCAAAACTGTAGGAACCCTATCTTGTAGGAACCCTAATAGGAAGAATGGATGGGGCAATAACATTTGCACAACCAAAAATCAATAACCATAGGCTGGCAAAAATGGATTGGGATAAATGCAACGTAATGGGAGGGTGAATGAAATGAAAATCTAATTCCAATTTTCCATATTAGGAGAACTGAGTTTTGTTGTAGCATTGGACACAATACACCAGGGTATGAAGAACCAAGGTTGATTAGTGTCAAATGCATAAAAAAAACACAAAAAACAAGAAGGCTATCCTAACACCCCAATGCAGCAAGGGCTTTAGTCGGGCCTAATGTTGGAATAACCATAAGCACAAAGGATTCCCCAACATAACACAAGACAACATGAATCTTGGTGGGTACTATACAAGACAACCAGGAAGAAAATTTCACATAGAAAAATCAAAATATGCCCCTATGTTTACCATTCAAAGTGTGCCATGATATAATGAATCATGGCAACGTCGATGAGGTATAATAAGAAGCTCAAATGATAAACAAAATTTGAAAGAACCAAAAGATCACAACAAATTTCAAATATCCTTTTCCATAGGACCAATAGGTGTGTGGGATTGATGTGGTCTGATTGAAGGAAGGATACATCCTATTAAGACCAAAGGTGGAGGGTAGGTTAGGTGATTGACATGACTTAGGATACTTCAAATATATTGAACCTCATGGTACCAATGGATTTTTTTGTTAGGAACCAGCTAGATAGGGACACACTTGATGACACAACATAGAAGCAAGACACACACTAAGGAAAAACCTAGGGGCTTGAGGGCTAATCTGCCAATCAAAGATTAGCCTTTCCTACGTAAAGTGCAGAGCCCTTGAAGTTCGATAAAAGACCAATGACTAGCCATGGATAAAAGTGGAAAGAGGATGATGGAGAATCAGATGGATGATGAAGACCGACACAAATGGATGGACCAAAGCCTCGGGGGTTGATCAAATATTAGCCTTGCCTATGCGAAAGTACAGAGGCAAACGTAGTTCGAAAAAAGGATGAAAGACGACATGAGACTTAATGATGATCGACACGATGAAGGATCCTAGATGGGGAGACAAGATCGACGAAACAATAGCATATAAAAATGACAAAAAGCTTAGATTTAGGATAAAGGCTTAGGATTTAGGATAGCAACACTAAATCATCCAATGCTCAATCAAAATATTTCAAGTGGTGGATGATAGGTAGTTGATGGAAAATGGATGTGATAGGTTGTTAGGATGGGATATGAGGAAAGGTTGGTTGAAAGCATATAGGAAAATAGGACGCAAGGTTGATAATGATTAAACCCTTTATGAATGACACCTGTTGCTAGGTTTTCACCAAAAATACTTATCCAAGGTGCCACCAGGGGTGGTTTTCACCATAGGACATATTATTTCTCTTTACTATTTTTTGGATTTTTGATTTTTTTGTATTTTTTATGATTTTTTACCTTTTTTGGTATTTTTCTAGGTAGGGTAACCCAATTGACTTAGGTATAAAACCGTTTCAAATGCATGATATTGATAGATTCTTCCAAGGGTTCCCCCTTAGGTGTTGCAAGTTGATATGCCCCAAAACCATATTTTGTAGTGACTAGATTCAAACCTAGCCAATTTGCTTCAAACTTTCCCTTCTTTTCTTGATCCTGTTAGGTATGTTGATTCTCTTTTAGGACTAGATCACCAATATTGAATTGGAAGGGACAAAAATTCTTATTGTAACTTCTTTTGAGTCAATTTTGATAAGCTTGTAGATGATTATAGGTCATGAGACATTTTTCATCCAAGAGTTCTAGTTGACTCAACTGTGCAACATGAGCATCTTCATCATTGATCAATTTTTTTAGAGAAATGCAGAGTGATGGTATCTCAACTTCAATTGGAAAGATGGTATATGCACCATAGATGAGGGAATATGGGGTGGCACTAGTAGGGGTGCAAATGGATGTGTGATAAGCCCAAAGGGTGGGATTAAGGTGGAGATTCCAATCTCGACCAATATTGTTGATGACCTTCTTAAGGATTTTTATGAGAGTTTTTTTGGTAGCCTCAACTTTTCCATTACCTTGAGGGTAGTAGGGAGTCAACCAGTGATGTTGGATGTGATATGCTTCACAAAGGTTTCACATTTATTGGTTTTTGAAAGGATTTCCATTGTCAGTGATGATAGTGGAGGGGATACCATATCTATAGAGAATATGGTAGAGGATGAATTTGGATATCTGAATGCTAGTGATTTGAGAGAGTGGAATCGCTTCTACCCACTTGGTGAAATATTCAATGAAAATTATTATGAAGGTATGACCATCAAATGAAGGAGGATAAATCTTGCCAATTAAATTGAGACCCCATTGTGAGAAAGGCCATGGTGCAATGATAGGCTATAGATCTTACACAGGATCATGAACCAGATTTGCATGCTATTGACATGGGGCATATTTCTTAACTAGTTCACAAGCGTCATGCTCCATAGTTAGCTAATAATATCCTGCTTTGAGAAGTTTCTTCATACCGGCCATCCCATTAGAATGAGCCTCACAAACTCCAATATGCACTTTGTTTAATGCCACATGGTATTTCAATTCACTTAGGCACCAAAGAGTGTTATCATACCCTCTACGATAAAGTGTATCTCCTAAGATTGTGTAATGAGAGTTGCATTGAATGTAAGATTTTTGTTGATTACAAGTGAGATCAAGTGGTAGGATGTTGTCATGGAGGTAGGTGTAAATGTCATGGTACCAAGGTGATTGAGGACATATGATATCACACACCAATGCATTGTTTGGGATGCCATACACTAGGATTAATAATTGTTCCACCAAGAACACACAATCTGTTCAATCTTTAGGCATGTCTATGAGAAAACCAATGGTGGCCATTGCATCAACAACTTTATTTTGTAATATAGGGACCTATTCAAATTGAATATGGGTGAAATATTTCTTGAAATAATCCACCATGCACTTATAAGGGTGAAGCTTATCATCCTTTGTTTGAAACTCATCATTGACCTATTTGATTATGAGTTGTGAATCGCCAAAAACATGGAGAAGGGCGATATTCCATTGAACTACAATTCTAAGGCCCATGATTAAATCTTCATATTCAACTATGTTTTTTGTGCATGGGAATGCCAACTTGAATGATTTTGGGATATAGTCACCTTGAGGGGTGACAAAAAGGATACCCACACCAGCTCCATTTTGAGTGTATGACCCACCAAAATATAATGTCCACATGTTTGATTCTAAGACTGTGAAAACTAAATCATCAAAGAATTATACCACTAAAGGATATACATCCACAAGAGGAGCGTCAACCAACTGATCTGCTATGACCTATCCTTTGATTGCTTTTCGATCCACGTATTCAATATCAAACTCACTAAGGAGCATGACCCACTTAGCCATCCAACCTATTAATGAATTCCTTGATAACAAATATTTAAGTAGGTCCACTTTGGATATCAGCTTGATGGGATGGCTGAGCATATAATGGCATAAAACTATGAATTGAAAACAACAACCAAGTAAGCTTTTTCCATGGGGTAATAGTTAAGTTCATAGCCCGCAAGGTACGAATGATGGAATAAATGGCTCATTCTTTGGAAGACTCATCATGTTGGGCCAACAATACCCCCAGTGCAACTGAAGTGGAAAAGATGTATAGTAGTAATAGCTTGCTAGGAATGGGAGGCATTAAAATTGGTGGGTTGGTGAGATACTCCTTGATCTTATCAAATATTTGTTGAAATTGTGGATCCCATTTGAAGGATGTATCCTTATGTAAGAGGTGAGTAAATGACTGGAATTTTTTGATAAGCTAGGAAATGATATGCCTGATAGACTATACTTTTCCTTGTAGTATTCTTAACTGTTTGAGATTTCTAGGTGAGGGAGTTTCCATTATAGCCTTAACTTTTGTTGGATCAACCTCACTAACCCTTCTTGATACAATTAATCCTAGTAGTTTTCCTAAGGTAATTCCAACTACACACTTATTAGGATTTAAGTGCAACTGATACTGCTCCAAGCATTCAAATATTTGTCTTAAAACCTTAGGGTGATCCTCTCTAGTCTTGGACTTTCTCAATAGGTCATCAATGTAGTCTTCCATAATAATGTAGATGAGGACATGAAAGATGATTGTCATTGCACGCTGAAAAATTCCCCCCATGTTCTTAAGGCCAAAGGGCACGAAATTATAATAGAAAGTACCCCAAGGGTGGTGAGAAACAATTTGTACTAGTCTTCAAGTGCAATTTTGATTTGATTGTAACCAGAAAAGCCATCCATGAGGGATAGCATGGCATGCCCTGCTATGCGATCTACCAACATGTCAATATTAGGAAGCGAGAAGTCGTGTTTTGGATAGAATTTTTTGAGATCCTTGAAGTCTGTACAGATTGTAAAGCCCTCATTATGCTTGTCCATAGGTACAATGTTTGATATCCAATCAAAATTGTATACGCGTAAAAATGGTCATGTCTATAATCCTGGCAATTAATTAAATATTTATTATTTAATTAATTTTTCTAAAGTCCTCTACATGTGATTAAATTTATTTAATTTAATTATATTGTTCATTCATCTTATTCTTCTTCCATAATTAAATAAATTTGTTTTATTTAATTATTTTCATATGTCCACTTAATTAATTAAATAAATACATTTTATTTATTTAAATTAATTATCATTGTTTAAATTTAAATTAAATCTTTTGATTTAATTAAATTTAAATATCTCCTTTCCTTCTATTTAATTTTCTTCTTCTAATTAATTAAATGTTTCATTCGATTAATTTCATAAAAGTGATTTAATTAAATAAATTTTATTTAATTAAAAATATATTATGCTTTCTTTCCAAATCACAATTAGGTATTTTAACCTGATTGTGAAATCTTCTCATATCATGATTAAATATTTTATTTAAATTATGAGATATTTTGCTTTTTTCAATAAAACATAATTAAAGCTCTTTTCTCACCACAAGCTTTTTTCTGCTTTTAAAAGCTTAATTAAAATATTTTATTAAGAAAAGCTGAATGTCCTCCACAAATAAATAATTGATTTTTTTAATTAATTATTTATCAGCTTTAAATCTTTCTTTTATTCTTTTAAAGAAAGATGATTTCTTATCTTCTTATCTTTTCATCTCTCATGAAAATAGAAAAATCTTATTTTTAGGGTTCTTCTATTCTCTCTTCAATTTCATCTTTCTTCAACTGTTTGATCTGCCAGGAATTATCACAACCGTTAATCGAGACAGCCAATCAAAATCATTCGAAAAACTCTATAAATACCTGTGTGAATCCAAGCATTGGTAATAGGCAATTAATTAGAGTTCATGCACTTAATTCATGTAGAGTTCATTTATCATAGCATCATGTTTATTTCAAGTTTATTATTTCAAATCATCATCATAGCTTAATCTTGCATCTATATCATAGAAAAATCTCGTTCTTTAGGAAGACAATTTGTTGAGCCTAGCCTACAATCTGAGAACACAAAGCTGGAATCGACAAAAACACTAAAGATAGAGGACAATAGGACGACAATGGAAGCAGGATATTGAGTTTGCACTTCTTTACTCTTTATATTTTGCTTTGATATAATGTCCTATTGGTGTGTTTGAACATTTATTTTTAATTCATTTACGCATCTAATTTTGATTCACCACATTAAATGGCGCCCACCGTGGGGCCTATGCCCCTATTTTAGATTTCTTTCTTGCAGGTTTTTCTTGCAGGTTTGCTTATAGGTTTTCTGACATTCGGCAGCGCATCTAGAAGATTCAGAAATTTTTATTTTGCAGGTATTTCGGCGCATCTGAAGACTGTTTCGGCGCATCTGGGATTTTCTGCGGTGCATCTGGGAAATAGAGTGGCACATCTGAGCATTTCTGCAGAGCATTTAGGAATTTATTTAGTGCATTTAGGACTTTCTTTAGCGCATTTTAATATGTTTCAGAATTTTTTTTTAAAAAAAAATTGCATTTAGAATAGCGCATATAGGTTCTGTTTTCGCGCATCTGGGTAACAGAGCGGCGCATTTCTATTCTGTTTTAGCGCATTTGGGTAACAGAGTTGTGCATCTGGCCTCTGTTTCTATGCATCTAGGGGACAGAGTTTCACATCTGAATTGTAACCGAGATTCTGAGTCTGACGCCTTCCGTAGACAAAATTTCTTTCATTTTCTTGCTGAATTTACAATGAATCAATCTAGGGTAGCCACCACACCTTTATCATGCAATTAAAAAGAACCCCATGTCTGTTGTAAAGCAAAATCTTCACTTAGATTAAATCACTTTTGATTTTGGTGCACATAAAATGAATTTGTCTACTCTTATTGACTGTGCTTGAAAGTGGTAGGTGATTATGCTCTCACCCTGTGCAAACTAGGTGATCAGAAAACCAGACCCACTTTTCCCTGTGTAACCCTGACTCAATAATTGAAGTATCCTCTCCCCTTGCGCACTTGTGCGATCCTGGGTGCAAGAGAAACAGTTATTGACTCTAGAAATTGGGCCTGCCTTAAGGGAAAAAGTACTCACCTTAAGGGACGACTCAAACTGGAAATGGAGCTAAGGCCAAGCTACCCCCAACCGGTATATAAATATAAATCTTAAGGGAAAACCTAAGGTTGCTTGTGTGGATGTGTCATACGGACGGAGTTGTACTCCCTTAAACCCTGTTGAGCTTAACCTCTTCAGGCTGGAGTGCCACCTTAATGGTGATTAATCTCTTGCCCCATGTATGGCCACTCGAACGGGGGTCCTGAACTAAATACCATTGTTTAGAAAGCCAAAAACCTTCTATTTGCTAGTCTAGCACCAGTCGGTGTGAAGCCTTCCACACTTTCGCAGTCAGTAGTAGAGGTGATCAGCTCGCCATGGGAGTTTCATGGGGGTTGGAAGCTTGGTTGGCCTGAGAAGAGAGTGCACTGTAAGGGGGAGCCCGTGCAGCCAAGCTTCTGGATTCACATGCTACTGATATGCGGTTGGGGAAACCCACATGGAGTCTAGCGGATATTGTCCTGGCCTAACCTAGGTTGTGTTTGTCTTATTCTGTGCTTGGTTACGAATCAACTTAAATTAGATTGTTTGTTGTGCTTTCAAAAACATCAATTCAGATAAAGGTAATCCAAAAAACCAACATGATGAATTTCAGCTGAAAACTGGTCAAAACTGTCCTTAGAAAAACTGTTTTAGCCCATCTAGGAAAAACTGTAGCACATTTAAACTCTGTTCTGGCGCATCTGTGTTCTATTTTGGCGCATTTAGGGTATTTTTTTGTGCATATGTGCTCTGTTTCTACGCATCTAAGGTATTTTGCAGCACATTTGACTCTTTCTTCAGCGCATTCACCTCTTTCTGCAGCGCATTTAGGAAATAGAATAGCGCTTTTAGGTTTCTGTCAAAATTTGTACACAGACTCGAATCTCTGAGATTTTACTCCCATGTTGAGAAAGTGGAAATCAACCAAGTTCACCAAGAAATCAGTTTTCAATAGGATCAAGAAGCCCAAAACAAACTTAAGTTACAAAAAGACTTTAGATCGCAGAGAATTCCTGTATAAAAGTTGAGACGTCTTGCTCCATTATCACACATTCCTCCATAGATACCAAGACTACATTAGGGGATTCACCGATGATTATGTTGTAGAACCTTTGGCTACCCAAGCTTACTATCAAAGATTAGCATTGTCTCAATGTCACAATCTTAATCAACCTCTTGAGTTTGAAAATATACCACAACCTTCAATTGAATATTCAACGCATCCTAATCAAATCCTTCAGTGACCTTTGATCATATCCGAGGATTTCTTACATATGCCTGTTTTTACAAGATCTCGACACAACCAGCTAGGAGAAACATCTCACCAAGAAACTCCCGCCCACAACATTCAAGAAGAGGGTGAACGTGATAGTCCTCTTTTTAGTGTGAATCGTAATCCCCTTTTCAGTGACAACAATATGGATGATAGAGAGGAAAATCTGTTTCATAAGAACAAAAACATGAACAAAACTCCTGTAGATAGTGATGATGAATAAGAGGAAGAACTTCAACTTAGAGAGGCAGAACAAAACCCCAAGTTTCTTAAGATCCTTGAACAGATTATACAACGTGACAAAGAGAAGTACTTTCTTTTCTTGGTAGATCAAGGAGTTAAATTGCCTAAAGACTTTGATACTGAGAAATTAAAAAGCAAGGAAGAAGAACCATCCCTATCTGATTTCGCTTTCTTTAAAAAAGAGTTTAAAGAAATGCAGGGAACAATCAAAGAATTACGAGGGGGAACCACAACCAAGAAATACACTTTGGATGACATATGTCCTTATCCTTTTGATAGAAGTCTCAACATGATTCCATTTCCTAAACACTATGAAATTCCCAAATTTGATCGTTATAATGGGAAATCAGACCCAATTGACCATGTTAGAGACTTTCGAAACATGACATTGGAATTTGCCCACGAGGATACATATTTATTGCGATTATTTCCTTGAAGCCTTGGAGTCAATTCTATGGAATGGTTATCTAAGATTACACCTCATGTTCAAACATTTGAGGAATTGATCAATTTGTTCATAACACAATACGCCTACAACATTCAACACCAAATCACCATGATTGATCTTTGCAAAGTTGCACAAAAACCCGGTGAATCTTTCACTACCTTTCTTCAAAGATGGAGGAGAATATTCGCTAGGTACCCACGACATGTTCCTGAAAAGGAGAAAATGGTTACTTTCATCAATAGCCTCAACTTAGAAATGAGCTATCGTTTAAATCTACATTGCCCACCTTCCTTTGAGAAATTGATTGAGGATGCCATCACCATCGAAAGTGCTTTGGTAAAAAGAGGGACAATAAAACTTGATAGGGACAACCCTAGCTCATCTAACCATTACAACAATCAAGACAAGTCTAAATTTTGGACCCGCAACAAAAACATTGGAAACGACGGTGTTGTAGATGCAAATCATGTCACATCTAGGCCATTTGTTCTGAGTGCTCCCAATGTGACTTGACACAATAATTACAACAATGTCAATTTAGTCGCGAATCAAGGAAACAATCATCCCCCTCCAATGAACAATAATCAGGGGACTGCCAACAACCAAAACTACCGGGGAAACAACAACAATAACACTTTAGGGAATACCTCAAACACGAAACCACAATGCTTTCCATTCTTCTCCAATAGAAGAAATTTCACTCCACTAGGACAATGCTTAGAATCTGCTTTCAAAGAGGTTATGGAAAAGAATGTCCTTATGTTACCACCACAACGCAATTATGAACCTAGTGTAAAACCTCCATCATGGAATGAGGCCTATTTTTGTGACTACCATAGGTGCAGAGGTCATCATACAAACAATTGTCAAGGTTTGAAACATGCTATTCAAGATCTAATTGACAAGGGCATTATCACAGTAGAAGGACAACAGAAATCCAACGAAGATCACCAAGCATTTCGAAATCCTCTACCAAATTATCAAAAGGGAGAGTTTTCGGACAAAAATGTGAACCAAATTGATGACAATGTAATCCGTCACCTCTATACAGACGATGACCGAGTCAATGTTATAAAAATCGAAGAGAAAGTAGACAATGGACAAGTGAATGTCACAACGAGAGCCCAAGCTAAAGTTTTCTTAAAGGGTACCTCTTCAAAATCCACTGAGACCTTCCCTCAACATCAATATGACTTAGTTAACCAACTTCAAAAAACTCCGGCTCAAATCTCCATTTTAGAACTCCTGAAGATTTCCCCTACACACAAGGAAATTTTAGAAATAGCCCTTTTTGAGACGACTGTATCCACGGATTTGGATGTGAACCGATTTCAAACCATGGTAGGACATTTGTCCTCACCTACGTGTCTCTCATTTTCAGACAAAGACGATGTTTCCATGACTCATCCCCATAATTCATCTTTATACTTAGAGGTCATGATCCATAAATTCCATGTTAAACATGTTCTAATAGATGGAGGGGCTGGTCTAAATATATGTACCTTAAAGGTGGTTCAAGCATTAGGATTCGCAGAAGACTCCATTGATCCTAGAAGGAAGATTACTATAAAAGCCTATGATGATGAGGAAAGAACGTCCAAAGGTCTAATCATGCTACCAATCAGAGTGGGACCTGTTATCAAAAATACCTTTTGTCAAGTTTTAGATCGAGATCTTGCATACAATATCTTGTTGGGTCGTCCTTGGATCCATGAAATGCAAGCTGTTCCATCCACTTACCATCAATGTCTTAAGTTTCCATATGATGGACATGAAATCACTATACCAGCTGATAATTCAAACACTCAAACTTGTGCCAATGTCAAAGCTCATCAGGATACTTTGGTTCCGACTAATCGAGAAGCACTTGCTAATACTTCTCCTAAGCATGATACACAAATCAGGCAATTAGCTAAAAGCTTTGACAAGAAACTGCAGTTCAAGGAAAGTGGAGTTGGGGAATATTCCCTTTGTCTTGCTAATCTACCTACATCTCCTCGATCACATGGACAACCTTCCATTACACAACAACAGATATCAGCAGCATCAACATCAGCACAAGTACAAACAGAGCCAACCACCAAGTTCAATGGACAATTTATCAAAGAAAAATTCCCCATGGGAGATCTTGAAGATACAGCAATTTTGGATTGGCTCTATAAGGATGCAGAGGAAACGGTTCTAAATGTCACCTTACCAACTGATAGATATGGGAAAGGATATTCCATCATGTAAAAGATGGGATATGACAATGGTCCTCTTGGAAAAGGAAAAGAAGGCGTAGTTGAGCCTATCCATCTCCTAGGGCTTGCTGCATATGATAAAACTGGAATAGGCTATGATGCTACCCAATCCAAACAATCACAAGATAATGTTTTTACACTACAAGAAGGTTCCGATAAGAAAGAGACATGTTTGGCATCAATCCTAAATTGCATAGAAAATAATTCTGATACCGATTCTACTGAATATGAATGGGATACCATCCACAATGATGAATTTTGGAGGGACAAAGAGGTAGATGTCATACATAAGTATATTCCCACTTTAATCAAAGGAGAAGGTTCAGGATCCCAACCACAAGAATCTGAACCACAACGCAACTGTGAGTCTAGTGATACTAAGTCAAATTTTAACGAACAAGACTATCAGGAGAATAGTACCATCATTGACCTACCTCATACCTCGGATCCTGCCAATAACTCTGTCCTGACCCTAACCATCGCCGATTTCACACGACCAAATGACGCATTACCTTTAATCCATCCTGATCTCATTGACTGGGATCTAACCGAACCTATGGATATACCTATTTTTCCAAATGACGAAGCTATCATAAACTTCCTTTCCGCCGATGATATAAATGATTGTTCCACTAGCGATTTTTGGTATGAATTCTTTAATCAGGAGAGTGTCAAGTCTCCTAGCTGCAAAAATGAAAATAAAGAAAAACGATCTAGTGGTGAAAACTAGAATCAGGCAGTACTAGATCAAGCAAACGATAAAATAAAGAGCGTATCAGATGGTGAAAACCTTTTTGAGGCACCACCTGATGGGACTCTTGACACTCTCCCAGAGCACTATCATGAGCGATCACCCATCTTGATTGAGCCTACAAAGGAAATAAATATTGCAACTATAGATAATCCAAGGATTTTGCAGCTAGCTGAATCAATGATCCCAGAGTTCATGAACTTTCTTAAAGAAAATCAAGTTAATTTTGCTTGGTCATATGCTGATATGCCAGGCCTTGATCCTAATCTCATTATGCATCATTTGTCTATCAAACCAGGAGCTAAGCCAGTGAAACAAAAACTCAGAAAGATGAATCCTCATGTAGCACTACTAGTTAAGGAAGAACTCAAGAAGCTCCTTGATGCAGGCTTTATAAGATCAATTGCCTATGCAGAATGGATCTCCAATATTGTACCAGTAGCAAAACCAGACAAACGTGTAAGAGTATGCACGATTTCAGAGATCTTAACAAAGCTTGCCCAAAGGATGACTTTCCGCTTCCAAGTATTGACACTATAGTTGATCTAACAGCTGGCCATGCCATGTACTCATTAATGGATGGTTTCTCTGGTTACAACCAAATCAAGATTGCACCAGAAGACCAAGAGAAAACAACTTTCACTTGTCCGTGGGGAACATACTATTGGAATGTCATGCCTTTCGACTTAAAGAATGCTAGAGCTACTTATCAAAGAGCTATGACTACGATATTTCACGACATGATGCACACATTCATGGAAGATTATGTAGATGACATATTGGCAAAATCATACACCAGAGAAGGACACTTGGAGATACTGTCTAAAATATTTACCAAATTGGAAAAATTCAAAGTTCGCCTAAACCCTAAGAAATGTGTTTTTGGGGTCACATCCGAGAAGTTGTTAGGATATATTGTTTCAGAAAAGGGAATTGAAGTAGATCCTGCTAAAGTTCAAGCAATCATGGAGATGTCTCCCCCAAAGAACATTAGTCAATTGAGATCATTACAAGGGCGACTTCAGTCTATCAGAAGATTCATTGCACAATTGGCTGACAAAAGTCTACCGTTCACACATCTCCTACATAAGAATGTTCCTTTTAGATGGGATGACAAATGTGAAATGGTATTTCAACAAATCAAGCAATACCTGATGAATCCACCAGTTCTCATACCACCAAATCCAGACAAACCATTGATTCTGTATATTGCTTCAACTAAGACATCTTTGGGAGCATTATTAGTGCAAGAAGACCATGAAGGGAAAGAACGTGCAATCTATTACATTAGCAGAACACTGACAAGTCATGAGCTTCATTACACTTTCATTAAGAAGGCTTGTTTAGCAGTCGTCTTTGCTTCACAGAAATTCTGACATTACATGTTGACTCATACAATTAATCTTGTTTCAAAAATTGATCCACTCAAGTATCTACTAAGCAAAGCATCACTGACAGGAAGGTTAGCAAAATGGGTCATGATTTTGAGTGAGTTTGACATCCACTATGTTGATCGCAAAGTGATCAAAGGACAAGTTATTGCGGATCAACTAGCAGAGGCTCCTCTCCAAACATAGCACCCCTTACACATTGAGTTTCCAGATGTTGATGTTTTCATGGCAGACTCTAAGCAGCTATGGTCCTTATACTTCAATGGTTCTTTTACTCAACATGGATCGGGGGCAGGCATTCTCTTCGTCACCCCTCAAGGACATACCATTCCTCAGTCATATAGGCTAATGTTTCCATGCACCAATAACATATCCGAATATGAAGCACTAATCACTGGACTGAAAATAGCATTGGAATGGAGGATCATCGAGCTACAAGTTTATGGTGACTCACAACTAGTTATTAATCAAATCAATGATGATTATCAGACTAAAGATGACAAGTTGTTGCCATACAAGAAGATGATTAATGACTTCAAGAAGTACTTTGTGGACATTCAGTTCACACAAATTCCAAGGATTGACAACAAAGCGGCTGACGCTATGGCTACGATCGCCTCATTGATACAACTCCCAGACAAACATACTTGCTATGAATTTTTGGTGGAACAATTATTTACACTTGCCTATGACACACCTGAAAGCCAAATTATCTGCCACCTAGTAGGATCTGATTCACCTTGGTATGGTAAGATTTATGCATACCTAAAAGACGATATTTTACCACCTGACTTATCCCACAACCAAAAGCGTAACTTTATCCGATAATCCTCTCGATATACCCTCATCGCTGATACCCTTTATCGCCGTGGTCTTGATGGTACTTTACTTTGATGTCTTGAACGTGACGAATCTGACAAAGCTTTACAAGAAGTTCATGGGGGCATTTGTGGTACTCATTCGAGTGGACTAACCTTATCTAAGAAATTGATTCGAATGGGTTACTATTGGCCTACAATGGAAAGGGAATCATTCACTTTTGTTAAAACATGCTCAAAATGTCAGATTCATGGGAATCTTATTCATGCCCCTTCACAAGAACTTCATTCGTTTACACCCACCTGGCCATTCTCTCAATGGGGGTTAGATCTAGTGGGAAAAATTCATCCTTCTTCTTCAAATGGGCATAAGTTCATTATCACAGCAACAGAATATTTCACTAAGTGGATTGAGGCAGTACCTCTCTCTAAAGTCACTGGAAAACAAATCTCATCCTTCATACTCAACTACATTATTTGTCGATATGGTATTCCTAATGCCATTATTACAGATAATGGTCGCCCTTTCAAAAATTAGGATGTTGATGAACTTTGTGAAAGATTCCATATTCAGCACATATATTCCACACCTTACTATCCTCAAGGGAATGGCCAAGCAGAGGCCTCAAACAAGACTATACTAAAGATCTTGAAGAAGACTGTCAATGACTCAGGGAAGGATTAGCATGTTCAACTCAATCCCACCTTGTGGGCTTATAGAACAAGTGTATGAACGTCGACATGAGCGACACCTTTTGCCCTCGTCTATGGAGCATAAGCCATATTGCCTTTAGAGGTAGAAATACCTTCATTAAGAGTATCACTGAAAGGTCTCATAACAGATGAGGAATACAGAGTTTCCCGACTCCAAGAGTTAGAACTTTTAGATGAAAAGAGACAGAGAGCAGCAGACCATTTGAAAGCATACTGACAGATGATGTCTCGTAGCTATAATCACAAAGTAAAGCCATGTACCTTTCAAGTGGGTGATCTAGTTCTGAAAGAGAACCCACACAATCAACAAGATAGAGAAAATAAGGGAAAGTTTGAACCAAATTGGTTAGGCCCCTATGTGGTTATTGCAGTCTACGGTTTAGGAGCATACAAGTTATCAAGGCCAGAAGGAGACCTATTTGATGAACCCATCAATAGTATACATCTTAAGAAGTATTATGTTTAAGTCAGAAAAAGTCCTAAAGAAATCCAAAAACAACAAAAAAAGTCCTAAAGAAATCCAAAAATAGCAGAAAAAGTCCTGAAAAAATCCAAAAACAGTAGGAAAAGTCCTGAAAACATCCAAAAATAGCAGAAAAAGTCCTGAAGAAATACAAAAAAATCAAAAGAGAATGTCATAGGGTGAAAACTTGGCAAATAGGCAGTCTATTGACAGAAAAATACAAAAAAATCAAAAAGAATGTCATAGGGTGAAAACCTGGCAAACAGGCAGTCTATTGACAGAAAAATACAAAAAAATCAAAAAGAATGTCATAGGGTGAAAACCTGGCAAACAGGCAATCTATTTACGGAAAAATACAAAAAAATAAAATAAAAATCAAAAAAATGCAATAAATATGGATAGTGAAAATTTGGCAAATAGACGCTATCTGTACCTTTCCATCTATTAGTTCCTGTTTTGCACTTTGTCTTTTCAAAGCTTCCCCTTTTCTGCATCTTTTTCACATATTAGGGTCATTAATCGCATCATCCTGCCGCCATCTACCTAGAGGGTTAAAACGTCTTACCATGGCTTGATCATTTGTACATATTCCTTTCCGCAAGTTGTGTCAATAAACGGGGCAAAACTCAACTGGGGGCACTTAACTTTCAGAGCATACCAAAATAGCTAGACCATGACATAGAATCTGAGCATGCAAACAAACAACAAACTCATGTAACAACTTTATCCGATCATGAAACACTTTTCAGCAAGATATCATATCCTTGTCTATTGGATGATCCAGAAATCTAAATAATGCATGAAATAACAGTATTACATGTTTGACCAAAAGTTGTTTGATTTTCGATATCATTACTCTGGAGCACACTCAATGATGTACTGAACTAGAGTAGCAAGGAACGAGAATGATTTTTCTTTGTCTGCTGTCTTGAGGTTAACAATCAATCTGATGCAAATATGTCACAGGACATGACGATCAAAGCAATATCATCGATGATAGTTCCACATTTGCATCAGAAAGGTGGTTAATCTTTGTCTGTTTATGCAAGAAATGCTCAGGTCATCTTGGTTCAATTATACCTCGATGCTTGTGTTCGCTTGCTATATCAAAATTCATGAAAGTTGTACTCTGGTCATCATTGGCGCTAATTTCCCCTCTGATGCTTGTACATACTTCCAACATTTTAAACCGTTCTATGATGATTCAAGAAGGCTTCTAAAAGGCTCAACAAACTAGTTAGTTGCATATAGTTGCATATTCATTAGATCATTGCATATATCTGCATATTGGATTCACATCAGTATTTTGCAAGGCTGAATGAACGCATTAACAGTTGTCGTATAGTTTTGAGTCTTTGTGGAGGACATTTGGACATTTGATTCATTGCATCCATTCAGGGTTTATTTATCATTTTATCATTCATTCTCATTTTATCATTCATTTTATCATATTTATCTTTATCATTCCCATATCATTTATTAGTCATTATCATTCTCATTATCATCATCCTTCTCATATATCATTATCATTGTATCATTATCCTTTATCATTTTACCATTTATCATTTCATCATTTAATCATTTAATCATTTTGTATCATTTCATTTACCATTATCATTTATCATTTTACCATTTATCATTTCATCATTTAATCATTTTATCATTCATTTACCATTTTATCATCTCATACTGTTTCATTACCATTCACATTTATCATTTTATCATCATTTCATTATCATCATATTACCATTTTACATATCATTTATCTTTTCATCATTATTCATACCACATTCATTATCTATCATGTCACGATGCATTGCATACATGGAAAATTCAAAAAAATTAACATCTCACATATATACATACATCATCACAAAATCATTGCATTCACATCATAATTAATACACCATCCTGCATCATAATGATTAGTCTGCAAACATAGCAAAAAGCATATCAAAATCCATCTCATATCATAAATGCATATAAATAACATCCATATCATATCACAAATGCATCCACATAAACATCATCAGAAACATCGCCGCTGCATATCATCGCTCATCAAAATAATACAAATGTCCAAATGTCCAATGAAGCTAACAAGGTCAGAACATCATACATAAGACATGATCAAAACTCAATATACATAATGAATCAGCCCCAAATGGATAACTAGTGGATGCCCCTGAAGGAGCTGGTCCGGAAGGAGGTGGCCTGCCACTAGTCCCGACATCAGGATCCCGTCGAGGCCCTGTAACCTCTCTACCATGTGTTGATGTCTGTGATCGGGTCCTGGTCCTGCTGTGTGATCTGGGATATGGCTCTCACCGCTCAGGAGGGCATAACTCCTCATATCGAACTCTATAGTACTTGGCCTCCCTAGCAGCCTCGAACCCCTTTGCAATGGCCTCTTGTAAGGAGGTACTCTCTACGGTACCCATCAGCCTCTATGCCACACCCTCGGCCTCTAGTGCTCGCCATCTAAGGGCATCCCTCTCTGCTATCAAGTGTGACACCTGGGAATTCGGGGCAGGTACCTGTGCCTGTGCCTGTGCCTGTACCTGTGCCTGTGCCTGTGCCTGTGCCTATGTCTGGGCCTGTGCAAGCTGTGCCTGTAACTGCACTATCATGCTTTGGCCTATGCTAACTGACTCTGTAGCTGTGCCTGTTGCCCCTGAAAGGTCTGCACCTAACCCTGCAAAGCATCTATCTGTGCCTGCTGAGACGAGGATGTCACCCTAATCACTGTCTGAGGCCTACCACCGGATCTGGTCTGCTGAGGAATCGGTACTCTACCTAGGCTGTCTAGTCTCTGCTGCCTCTCCTCATCACCATCATCTCCATCATCTCCGTCATCTGAGTTGTCCTCCTCCTCCCCATCTCCACTCTCCTCACTCTCCTCTCCCTCCTCCTCCTCTCCTCCACCCATAGCCTGCTCCCCTCCACCCATAACCTGCTCCCCACCGGCCACACCTCCCTGTATCCCTGCTCTTGGTTGTGGTGCTACTCTGATCGCTCGTACCTCATCTGGCACCGTGAACCATGGAAACAGATGTGTATGAAAATACTAGGCATAATCGTCTGTCATCCCTGCATCCAATACCTCTGGCCTATCCGCCCATACCTCGGGCTGTAATGACGAGTACTCTGTATACGCTGCCTAGAATGGAATGCATGGCCCCCATCCTACATCCCCCTTGCGTCGCCCATAATGAGCAACGCCCTGGGGCATCCCCTGAGTGAATCCAAACTACCTCAGAACACGTAGTGCCAGAAACCTCTCAATAATAAAGGGCATTCACCCTATCAGATATCGTGGTCGGCAAACAAAAGGCATCTCTAGGTGATCGGCCGCCCATGCCTCGCAGTCTGTGTAGGGCCTCCATATCACCGCATCAACATCATCCAAAATTCACCGCCAGTATTCTACCTTGCCCAGCCTCTGCTAGACAACTACGCCAGAATATGCATACACATATGGCCTCCCTGCTGGTCTCGCTCTAGTGCAAAGTGGTCTCGTGACAGCAATGTGCTCCCATGCCCAGATCTGTAACAATGTAACTCCACTTGCTAGGCTCGTCGATCCTCTGTAAACAATCCTATGAAGATCGTGATACATATCAACCAAGACACAGCTCCCCCAGGCAAATCTCCATGGCTGTGTAATCATCCACTCCAACATCCTCCCCCAACCCATGGCGAATCCCTTGGACTGATGGTCTTGTCCAAGAAAACCTCTGACAAATGCAGCCAACACTGCAACTAGAGCGGGATACCTGCTGAAATCATCCCAGTCTATCCAGTAACCATATATACCAGGATCACCACATATCCGCTGCAATGCCTCAGTCCCACCAATCTCCTTGTGGTCATAAACCACAAGGGAACCAACAACCAGAATCCCCAGAATCCAATACACATCCTCTGGCGTCACACTCATCTCACCCGTCGGCAGGTGGAAGGTGTTATTCTCTAAATGCCATCTCTCGGCCAAGGCCGTCAATAGCCCCCTGTTGGCCCGAATGCCTCGCGGCATGGCCAACAACGGTCTCAATCCACAGTCTGCTATCACTTGTAACTCTGCAGGAGTCAGCTCTCCTATCTGCTCCCAACATAGTGGGAACCGCTCTCTGATCTGGAGGCTTTTGAAAGCCTCCTATTTTGTTCAACCATCACAACAAATCAATCAAATCAGACTCATATCACATAACATATCAATGACCCATATCAAGTGCTACATCAATCTATCAGCATGTCAAATCAATCTACTCTATAATCATTTACTATTTGTTTTTCTTTTCAGGAAAGCAAATTTATCAACACACATATCATTTTCTATTTGTATTTCAAACATGAATGCAAATTTTTATCTCCATTTTTTACTATTTGTTTTCTATCGCAGAATGCAAATTTATCACACATCTGCTCTTTGTTTTTTAATTGCGAGAAGCAAAGTTATCAAACTCACATCACTCAATCATTCAGTTTACTCTTTGTCGTTCGTCACAAAATTATCAGCTATCTACTCTTTGTTTTCTATTGTGGAAGCAAAGTTATCAGTTCTCTATCAGATTTTCTATCCTATCAGCATGATGGTCCTACAATTCATCTATCTATTGACTAAAGAAGCAATTTTAATCATCATTTTTCATCACACAAGCCTTTTGGGAAAAATTTCCTAAATGCGCAATTCTGTCGCCCATATGCACTAAAAACCCATATACGCTAAAGTTTTTCTCAGTTGCGCTACACTGTTTCCCTGATGCGCTAAAACTATTCCTAAATGTGCTAAAACGTGCGAAAAAGTTGCAAACTGATTTAAACACGATCCAAATTTGATCTAAAAAGCAACATTTGACAACATAGAGGGTTCAAATCACTCACCGGTGGTCCGTATGCAGCTGGTCTCTGATACCGTCGCGCTCGCTCAAACCTATGTCTATGCACGGGGATCACCATCTCGCCAAGTCACTATCAGAGTTCAAATTTTACTGTAGCAGCAAGGTGAAAATGACACTTCATTTTACCCCTTTTACCTTATAAGGGTCTTTTTGGGATGGGCATTAATGGCATTTTCCATTTTTCATCCTCTTTTTCACTGGGGCATCGACCACATCATCTATCAGGAGCTAAATCACTGTTTCCCTATCACTATCAACTTCTTCTTCCATGATTTACCTCCCGAGGGGGCATCATCAATATCAAAAATCAGAAACATATCAGAGGCAATTTTTTTTTATTTTCTTTGAAGCAATGCGTTCTACACATCACTTCAAAGAGGGGCAAAATGTATACGCATAAAAATGGTCATGTCTATAATCCTGGCAATTAATTAAATATTTATTATTTAATTAATTTTTCTAAAGTCCTCTACATGTGATTAAATTTATTTAATTTAATTATATTGTTCATTCATCTTATTCTTCTTCCATAATTAAATAAATTTGTTTTATTTAATTATTTTCATATGTCCACTTAATTAATTAAATAAATACATTTTATTTATTTAAATTAATTATCATTGTTTAAATTTAAATTAAATCTTTTGATTTAATTAAATTTAAATATCTCCTTTCCTTCTATTTAATTTTCTTCTTCTAATTAATTAAATGTTTCATTCGATTAATTTCATAAAAGTGATTTAATTAAATAAATTTTATTTAATTAAAAATATATTATGCTTTCTTTCCAAATCACAATTAGGTATTTTAACCTGATTGTGAAATCTTCTCATATCATGATTAAATATTTTATTTAAATTATGAGATATTTTGCTTTTTTCAATAAAACATAATTAAAGCTCTTTTCTCACCACAAGCTTTCTTTTGCTTTTAAAAGCTTAATTAAAATATTTTATTAAGAAAAGCTGAATGTCCTCCACAAATAAATAATTGATTTTTTTAATTAATTATTTATCAGCTTTAAATCTTTCTTTTATTCTTTTAAAGAAAGATGATTTCTTATCTTCTTATCTTTTCATCTCTCATGAAAATAGAAAAATCTTATTTTTAGGGTTCTTCTATTCTCTCTTCAATTTCATCTTTCTTCAACCGTTCGATCTACCAGGAATTATCACAACCGTTAATCAAGACAGCTAATCAAAATCATTCGAAAAACTCTATAAATACCTGTGTGAATCCAAGCATTGGTAATAGGCAATTAATTAGAGTTCATGCACTTAATTCATGTAGAGTTCATTTATCATAGCATCATGTTTATTTCAAGTTTATTATTTCAAATCATCATCATAGCTTAATCTTGCATCTACATCATAGCAAAATCTCGTTCTTTAGGAAGACAGTTTGTTGAGCCTAGCCTACAATCTGAGAACACAAAGCTGGAATCGACAAAAACACTAAAGATAGAGAACAATAGGATGACAATGGAAGCAGGATACTGAGTTTGCACTTCTTTACTCTTTATATTTTTCTTTGATATAATGTCCTATTGGTGTGTTTGAACATTTATTTTTAATTCATTTATGCATCTAATTTTCATACACACAAAAATAATCAATTTTTTTTATAAATCTAATCGCTAACAGTTTCTTTAATTCCATCTTAATGAGCAAGGCCACTTGTGGATGCATTTTTCTAAGCTTTTGCTTGGAAGGATTCACATCCAGATGTACAGCTAAAGTGGAATCCAAGCCTAGCATATTAGAATAATACCATGCAAAGTTGATGATGCCTTCTTTTAGTAGGTTGACAATGACAAGATACTCCTCTTCGAACAATGATTTTTCCATGTAGGTTATTTAGGTTCTTCTTTTATGCCTAGATTAACTTCTTATGTTTCTTTAATAATTATTTAAGATTGTTCAGATAAGTGAGCTCCAATAAGGGGAAGATGAACATCCCCATCCTCTAGCACCTCATCAAAGTTTTCACTAGTGGATACACCCTTTTATTTTCACTTTTGATGAATTAAGAAGTGTCTTAGGGATGGTTTCACCAGATGACTCTTTCTTGTTTTGTTTCTTTTTATTTTTGCAATTAGGGTGTTCATCTTCCCTCAATCCCATAAGATGTATGTATGCTTCCTCTGAAGGAAATATATCAACTGGTGCACCCCCTCATAGGTCCCAATCAATGAGGTCAGGGTAGTGGAGTGAAATGCTAATGGGAAAGATAGAGGTGGAATCAAAGAAGGAAGGAAGATCCACATCATCATACAAAATTATGATAGTCTCTTCTTCAGGTATGTCCTCCAGAAAATTAGTTTCCAAATTAATGTTATTCGAAGTGATAGTAGACATTGTGGAAGCCTTTTTTTTCTTATCATAACCTAGGCCCAAGTGTTTAGGACACACTGGTGTTTTAATTGGTTGTAACCTTCCATGTTCTTCCACACCAAGCCCTCCCCCTTGATAGTTATAATTTTTTGCTAGCTTGGAAGCATGGGGATAAACTTCTTAGAAGTACTCAATGAGGGAAGGTGATGTTTTAGGTTCCTCTCTATAAACCCATTGGTTGATATCTTCATCTGTCTGATCTTTCAATGTGCCTAGAGATTGGAATGTTGTAGAACCCACATTCTTTGAATTGATGGTTTGGGTCTTTGATTCTTCCTTCTATATAGATTGAGATGGTTAGCCATAAGTACAAGGAGATAGAGGCATTGTAGCCACGTTAAGAGCTGTACACATCTCATACTCTCCACAACCCTTGTCAATGATGTGGACTTTGGTAATGGTTGAATTAGATGTGGTGGATGGAGTGGAGGATGCATTAAGTGATGGATTAGAAGATGGAATAGATGGTGATTCCTGTGGAGCTACCACTTCTACTCTTGGAAAATATCATGAATGTGGGAAAGAGGCCTCAAGAGCATGACAATACTCAAAAGGTTGGGGGTCAACATGAATAGTGACTTCAACTCCATTATATGGGAATTTCAGGCATTGATGATATGTGGAAGGGATGACTTGCATGGCATGAATCCATGGTCGACCGAGGAGAAGGTTATATGGTAAGTCTAGATCAAGGACATGGCAAGTAGTATATTGCACGATAGGACCAAATTGAAGGGGAAGGAAAATAATACACTTTAAGTCTCTTTCTATATTGTCATATACCTTGATCATGATGATCTGATTGTCCAAGTCAACATGTGTATACCATATCTATTTTTTGAAATTTAAAGTGCATAGATTTAGGGTAGAGACATTATCCACCAATACCCTTTCTACCTTATGTTAAGGGAAAAGGACTTCAATGTGTAAGGCACGATTGTGAGATGGATCAATTAGTGGCATATCATTTTGGCTGAAACCCAACTGATAGGTAGATGACAGGTGTCCTACTAGAGCCTAGAATTGGGTAGGATTAATGTCATTTGGTACATGTGTGTCCTGTAGAGCTTTCATGAGAATCTCTTGATGGACTAGTTAAGACTTTAGCAAATCTAAAATAGATATTTGTGTAGGGGTCTTTCCAAGATGATCAAGGATGTTACATTGCGAGATCACAAGAGCTAGTTGGGATGAGGTGGAAGGCTCAAGAACTCATATGCAAGTGTGATGAGTGGTAATAGTGCATTGGGGGTCCTTTCCTTTGACACTGATCATGGATACATGAGGTTCTCCCTAAGTGATGCATGCAATAATATTCTCATATTTATAAGGCACATTATTATAGCTAATATTATTAGTGTTGTTATTTTGGTTATTATTGTTGGACCTAGTGTTTGGATTTGACGTGCTAGGAACTTGGTTATGCTTAGGAAAGGCATTTTGATATATATGCAATTAAGAATTAGATGAGGTAGCTTGGTTTGCATCCACTACGATGTCTCCTCAATCAATGAGATCTTGGATGTAACCTTTAAGCCCTTGACATTTGTTGGTGGAGTGACCCTTAATCCGATGATAATCACAATACTCATTCTCTCTATACCAAGCAAGTTTTGGCTTTGACTCATCAAAATGATTCATCATAGGATAAGTGACTACATAATTAGCTTGGAGTAACCTCTTAAAGACTGCATCTAGGGACTCTCCCAAAGGAGTGAATGTCCATTTATTATTCCCTTGATTGGTTTGGTTGGATTGTGGGGGAGGACAAGGTATACCTTGTGGAATGGATATGACATTTCTAATTGATGGTGGAAGAGGGGTGTATTGTGATCTCTAAGAAGTGATAGCTACCTAGATATGCTTAGTGTCAGTGACACCATCATTGACAACATTTTTTTTATATTCTAGTAGTGTGATTTGTCTCCAGATTGTTTGTCTTTATCCTCTTTAAAGATTTTTATGAGCCCTTTAGCAATGAGGGCCTTTTCAATAGAGGTACCCTTCTTGATGACCTCTATAAAGGTGGTAACACAATGGAGAAACAAATTATGAGGCAACTCAGGATGGGAGTTTGTGACAAAGATGCCAACTAACTCCTTTTTAGGAAGAGTGCACTTGAGACAACTAGCTAGGGATCACAACCTTTGCAGGTAGCTAGTGAATGTTTCTCCCTCACATTGTTTATCTTTGAGGAGATCTAGTGTGTATTTCTTTCTCAAAATTGAAAAACAAATAAGTAACAAACTTTTCTAACAAATCAGTGAAGCTATAGATCGACCTTCGTTGAAGACCCATGAACCAATCTAGAGTTGTACTATTAACCTTCTTGGGAATAACCAAAGAAGGTAATTGTCATTATGGAGGACTTCCTGAAAATGCATGTACAACTCTTGCAAGTGGTTTCACGGATCACCTTTCCCCTTGTACTTATCAAATTTTGGGATTTCAAAATATTTGGGTAAGGGGATGAGTGAAATGGATGAATCAAATGGGTAAGGACAAATGTCCTCAAACTTAAATGATTTCTTTGAGGTACCTACTTGCAAGTCTTTTAGAGAAGATTTGATGTGTTCCCACTCCTTATTAACTGGTGTTGATGGTGGAAGACGTATTGAATTGGATTGATCATATGGGAAATATTGCTAGTATGGTGGTGGAGGAGGTAGAATGGATTGATCATATACTAGTGGAGGTGGATATGAAGGGATTTTTTGATACTGCTTGATGTAAGTAGGTTGAGGATTGGTGTAAATTTGTTGGTGTGATGGAGCCCAGCTTGGTAATATGATGAGGTGGCACCCTATTGATAGGATGGTTGTTGATAGTAAGGTGGATTGGATTTGTAATCATACATTGGCTGTTGGTGGGAAATATATGGAGGTTGTTGCAAATTATATTGCTAATAGTAAGTGTTATTTTGTGGCTACTGAGGATTAGTACAAGGCGGCTATTGTTGGGATTGTTGTGGATTATAGTAATAAAAATTGGTGTTGAGGTTGGATGTAGTGGATTGTGGTCTAGGTGTACTTGGTGGAGGCAGAAGTTGATAATAAGTGTTTTGGGGAGGTGCTTGATGGTAACAAGGGGAGAAGTAATGTGGGTTAGGCTGCAAGAGGTATGAATATTGTGTTGCAAGATTACCTTGGGTTTGTTGAGAGGATTGTTGTGGTTGTATGATGATTTGGGGTTAATGAGGGGGTTGTGAGGGATTTCCTTAAGGTTGATGTGGTGGTTGTTGATAAGATAATTTTTGTTGTTGTTGTTGATTGATTTGTGACTAATGGGGAGGTTGGGATGGACTACCTTGGGGTTGATATGAAGGTTGTTGATAAAGTGGTTGCTACAAGATGGAGTGACTAGGATTGGGTAGTGGATTTTGTTGTGGAAACGGTTGTGTTTGGATGAGAGGAATGTGTGGAGGCCTAAAGGAAAAAGGATTATATGCATTTCCCCCAATATTCCTTGATGACTGACTCGATTGATTGGGTGGATGAGGTTTCGTAGATGGCACAAAAGGAATAGGGATAAGACCTTGCAGGTTACCACTTCGTGGATTAACAGGATAAGGACCTTGAGGATTATTTTGACCTTATAGATTGGTATGACCTATGCCTTGAGGATTGCTAGGACTAGGAACTTGGGTATTGTTGGGATTAGGTGTTGCCCCCATGACTGAAATCCAAATAGGAGAGTGCATGACTTGATAACAAACATCATTACCGAACCCAGGTTGGTACCATGTGTCATGTGGGGTAACCTGAGGGACTTGAGGGACTGATAATCCCAAAATAATCTAAGAAATTTTTGGATCCTATGCAGGAGGGGGTGTGATGTTGATATATTGTGACAAATCAAATCCTAGTGGTGGTTTTGTAACCCTCGTGAGTAATGTTGCTAGTATATTTTTTCCCATGCTCAGTGAGGAGGCGATCCATCATTTGGAGATTGGTAGGGTCACTAAGGTACTCATTGATGGTAAGCTCGGGTTGATTAACCATGCCTTCCTCTAAAGGAGGTTAAGGGGAAAATTTCATGTTAGAGTGCTCAGATCCTCCGTTAAGGGGTTAGACATGAGGGTGTTATGGCTGACTACCTTGAGATTGTTGTAGTTCCATAAGTTTTCTCACCTATGATTCTATGGTAACAGGCATGAAAATGTAAGTGATTAGCAAACTAAGATGGTACTAATCCATAAGATGCACCTAAGTGAAGATGACCTAGATGATGACTTAAAAGATTACTTGAATGATGGATTGGTTGGTTAATGGAATGATTGATAAGATGATTATGGATTGTTGATTTGATAGGATTGGATTAGATCAATTGATTGATTGGATTGGATGATCAATTGGATTAAATTGATAGGATCAACTCTGAATTGAATTTAGGAGCTCAACTAGATGATTCAAGATGTTGACAATAGGATAAAATGATCAAAAGGATGATTACAACTTAAATCCACCTCTAGATGGAAGTAGATTGATGAGTTCGCGAAGGATCACTAACTCAGGATGGATGACAATCCTAAGTAAGCATGGATGATAACGATTAGGTTTAGTTACCTAACCCAAATGGATAAAAGATCCCTAAAATGATGTCTAAGGGACTCAAATTGATAGATTAAAGATGGATATGCAATCTAAGGATGTCCTACAATGAACCTTTGTGATTAGATTGAGGATTTGATGACTTTTGGAAAATGTAAATGTATGAAAATGATGATTAAAAGCAAATGGGTGATGATAAAAAAATTGATCATAGGAATAGATTGGAGAGATAGCAGGCTTTCAGTGGTCAAAAGGATTCACTCTCTAGTTTTTGTATGGGAGGTTGATTCACCTCTATGTAATATGAGTTCACCCTTCTAGATCATGGGATCGCCTATCTAAAAACTTACAAGTTCGCCTCTATATAAAGCAGGTTTTCCTATCTAGAATCCATGGTTTTCCTATATCTTGGACTATATGGTTAGGACCTACAAGATCACCAAAATAGACAATGGGATCACCCAAATCTTTTGATGTATGAACAAGTGTATGCAGGATTGCCCTTCAGGAAAATAAATTTTCCTATTTAGGTCTCAGGATCGCCCCTTACTTGACATGGGTTCACCTATATAGGATAGCCTATGCTAGGGGATGTATAGACAAAGGAATGGGAGACTCAGACATGAAATCACCTATGAGGAGGACCAGATCGCCTATTCAAGGAATAGGTAGACACAAGGTCACCTATCTAGGGGACCCTACCAACAAATTCACCTCTAACAAAAGTGAATTCACTTATCAGGATGAATGGATTCGACTCTAATGCAGATTCATCCTTTGCAGGGTAGGATTGCCTATCAATGGGGAAATTTTTCTTGTGTAAGAAGAAAATTCACTATTGAGGGTAGGAATGGACTATGGCAAAGGACAAAAACAACAATCAACACGTAGTGGGAAATGATTGACTAGGACTAATGACTAGCACTAGTATATCAAAAGAAGACACGCCAAACAACATAAGCCTAAAATTAGTGATAAAAGGGTTTACAAAATTGATGTAGGCCCACCACCTTGGGGGTTACCCAAGGTTAATACTCCATGATATATGGGTGGTTCTCTAGATCATCCTTTCTCATGAAGGTGGATAGCTAGAGATTTAGTGGCACAGGGTCATCAACAAATGCCATGGGCTCACCTGCACTCTCTCACTTGGGAACTATCATAGTTCACCATGAGGATTTCTATCTCTACCCAAGGGAGTATGTGGTGATTAACTTCAGGGTGTCATCTGTAATCCCTACACTACACCAAGCCGTTGCTAAACATGTGTCTTATCTAGGCTATACAGGCTCTTTGGGGAGTCCTTGATACACTAGGACGGTGTGTGAGGCAACAACCATGAACACCAACCCATCACAAGTGTGAATCAAGAGCTCCATTGAGGTATTAAAAACTCAGACCAACCCTTCATACCTAACTAGGAATCACCTTAGTATCAGTGCTCTACCAAACACAACACAAATGTATTGGGGTACAACTTTGGCTCTCCCCCTTTATATACCCTACTAGTACATGTGGTTGAGATCATCCCTTAGAGTGATGGAATCCTAAGCAGGTCTCCTAAAGGGAAGGAAATACTAGATGTTTCTGATCCCCAAGCTCACACATAGTGCAAGGGGAGAGCATATGTGTACTAGTACTCCTAAGTGGACTCAACTGAACTAGAACAAGTTGCGATTTCTGATACTCGAGCTTACCATATAGTGCAAGGGGAGAGTATACATCAACAAACCACTCCCAAACATGACAAACAAAGTTAATTGACCCTTGGAGAAATTGAAGTGTTCCTAGATTAGTATAAAAAGACACACAAGCAAATTAATCTAAATATATTCGAGCAATCGTCTTGCAAAAAATGAATTAGTAGTTTGACCTCCGATCTTGGGTGAATGATAGGTTGCACAAATTTTAGTAAAAACTCACAATCACCAACAAACAAGTGATCAGATTAGTAGCTAAAACAAGAAACAAATATAAGTGAAAAATGAAAAATTTAGGTCTCTAGATTACCTCAGGTTCATCCTTGTGTAGGATGAATTTGCCTTTCTCTGATAATCAAGGTCACCTTTCTAGTGGAGAGGTGGGTGTGTGATCATTCTTCTAATGGAAAGGCATATACGAAATTGCCTCTGTAATCTGAACAGGACTGCCCTTTCTAACTGCAAGTTTTCCCTTTTGCACTTGTCAAAGCAGGTTTTCCTTTGAAATTTGGGTTCTTGTTTGCCAATTGTAAATTCTCCTTTTTAGTTGATGGGAAGGTGCGCATTCATTACATCCTAGCAGGATTTCCCTTGCAGATAAACAAATTTTCCCATCAGGGCGGATTCACCTTTGTAGTTGAAACCCGAACCTACAAAATTTAAAACAACAAAAAATTGTAAAAGCAGACCCATGAGGAGGGTCCCACTGGGTGTGCCAGAAATGTGTGCAAGTGTTATAGTCCTAAAAAATGCAAAAAAACAAATGAAATGCAAGGAAAGAAAAAAAAACAGAACACTCATGATTAGCCCAACTTAATTCAAACAAACACACAATAAATTAGCAATTTTACCTTGTTTGAATTGTTCGCTTTGGTTGGCCCTTTGGAGATGATTTTATGTGCTCCTTTGTTGACAAAATGGCATGCAACCTAGCTCAAAATGATGGTGATGATCTTAGGAATGTAACAGTGTGCTTGGTTAATGGGTTGAATGCAATATGGGTGCTCAAAGTGCTACATCGCTCTAAGCTTGGGTGTATGAGTGCATAAGTTAGCTAAGTGTGATAGATTGAGTGATAGATCCAAATGAGGAAAAAATCACTATATTTAGGGGAATGACCTCTAAGTAAATGGATGGCTAGGATTCATCCAAGAGGAGAAGATCAATGGCTAGGGTGAGTTGATATCTCACAAGCCATCACATGGGGACATGTGGCAGATGAAGTGGACAAGGAAGGGTGATGTGGAGATGAGGTGGAAAAGGTAAGTCTTGTTTCATATACCCACATTATGGGATGATGTGATAATAGAATATTTTTAAATTCTTCTAAAACCTCCCTTGTTTTTGGAGATTTGACCTTGGGATTGGGGGAAATTTTTAAATTAGTCTTTTATTCCTCCAAGAGTGTTGGAGAAACAAAGTGGAATTAAAATTCCACATAGGATGCTAGGGAAATAAAAAGGAATTTTAAATTCCTTAGAAGGTGGAGATAACTTCTCCAAATGGGGAAAGTTATTAATGAAGGTTGAGCATGGACGTACATGCCATAAATAGCATTAGGTGAGATTAAGGAATAATGGTTGATTTAGGTTGTGTAAATGAAGGATTAAGTGGGATAATCTTGATTAGGCATCCACTTGCAAAACTTTGGAGGATGTGACCCTAAAGATGATTAGGGATGTGCACACCTTAATCATAGATTAATTAGACTAATCTAGATTAAGCGAGGGTTATGGAGGATGGGACAAGGAGAGAGAAAGAATGAATTTAAAATTTGATTTTAATTTTGTTGATCATAAAAGCTTGCACTTCTTTGACAATCTTATGGGAAATTCAGCAAGTGGGGGAGTCTCACTGAATACCTTTGGGTTTTTTATAGAAAGCTAGTTCTTCTTTTGAGGTTTTGAGATAAGGGGAGAAGGAAATATAAACATAAAACATAAAAAGGCGATGTGCCAAATCTTTTACAACATTTCAAAACCACATGATGTCTATGATTGATATAAATAGACACAGAATGCCACAACCCCTCATTATTGGAAAGAGAATGAATAACAAAGGCTAACTTCAAGCACAGTGCAAATTGTTAGATCTTTCTATTGGTAGTGGTCATTAAGGTCCGATCAAACATAAATATTTCTTATGGGTAAAAGAACAATATTTTAGAAATCACATGAATTCTATCTCCCCATATAGCATAGCACAACAAAATAACAACTTTCAGAAAAAATAGAAAAGTCCAATGACATAGTCCAATTTCCTAAGCCACTATTCTACCATACAAGCATTTAAAGCATAGAAATCCACTATTTAAACTACTTGGATATAGCTTGCAAGACACAGTGTTTCATTCATAATGACAATATAAAGAAAGAAAGCTTGAAAAAGGCCATACATGTGCAGTCTCAATAAATTCTCCTCAATAGTTTGTGCTTTAATTATAAAATGAACTTTGAAATAGAGGTTGGATGCCAATCCGACAAAATTTTAAACCTTAATAGATATAATATGCCAGAATAAAGTAGTTATGTAACTTGTTTCTAAAAATAGTTCTAAAATCCTTAAGAAAACTAAAGAAATACTTTCTTAATGAAGAAAATATCACTTGGAAAATCTAATAAAAAAAATCTCTTCTTTCTGTGTAGTTGCCCTCCCTATATAGCCAGAACAAAAGATATATGCCACCTTAGCTCAGAAGTAATTGTCACTAGGTGTTGACAGTTGATAGCACACAATCCAATCATTAACCCTTGGTTAGGCCACAAAATACCTTTGATCATTAATTCTTAGCTACTGCATTAATACCCTTTAGATATTTTAGTAAAGATAAAAGCTCATACATGATTAGATCCTAAAAACAATAGCCTGGCAAAAGGACCCAATTGATTGTCACGTCACTGTCAGGTATCATCTCAAAACTTCCATCCCAAAAACCAAGGAAAGAGAAGAAAAGGTCAACCAACTTTGACAAAATCCCCAATTAGATTACTTTATAGGTGGTGCAAATAACTTGCAACAAAGAGATGACATGTTACCAAAGGAAAAACTACCAAGCTTGCAGATATAGCTCTCAAGAAAATGTTTGACAAGTAAACATGTGTCTCAAACCTTCTCCTGAAAGGAAGACAAAAGATGAAAGATGTGCAATCACCATGTGGTACATTGCACATATTTCTAATGATTTTATTTGAGTGTGGGTGCACTCGAAGCTGAAGATATTTATGCAAACCAAAAATATAAATGACTAAGGTGGAAAAAGTACTTCACAGTTCTGGTGACTCATAGGGGTCTTCACTTTGGGAAGATACAAACCTAGGCCTCTAGTTGTTCCTAGAGTTTGACGAAAGTGATGCATTGGGCCTCCCAATCCACATCAGTTGGTAGAACAAGGGTTTGGATTTTCCTGTATGTTTGTTCGAGATCAAAAACCTCTTTAAAAGAGATAACTCCCCACTAGAAGAAATCACACCTAGGTAATAATAGAGCTGAGAAAGAGGGTATATCTTGTACTCAACATCATCCACCATGGGTGCAACACTCGAGCTTCGAAGCTCTGCGGTGCTTTGAATCTTGTATTGGATTGACTCATTGATTTGCTCCATTTTCAGCACATCTTCATCTAGGGAAAGAAAAGGAGGCAAGTTGAAACCAACCAGGATGAAAAAGTCCTTTTTGATCTCAATGACCCTTTTATTCAACACATTTTGGTGATCTTTTCATTTTTTCGCAACCATGTGGCAATTGATGATCTCATTGGATTTGATGGAGGTGACCTTCTGATTGGGGATTATTGCTCTTTTAAGAATTTGATTAGGGGTGATGCTTAATTTGGAGATGAAGCTTTGGGAATCTACCACTTGGGGTGAACATTTTTGTATGAAGCAATCCGCTATCGGACTGACCTTGGCATTTAGTTCTTGAACATCCCTTAGAAATTGTAAGGCGGGTCCCAAGACACACACACCAGTTGATATCTATTGCCAATACATAGCTATTAGCCTCCTCATTATAGGGAGGGATCTAGATCCTCTTGCAACAATTAACTCTAGGTTAAATCAAGCCTCTCTTTCTCTGGTGTTTTCTTCCATTTGGCCCTTCCACTGAAGAGCATTTTCCAACTCAAAGCTTAGTCTTCTGACTTCTTGTCTTGACTCTTCTACCTCAATCTGGATCCTTCAAAGATCATCACTATTTTGGGATCTAATATCCGTCTCTTGGGGTGAACATTTTTGTATGAAGCAATCAGCTATCGGACTAACCTTGGCATTCAATTCTTGAACATCCCTTAGAAATTGTAAGGCGGGTCCCAAGACACACACACCAGTTGATATCTACTCCCAATACATAGCTATTAGCCTCCTCATTATAGGGAGGGATCTAGATCCTCTTTCATCAATTAAATCTAGGTTAAATTGAGCCTCTCTTGCTCTGGTGTTTTCTTCCATTTGGCCCTTCCACCAAAGAGAATTTTCCAACTCAAAGCATAGTCTTCCGACTTCTTGTGTTGACTCTTTTGCCTCAATCTGGATCCTTCAACGATCATCACTATTTTGGGATCTGGTATCACTTAATTTTTTCTTCAAATTTTCATTTTTAGCACAAAGTTGAACTTGCTCATTCTGAGCATCTGCAAACAATCTAAACATGTCTCCTTGTTGGCCTTGAATTTCTTCACATGGGTTACTTTAGCATCTTTGGAATGGACTTCATTTTGTAGTCTACTCACTGTCCCTTTCACATTCGCCAACTCAACCTTGTGATTCCTTAATTTCCTATCCAACCTTTCATAATCAACATATACCGCCCTCTCCGTGGCTTTAGCTAGGACCATTTTATCGCATGGGTGAGTTTCACTCAAATCCAAGCCCACAACATGAATTTCATAATCTTCCATATGCATTTGTCCTTTGGGCTTGGAAATGATTGGCCTCATAGTGGTAATAAGCGAAGAGTTTCACTCTTCATTAAAACAAGCTTAAATCCTCCTCGTGGTGGGCCTCTTAGCACTTTTTGACAACATTTTATGCTTCCTAGCCTTTTGGACCTATTTGGTGGCATTCAAATGACCCTGGAGAGTCTGAGGGACCTTAACACTCTAAGCTGCAATGGGAGCAACAAGGGGCAGTTTGAAAAAGGTGATGGTAGGAGAAACTTCACATGTGTGAGTGTGGGGGATGCAAAGGGCAGTGTGATCATAGAAAAAAGTGGGATGCCAAATGGAGTAGGGGAAGAAAGAGTAGGGGTAAACATGGAAATAGGCTGATGGAGAGGTGCCTTCCTAGAAGTAGATGGGCCAAGAGTAATGTGCAAAGTAGTTTCAATAGTTCCAATGGGGGCCTTTGACAAGGAAACTAATGACACAACGATGGCCATGATGGATGATGCTCTTTCGACATGTAGAAAGGTTTCAACAAGTTCATTGACAATGGTAGGCGATAATAATCAGAGAGTTTCACTCTTCATTAAAACGAGCTTCAATCCTCTTGGTGGCAGGCCTCTCGACACTTTTTGACAACATTTTATGCTTCCTAGCCTTTTGTGCCTATTTGGTGGCATTGAAATGACCCTAGAGAGTCTAAGGGACCTCGGCACCCTAAGCTACAATGGGAGCACCAGGGGGCAGTCTGAAAAAGGTGACCGTAGGGGAAACTTCAGATGTGTGACTGTGGGGGATGCATAGAGCAACATGATCATAGAAAAATGTGGGATGCTAAATGGAGCAGGGGAAGAAAGAGTAGGGGTAAACATGGAAATAGGCTAATGAAGAGGTGCCTTCCTAGAAGTAGATGGTCCAAGAGTAATGTGCAAAGAAGTAGTTTTAGTAGTTCCAATAGGGGCCTTTGACAAGAAAACTAATGACACAACAATGGTCGTGACGGATGATGCTCTTTCAACACATAGAAAGGTTTTAGTAGGTTCATTGACAATGGCAAGTGGTAAATCCAACATTACAAGTTCGAGAACCAACGGTGGAGGATTACCTTTAATAGGAGGAGATAGGGGATTGACCAAAGAAACATAAATGGGAAGAAGAGGGGACATGAAACTTACCTGAGCTACAGTCAATGAAACATTTCATAGGGCAGACTCCACTTCTTCTTCCTATCAGACCAGTATGTCAAGGGCACCTAGGTCTTGGATCCTCCTTTTCTTCGCACGATTAGGACCAACACATTCTGATCCCTTTCCTACAAATTCCTCTGAAATTTGTCCTTCAGCGGCCGCTGAGGATCCTCTTAGGGACCGTTAGGCCTCTTTTCCTTTACTTCAAGCATGGGAGGTAGATGAAACTTGTGGACCCCCTAGCCCCAAATCTCTTCGGTTGTCGGGTTCCCAAGTTCTAGGAATCAGGAGTGGAACTTGCTCCTCTTTAATTTCATGGCTCATCTCAGGATTGTTGTTGTCAGAATCAGCCTCTTTATCATACATGTCCTTGAATTCCTCATCAAGCTGGAAGCTGCTAAACAAGGCACCTAGATTTCTCATTTCTTGTCAAAACTTCCAGAAGTCTTCCTTCTTCCTTTCCAACCATCTCTTACACCTTAGTTGTGCATTGAGAGATTTTCCCATTGGGGGATACCTTTGATATTGTGCCTTCGGCTCATAAAAACTCAACCATTTTGTCTATTCTTCTAGAATGTGAGCCAAGTCAATGTATATCTCTGCACTCTCTCAAGCAGGATTTCTCCTTCCTTGGAAATACTCCCTAAACTTGTTCCTTAAACTAAAATGGCCATTCGGGTTATAATTCCATTTGTCGCAAATTAAGACCAAACCCATAGCCGCCATTAAATTTGTGATCTCATCCTCAACCTTCCGCTTACTCAATATCACTTGACTCTTTGCAATCATAAGGGGAAGATCGAAAAGCTTTGCTTTATTCCTCCCAACACCATAAACCCTGTCAATAGCGGATACTTGTTGGCATGCTTCCAACGCAAAAGTTTGATTTGTTACAAATCTAGGGAGTCAAAAAACCTCCTCGGGGAAACCATGAAACCTCAAAAATATGAAATCCTTACCTAGGAAGTAATCCACTAGGATAGGTGGATGCTCCATCCATTTTGTAACCTCTTAAGAGAAATGACCAATGGGGCGAGGTAGTAAATCTTATAGCACTGGTCTCAGAAAGTAATCTACAAATTGATAATAATCTCCTATTCTTGAAAACATAGGGTCCATATAGAAATTGGTTGGATATAGCCTCTCTCATCTATCCTAGACATTGGTACATTCCTCCCTAGCCAATCAAAATTTTGATGTAATAACAAATGAACTAGGATAGGAGAATTCCTGAATGTTGACTCAACACTGTAGTTTCTTAGCTGCAACTTCATATTCCCAACCATCACCTCAACAAAATCATAATGCCTTAGCACCTTTTCTCTTTTGAGCACAAGGCCCAGGGAAAACTAGAAATGGTTAACCTCTTCATCATCATTGAGCACAAAAACCTAGGCTAACATTGAGAATATAGACTGTGTATCCTTCTTAAATTTCCTTCATGAAAGAGGCCAATGAATCTGTCCTCTTTGTGGCCTTTCCTTTGCCTCATCCTCATAGAAACTTGTTTTCCTAAACATATCTTCTCCCAAGGCATTCATTTATTCTTCATTGAAAAGATAGGCACCCCAACCTGTAGGGATACATAGAATATCTCATATAGCTTTGGCTCAAATGGTAATCTTGACCCCACAGCCCTAAATGGCCTCTATATTTTTGTTAAACCCCTTTGCACACACGTCAACCAACTCTAAGCATGGATGCACAATAGGTAGCACAAACTGTGGTAGACCACTATTCCAGAGTTGAAATGAAAAACCTTCTAAAAACTCATGCCCCAACATCCACTAAAAGGCACCTTCCCTAAGATTTTTAGGGTTGGTGGATAACTAAGGGTCATAAAAATTGTTAACTTAATATCTTGAACTGCCTCCTTCTAGATGTGTTTGTTAGGTTGAACCTTCTTGTAGCATTCAAATGGTCATTCTTCTAGTGTTGGGACATTGGCGAATGAGTAGTTCCCAAATATGTCAACGTAGCTAGGTCTTCTACTTGGAGCTTTGGCCTGCCTGCTAGAGGTAGATGCTTCTGCCATTCAATTGTATGAGAAAGATGTAGAGAGCTTCTCTAGTAACAACAACCACTTGCCTTTTGTTGTTTAGAAAAAACCTACTTTTGAGTGCAATTAATTTTCTAACTTGTGCATATAGTTATGACTACGCCACTATCAATGGCCCATTAAATGCGTCCACCGGGGTGATATGTGTGGATATGAGATCTATATCCCTTGGGAATGCTAAGAAAGTTGTGGGAATGGAATTAGTACATTCCCTTTGCCGTCTCTTTTATAATTAAATTTATTGCATCAAAAAGCGTGCTTTTTGTCATATGGAATGTGCTAAGATGATACAAGATACTCCTAAAAAGATGTTCTCATTAATTTTTCAGAGCCTTAGCATGTTAATCCATGTCTTTTCCCATTAATGAACTGTTTGGAACTGATGATGGTGAATGACACATGTCAACCATCGGTGTATGGGGGAATTTACTTCCAATACCTGAATTTATTTCTCGAGGTATTCCATCAGATCCTCCGTACAATTTTTCCACCTTGCTCTATTTTGCCTCAAAATTTCCCATTGCCATCTGGCAAAAAATGGACATCTCATTGGTTAAGTTTGTTGGTTGGCCTTTTCTATATATAGCTATACCACCTTTTACAAAATTCATTTGAACATATAGTCCTCTAACTTAGTTGGCCTTCTACTTATTCCTTTCTTGCCATAATTCACTACTTTGTCAGGATGTCTGCTAGCTTGGGTACCCCTATTTGACTCCTTCCACGGAGACTACAAATTGCTTTGTGGGAGAGGTCACTACTGACCGAATCAAGTGCTTAGTGAAGAATTGTGACCCCGTGGTCATGACTGCATTCAAGTGGGTAGTCGGCGTAGACTATATTACCGATGAGAACCAACTCCAGAGTAACTGCAATGTGCTCTCCCACTTTGTGGCCTCATTACTGGATCTGAATGTGGCCGAGCCCATGATAATTGAGCTATGCCAGAAGATGTTTGACACCTCACTGATGGAAGGGCTTGGCAAGAAAGTGTGAGTTACCATCCCTAGCATTGGTATCCCAAGTGCTATGGACCTCTATAGGCATGTGGAATTTGGAGCAGATGTACCTTGGTTTCCCTTCCTTACTGACTTTTGCACCATGGACGTGGAGATGCATCACTGTTCTTCTCAGCCAGCGACCACTTTTCTTTTGTAGGAGTATGGCATGGAATGGGTTTTGGGGACCGCCTAGAGAAAGCACTTCAGTTTCTTGGTGCAAATTCATAGCGAATAGACCCTAGGTCTACACTTCGTGACCTACATGTCTGTGTGTTTTTCCATTTCTTGCAACCCATCAAAAGAAAATGAGAACAAGAACAAGAAGAAGAAGAAGTGTAGACACATAAAAATGGCCTAGACCCACATATCACATTTTTCTATGACAACCATGCTTCTCCCTCACCTACAATTAAATAATTACCATTAATTATTTAATAACATGACCATTTATCCTTCAATTAAATAACTTTATCCATTTAACCCACTTTTCATCCCACAAATAAATAATTAGAATAATTATTTATTTCCTTTTGTCTCATTCTCATTTATGAATTAAACCATTATTTAATTCATAAGTCAACCTTCCTCCATAAATCAAATAATTTTTATTATTATTTGATTTTCCAACTACCTCTCATTCTATCTCATTTATTTTCCACCATTGATTTAATTGGCTAAATCTCAACTCTTCATTTCAAAGCTTTCCCTAACTTTGACCTAATGTTTCCCTAACCCTAATCCTCCTTATCACATTGAATCCTAGCCTTTGATCTTGGGGCTTCAAAAACTTTTAATCCTAACCATTCATTCTCAATTTAGAATTTTTAAAAGACACTCTCTCAATCCATTTTGGACACACAACATGCTTGAGAACTTGAGTACTTGAGCAATCACATTACTTCAATATTTTGCTTGTCTTTGGCATAGGTTATAGTTGCACTTCAATTTTGAGGGCAATTATACAAGTTGTAGCAAGAAGGAAAAGGCCAATGGAGGTCAATCAATGGAGGATTGAAGACTAGGTGATGTTGTTTCACTATTTGTATGCTTCTTGTTTTCATTGTGCTCTATTGTTGATTGGGGATTTAATAGTTTATGCTACTTGCAATTAATCCAAAAATATTTCCCTAGTTACATTTGGTGAACCTGACTCTTATAACATCTTTGGGGATTCCATATTATAAGACTCACTTAAGTTTGTGATAATGCTCAACTATTCCAAGAAGTCAAGATTCTTGGAGTTGGCTAATAGGGACAACTATTTGTGAAACATTTTATTATCACCTCTTTTTTTTCAGCTTACAATTTTCTACTTTCGACGTTTATTTCTGCTTTCACAATTTCCATCCGTCAAAATAAACAGAACATTGGAAAAAGGCTTTTGGTTCTACAATTATTTCTAGATTTTTGGCATTCCTCATTACTAATCTTTGCATTTATTTCTGCACTGTTGGCAAAAAGCTTTTAGTTTTGCATATATTTCTAGACTGTTGGCTTTTATTTTTGGTCAAAAAAAACAAATGAAATGTGTGTGAACAGGTATACAAGTCTTTGAGTGAAATGAATTCATGGTGTGGTAACAGGTATAGCTATCATGTCTAGAATATTTGTTGGATATACAACACCTACTGGTTACTAAACCTAGCTTTATCCATTGATCTAGCATCTCTTGCACCAGATTCCCCATCTCCGCATTCATTCCCTGCTTTGCCTCTTGGATTGTCTAAAACTTCTTCTTCAGCAAGCTTTGCATCTCCTGATGCTGACCATTTATTCGAGCACCATCTCATGGAAAGCTTCTTGTAGGAATTTATGAGCTTTGAGAACGTACGTCCAATCAGATTTAAGCACCAAATCAAGATAAAATTTATTTGATTTCTCCCCAATGCCATTTCTTTCTATGCCTTCTACTTTCTAAAGTGTAAGCTCCCTTGTCCCTATAGTCTGACAAAAAATATCGGGTATGATAATGCTATTGCCATTCTCTGATGAATGAGTGCTCCCCAGTGGCCTGGAAGCTTGAAACCATCTAAAAAAAAATTCAAAATGGGGAACACAGCTTAGCATGGTTGGGCAAGGCGAGAAGATTGGGGACGTAGCTTAGAGTGCTTTCCTAAATGTTATTCCCTTACATCATTTTCTTAATACCATTCTTCCAGCGTACCCCTCTAGCGTGATTTTTTGTGCAACCAGATTTGGAGCTTAGTTTTCATCAGGAAAAAGCCCATGCATGAGAGGCATGTGCACCCCTACCCAACACACTAGTTTTCCCTTGTGCTATTGGCTTTTGCTCATTCAAATTCTTCTTCGTTGGTTTTCATCTTTCACTTCTCACATTTGGTGCACTTGGTGACCACAAAGGAATGATCTGCTGATTTTGTCTTATGATTGTGTAATCAATAAGAAAGGAACGAGTGTGCTTCCAGGGCTCTCTTGTAATAGTAATCAATAGGAAACTTTATCTTCTTCCCATAGATGCCATACATTTGAGGTCTTTCCGCAGCTAATAGTTGGCTAAACATGTAGAGTGAATTCATTAATGTTGGTTGACGTTTTTGCTTTTGAAATGATTACTTCACCACTTTATCACATATCTTGTTGAATTTTTTGTCAGATCTATCACCAATCTTGTGTGGATCTCCATTTCTGTGGTATGACTGGCTGGCTGAAAATGACGCTTGGTCGGCAATGAGCAATTGGCATCGGTTGTCATTCATTCTATCTGATACAACTTATGGCCCTGTAAATAAAGGATTCGTCTATGCAGACGTGGCAAGTGTGATGATGTTTAATTGGTAAGGTGTTTGATGACAAATAGAGGCATTTAAAGACTCCTACATGTAGTCAAAATAGACGCAGCGTGAGAATTACTAATGTGACACGGCTGAATTTATGGCCAATGTTAAGGGTACTCATGTAATTGTAAATTCCACTACATAATATACCTCATTATGTCTATCAAGTGCCACATCAAATGGTATTGTCTAACTTTTCCAATCTTAGAGGTAGATTAATCACATCTAATTCGCATATCTCCATACAAAATGTTAGTGATATATAATGCTGTAATTATTTATGTGCCATGGCTGAATTACTAATGTTAGTTTAATGTACCAAAGATACTAATATAAGGGACGGGTAAATGTGTGTGAGAATTACTAAACCATTACATTTAGATTTTAATTTTATTAGCTTTAGACTAGTTTTTAATTAGATTACATTTAGATTAGCTTTTAACTTAATTTAGATCATTAGATTTCCCCTTTAATTATATTTTAATTTAATTTAATTTTAATTAGAGTTAGATTTTTAATGTAGATTAGATTAATTTTAGATTTTTTTAAGAGTTTAATTTAATTTTAATTAGATTTGAATTAGATTTTAAGAAGATTTTAATTAGATTTAGATTTTTCTTTAGATTCTTTAATTAGATTTTAGATTGTTATTCTAGATTTTTAATTCACTTTTAGATTTTTTAATTTTTTAGATTAATTAGATATTAGATTAATTTAGATTAAGAATAAATTTAATTTAATTTTAGATTTTTTAATTTTTTAGATAAATTAGATATTAGATTAATTTAGATTAAGAATAAATTTAATTTAATTTTAGATTTTTTACTTTTATTTAGCTTTTGATTAATTTAGATTAAGTTTATTTTTAATTTAAATTAATGATAGCTTAGAATAACATTAATTTTAGATTAATTTAGATTAATTTTAGGATTCACTTAGTTAGGTTTAGATTAAATTTTAATTGCAGTTAATTCGCTTCATGTCATTTTCTTTTCCTAGTTTAATTTTGATTTTTGTGACTAATCTTTCCTTTTTTTCAAGTTCAAACATCCATGATTTGAAACTTCAAATACTAAACCTCTGCTTGTCAAAGATGGGAAGTCAAAACTACTAATTATGTTTTGCAAGGCTCTTGCTTTAATTTGCTTCATCTTGCATGCCTTTTTCACATAGAAGGCTTAGTGGGCCTATAAAGAACTTGAGTGCTTGAGTTGACATCATTAGGAGGTTTAAAATTTACAAGTGCTTGCATTGTCCTGTGGTTTTCATTTTGTTTCTAGGTGTGTATGCTTTTCTCTTATGCCATTTGGTGATCTTGGGAGTCAGAAACACCTTTCAACATTTTGTATAACCAACCACACATTTGGATTTGGCATTAAAATGAACACTCTTGTTTTCACTTTTGTGTAACCCCGACTCAATAATAGAAGTATCCTCTCCCCTTGCGCACTTGTGCAATCTTGGGTGCAAGAGAAACTATTATTGACTCTAGGTGTGGACATCTAAATTTGAACACTTAATTTATCCAAATTCATCCCCTTCCATCTTATTTTCGTTAATTAAGTAATACTACTATTATTTAATTAATATCTTTAATTCTGCCAAATCCCTAAGGTATTTAATCAATAATACTTTATCTCTTTAATCCTCCTTCCATCAACTGAATTAAATAAATATTTATTTAATTCCCTTCATGCCACATCCTCCATCATTTTTATCTTATCTTAATCCTTCTTCTAATCCCATCATTAGGATGTGCATATGCCTAATCCTTGATTAGGATGTGTCACATCCTCCAACTTTTGCAAGTTGGCCTCTAATCTCTCTTAGCCACCTAACCACCCTCTAATCCTTCACTAACTAGCCTAATCAACCTCTCAAGGAATTTTTAATTCTTTTTATTCTTTCAAGGAATATTAAATTCCTTTTCTCTTCCCCATGTCCTTCATGACATGTGTCCTTGGTCAACCCTATTGAATGCTTTTTTTTTTTGACAAGGCATCTCCCTTCCCTATGTGAATTTTTAATTCACCTTTTAATCCCCCAATGCATTTAAGGAATTTTAAATTCCTTCTCTCATCCCCATAAGGATATTTGAGGAATTTTTAATTCCCCACTTGTTCCTCTCACCCACATGGGGACAAGTACCTCCTTTATGAGGAGATCTTGTCCAATCCCAAGGTACTTTGTACCCCCTCTCCATGTCATGTCCTTCTCCTTCCACCTCATGTCCACTTCACCTTTTAGGGCTATCTCACATGCCACATGTCAAGATGTGAGGGCTTGTGAGTTCTCAACTCACCTTAGCCCTACATCTTGATATTTGGTGGATCAATCTTGACCGTCCATTTCCCCTAGGATTCTCAAAAATCCTATAAATACCCCTCTTTTCTCTCATTTTGGGGAGATCATTTTGCTAGCCAAACTCTTGCAATTTTGTTTCTCATCTTATACTTAGCCATTTTCTTGCTTTCATCCACTTGCACTCATCCTCACAACATCATTTAGCTTGCATTTGCTTGCCATCCAAGGAGCATACACATCAAAGATCGAAGGGCCAACCAAAGGATCGACTCAATGCAAGGTATAAAGTTCCATTTTGTTGCTTTTATCTTATTTTGTTTCCAACTTAGGCTAATCTTGAGGTGTAGGTTGTTTTGGTGTTTATTTGCACTCTTTTACTTATTGCTTACTTTCTAATGCTCACATTCGACCTATCACATTTCTGGCACGCCTAGTGGGACCCACAAATGGGTCTCTTTCTTTCACGTTTGCTATTTTTTGCATTTTTGCAGGTCCAGGTTACAGAGTGGTGGACTGGTCCTCCTGCAGTGGTGGACTGGTCTTGGAGTGGCGGACTGGTCCTCCTGCAGTGGCGGACTAGTCCTGGAGTGGCGGACTGGTCCTGACAGAGTGGCCGATCTGTCCTGGAGTGGCGGACCTGTCCTGCAGTGGTGAACCTGTCCCAATGCAGTGGCAGACCTGTCCTAATTCAGTGGTGGACCTGTCCTAATTTAGTGGCGGACCTATCCTAATTCAGTGGCGGACCTGTCCTGAAGTGGCGGACCTGTCCTAACAGAGTGGCGGATCTTTCCCTGCAGAGTGGCGGACCTGCCCTCCAGAGGGTAAAAATTTCAAGTTTTCCCAAATTGTTCTTTGGTAAAATAGGAACATAGTTAATTAAAGGGGTGTCAATAAACCTTGTTTGGCGTGTTTGGGAAGGCTATTTGACGTATCCAATCCCCTTGCGCCATTTGGCGATCCTGGGTGACGAGAAATCATAGCTTTCCAAGTCCTTTTGAGTCACCCTTTTTAACTTTTTTAGTGGGACCTGCTTGGGGATTTCATCACCCCAAGGGACGATTCCAACCACGCGTACCAGCGGGGTATATAAAGGGGGGAGAGCGAAAGCTGTACCTCAATCCAATCATGTTGTAATTGGCGAAGCGTCGGGATGACGTGAAGAGTTGGTCCGAGCCTTTAGTATCTCGCTAATGTTCTCGACTCGCGCTTGTAATGAGTTGGTGTTCACGGTTTGGGCCTCACGTACCGTGCGTATATCGAGGACTCCTTAGCAACCATGTTCATCCTAGAGTAGAAGATTTTGTTGTCCATACCCACTTCTACTAAATCTTAGGGTTGTGCTGTCTGAATTGTCTTTATTGTGCAAAACCAGTCATTGTCAGTGTTTGCTATATTTTGGGTCCTTTGCCTTACCCATCCATCAAAAAAATAAAGCTTAAACTTATCCTTTGGCGGACTTGTCCTAGTGCAGTGGCGGACCTGTCCCTGTGTAGTGGAGGACCTGTCCTAGTGTAGTGGCAGACCTATCCCTGTGCAGTGGCGAACCTGTCCTAGTGCAGTGGCATACCTGTCCCTGTGCAGTGGCGGATTTGTCCTAGTGTAGTGGCAGACCTGTCCTAGTGCAGTGGCAGACCTGTCCTTCTGCAGTGGCGGACCTGTCCTTCTGTAGTGGCGGATTTGACCTTCTGCTCTTTCTTCCCGGGGTCGCCATTTCCACATCATTTATCCAATTGACTCCGTTCAAAGGCAACTCTTCTCATTTTTTTGTGCTCTTTCCGATGATATATACCACTTTATACTTTTGAGAAGTTGGCCAAGGCACCTTTTTTCTTCACCATTTGCCTCCTTGAGGGGGGTACACCCTACCATTCTCTCTATTTACTCATTCTGAGTGAACGTTCATCCATTTCCCATATCCTTTCATCATTCTGAACCCGCATTTTGTCATTTCGATCATCCGTTTACTCGTTCTAAGTAAATGTTCATCCATTTGACATATCCCTTTATCATTCTGAACTCTCGTTTTGTCATTTCGATCATCCATATCACACCTCCTTTCATCATTTTGAACTCTCATCCTATCATTCTAATCATTTGTTTGCTCATTTTGAGCAGACGTTCATCCATTTCTATCATCCATTTCTCCAATCAAATCATCGTTTTCCCCACCCAAATCCCCTGAACTTCGTCTTGGGTTATTATCCAAATTGACCGAAGTGTCTGATCTGATCGTCATCATTAACATCCTCTTAGGATTGTCATCCATCCTAAGTTAATCATCATCATCGGCACAATCAATCCATTTTCAATCTCAAAGTGGATTCGGTGCCCTAATCATCTCTTTGTCATTTAATCCGATCAATCAGTATCCTAAGTCATCTAAGATAATCTCTGAATGGGATTTGTAGTCTCTTTCATCATCCATCAGTCGATCTTATCAATCAATCATTGATCAATTTTATCCAATCCAATCCAATCTAATCCAATCGCATCCCTATCCAATCACCTTTGACCCAATCAATCTACTTCCATCTCAAGGCAGATTCGATGTCGTAATCATCCTTTGATAATCAAATCCAATTGTCAAAATCAATCCCATCCAATCACCCAATCATCCTAATCTGAGCTTTAATCCAATCCCAATCTGAGCTTGTCCTAAATCCCAATTTGAGCTTTAGTCCGATTCCATCCAAAATCTTTCATCCATCCTCTTTATCCTTTCACCATCATGAATTCTTATCCTCCATCAATAGTGGTCAAGGGCAACCCTAATTACGTCAACGATGATAATGAAAGTCTTGTTGATCAAGAGGTATACGACATAGATCCCCTTGACACTATCATTTCCAGTAAGCTTTCTCCACCTACATTCCAAAATCCAATCACCCCATCGAGTTATCCCATCATGACTTCATCTATGCCTAATCACACTCCTTATGCTACCTTTGACAAGGTATGTCCATCATATCCATCATATCCTTCATCTACGTCATCCCCTTATCCTAGTTTTCCATCACAATACCCCTATCTTGATCCCCCATCCACATCCTCTTATTTCAATCCTCCATCCACATGTACCCACTACCCTAATCTCCCATACCAATCCGCTCAGCCTAATCCTACATTCACATCTTCCTATCCTAGTCAAACACACCCACCAACTTACCCTAATCCAACATCCGCATCTCCCTATATTAATCTGCCACCTCAATCTTCCCATCCTCATCCACCATCCCTATACCCTTACTACAATCCACCACCCGCCTCCTTGTGTCCTAATTCACCTTGCCAATACCCCTATCTTAACCCTTCACCTAATCCCCAATCTATTCCCAGTCCTGCATCCAATCCCATTCCCCTATCTAACTCTAGCCCACCAACTCTAGTCCTAATCCCCCACTAATCCATAAACCTTCATCCACTCCTACCACACCATCTCAGCCCTAGCAGCATTCAAGTTTCCAAGGACTTATAACAAAGGAAACATCCCCCACTCCACACATTATAGTTGTGAAACCATGCCATCCCAACCCATCATCATCCATGGTCAGCACTTAATGGTGGTTCTCTCCATGCACCAAATTCCCATCATTGATGATACCCATCACATCCCCTGAATCTACTGAGTCCCCATCTCCTACCATCACATCCTCTGAATCCACTGAGTCCCCATCTCCTACCATCACATCCTCTGAATCCACTGAGTCCCCATCTCCTACCATCACATCCTCTGAATCCACTGAACCCCCATCTCCTACTGTCACATTCTCTGAATCTGTTGAACATCCACCTCCTACTCCAAGAGTCATCAAACCCATCGACAACGCCCAAATCCATTCTGATAACTACGTCGAATCCTCTATCCTTCCACCTCCCCAACTTGCAGAGTCCCCCTAGGACTCCATTATCATTCCTCCCGCACACGATGAGTCATGCCAAGAGCCTAATCCAAAGCATGCCAACATATCCCCTTCTCCAGATCAAGGTCCTACCATTCCACCTAGTCTACCGCAAGATCACAGTCCCCCATCCATTCCATCTCATGATCCTCTTGACATTCAAGATTCTATCGCTCCATCTCCATCTCCATTGCATGAACTTTCTACCACAAAATCAGATCCTATCATATCCCCTACTCCCTCTCCCGATACCACCCATCCAAATGCTGCTATCCCACCATCTCCTTCTCAGGATCCCCCATCATCGCTTCTAAAAATGCTATCCCCACACCGCTTGCATATCCCCTTTGCACTCTACATTCTTCCATGGCCTCCCTTTGCAAAGAAAACACAAGTATATAATACCCACCCATCATCCCCCACCTAATAATGGACTCACATCATGTTTTCAGAATAACAAAAATCCTATCATGGATCGAATGCTCAAGAACATGAACTATCAAGGAAAAGGTCTAGGCCTTCACAAGCAAGGTATTTTAGAGCCCATCCAAGTCAAAGAACAAATCTGCATGCAAGGTCTTGGATCTATTCCCCAAGACTCACAATCTAGACACATTGGTACAACCTCTAGCCGTCCTCAACGAGCCTTTTCCAAAAAAAATGTCGGCTCTTCCCATCACTCCACCAAATCATATGCTGCCATCCCTCCTCCTCTATCGTATCACCTCAAAACAACCGTTCATATTCCTCCTTCATCTGCTCCGTCCATTTTGGGTCCTTACATACCTCCATACACCATCTCTCGTCCTTCATCCACTCTATCCATTTTGGTTCTGTATATCCCAAGATCACCTTCTCCATCTCATCCTTTCACCCATTCAACACCTATACATGTCATCCATCATAAACATCCCTCTTGCATATCCCATAATCAGGATCAACAAAGGCACATACCTAAACATACCCCATCTACACGTAATCCTCATAATCCTACCTCCATTGCTCCACATCATCCATCTTCTCACACCCCTCCCATTGCTAGTACGAGCACTTTGGATGCCAGAGGAAAAATGCATAAATCCAAACATCCACATGAATCCAACGCTTCCCATGTCCCCTCTAAAAGACATGGTAAAGAAAAGAAAAACAAAATCCCAAATCAAAATCAAATCTATAGCTCGCAAATAGCCAGCAAAGCAAAGATCAAAACCATGTGGATCCCAAAGAAAAAAGATGCAATGCCATCAAAAGAAAAATCTGTAAGAACACCTAAGTTGCTAATCCAAAAGCTAATTATACACCCCTTTCATCTCCTAAATCTATTTTGGGTCCCTATGTCCCAAAATTCGCTATTCCATCTCCTCCATTATCCCCACATTCTCCATCCATTAGTCCCCTTATCTTTTCACATCTGTCACCACATGTGCCAATGTTGGTCCTGAACACATCTCCCCATCACATATCCACCCCATCATTCCATCCATACACTTTCCAACATCCCACCCATTACCCCACATATCTCCCCCATCAAATCCCTCTCATTCATCCTCTAGCATAATCCATTTCTCCTAATAAGGTTGTACCAACATCCAACAGTCAATTTGAACATGGGCTTTTAATAGATGATATAGAACCCGATGCTTGAGTCCTTCATCCATATCCTTATCATGTCTTCTAAATCCACTTATTAGCCTCCTATCCTTATCCATCTCCTTTTTGCATGCTATCAAAGGATCCGAAAAATCAAAAAGTCAAAAAAAAGTCAAAAAATAAAAAATCCAAAAAAAAAATAAAATAAATAAAATAGTAAAAAGATAAATAATCCAGATCCGATGGTAAAACTTGGAAAACAAAGCCTTAGGATAAGTACCATGATGTAAAGAAAACACGGAAGCGAGGCATCAAAGCGTAAATCTATCTTGCACTTGAAGAGCAACTTCTTGATATACATTCCCCTCCATCCGTATGCTTCTGCTATGCTTCATTTATGCACCCATCTTATTATATACATCATTTAAATCCATCCCCTCCCCCCTATCGAGCTTACACATCCTGTTTGGCATATCTCATTTATCCCAATCCTTCCATCCTCCTTGTGATCTTGATAACAATGGGGCAAACATATAAGCATGCTTTGGGCACCTCTTAGCATACATCTCCCTCATCTGCACACTATCCCAACTGTCATTTGCACTCGTCTACCTTCCTGATCCACCCGTCATGCTACCTTCCATATCCCTTCCTTATCCATGCATCCTATCTTCATCTATCTCTCTTTTATCTTCCCATCCACTGGTCTTCCATCCTTCATTCCTCCCTTTTATCCCTCTTTCTTTATTACTATAGTCCTTGTTTCCATTCATCTGTCCATCCATCCACCACCATCCATATCTTCCCATCCATCCACCATCTCCCCATCCTTATCTTCCTGTCCAATCACATCCTTGCCATCTCCCCATCCTTATCTTCCTATCCATCTACTTCATTTTTCTCTATCTCCATCCCATTTCATCATCCCTTGTCATTGGCCTCTGGTTATAGGTTTCTCCCCATCCCCATCCTCATCCTCCCATCCATCCATCAAAACACTCCCTTTCATATCCCCATCTTTGTCTTCCTACCAATCCCTTATGTCTTCCCGTCCTCGTCTTCTTATCCAGAAATATCACATCCAAACCTTCCTCCATCTCATTCTCCATCCATCCTAGCACCATATCCACCCATCTACCTGGCCAATCCCCTCTTTTTGTCCTTCATCCTTCCCCCTTCCCATCCTCCCCCCATCTCTCCCATCCCCTCTCATCCCATCCCCCCATCTCCCCCCATCCCCTATCCCCTCCCATCCCATCCCCCCATCTCCCCCCATCTCTCCCATCCCCCAGTCTCCCCCATCCCCCATCCCATCCCCCCATCTCCCGCCCATCCCATCTCCTCCTGCACCCATCTCCCCATCCCCCATCTCCTCCCATCCCATCCCATCTCCCATTCCCCCATCCCCATCCCATCTCCCCATCCCATCCCTCCATCCCATCCCCCATCTCCTCAGGATCCCCCATCTCCCCTATCCTCATCTCTCCCCATCCCATCTCCCCATCCCCATCCCCATCCCATCTCCCCCATCCCATCTCCCCCCATCCCCCATCCCATCCCCCCATCTCTCCCATCCCCCATCCCCCCCATCTCCTATCCACCACCCCATCCCCACCATCTCCCCCATCCTCCCTTCCCCCTCCCTACCCTGCTAGTCATCCACCACTGGTGGCGGCGGACCTGTCCGCCTCCGGCGGCGGATCCGTCTGCCTCAATGGCGACATAACCGCCCAATGGCAGCAAATTGCCCACTCCCCTGCTGGAGGACCTGGTTCGCCGCGGGCGGCGACTGCCGGGCCGGGTGTATGCACTCCGTCTCACGGCTGGTGACGGGACTAAGCACTGTGGCGGACCCGTCTGCCGGCAACGGCGGACCTGCCACCCTAGCGACGGACCAGTCCACGTGGCCGCCGCCCCTTTTCCCCCCTCTAGCGCGCAATCCAAGGCCGCCCATAAAAAAAAATTCCTACCCATTTTTAATCCCGACGCCCCAGACAAAACCCATGTCTTGGAATTTTCAAAATTTATCGAAAAACCATATTTTTGGGGGTTTTCATTTTTACACCAAAACTTCCGAAGGCCATAACTTTTGACTCGGGTGTCCATTTGAGCTGAAATTTGAAAGGTGGTTGCGTTATGAGATAACGAGTGGATTTCCAATTAGTTTTTTTGAAAGTCGTTGGAACCCGTTTTGACCCATTTTTGGGGCCTCAAACTTTCATATAGACCCTCAAAATCCCAATTTAGTGTTTTTTCCAGCATTTTGAAAAATTGTTCACTCATAACTCAAAATGCATATCTCAAATCTGGGATGTTAGTTGACAATTCATCCTATCTCACCAATGGGTATTTCTTGGAAAAATTGGGACTCTCAAACATACGACCATGAAGTTTCCTAAAATGGCAAAATTTGACAATTTTTGAAAATTGCCAAATTTGGAAAAATCTGATTGTCAACACTTTACGCCCTTTAAACCCTAAAACTTAGTGTAGAATTTATCCCATCACATACCCCAATCATTCTAGTCTTCAATCCAATCCTCATCTGAGCTTTAATCTTATCCTAATCTGAGCTTAACCAAACCCCTAATCTGAGCTTTCGTCCCTCTACAGTCAAGATCTTTGGATATCGAACAAAGTCTTAAGATCCCTCCCTCCATCTTCTTCAACTATGTCCTATTCATCCATTCTAATAAATTCTTTCACTCATTCCGTGTAACCATTCATCTCTTTCGAGCCTTCATCTATCATCTCCAACATTCATCAAACCTCCTTCTATCATTTCAACCTCTCATTCAATAATCTTGATCAATCGTTTACTCATTCTAAGTAATCTTCCACCTGTTCCCACCCTTCACCCTCTAGTTCCAAGAATCAGTCATCTATCCATCTGGTCACCTTTTTCTCATCCAAATCCTTATCCCTCTATCCAATCCACCCAAACAATCCTTTTCCTCCCCCCATCCTCTCCCCTCCTCCCATCTCATAATCCCTTGTCATTCGTATTTGGCTATGGGATTTTTCCCACACAACCCAATTCCATCTACCCCATCATCATCACTTATGCTTCTTTTACACATCTTTTCAATCTCCTATCCTTTCTCATCATTCATCTATTCGTCATATCATCCACCCACTTCATCTTTGATGATTTGGATAACTATCCCATCCCTGAGCTTTATATAGTCACTATCCTCCAATCCAATCCAATAGGTCTATCTTGTCCCATCATGTCGGTCCAATCATTTTATCCCCTTATCTAGGGTTATCTCATCATCTTTCATCCATCACTTGTCTTTGGCCTTCCATCAAACTACGTTGCCCCTGCGCTTTCACGTAGGCAAAGTCGATCATTTGATCTACCCCCGAGGTTCCATCATCTCATCATCTAGGGTTATCCCATCATCTTTCATCCATCACTTGTCTTTAGCCTTTTATCGAACTACGTTGCCCCTGTGCTTGCACGTAGGCAAGGTCGATCATTTGATCCGCCCCCGGGGTTCCATCATCGATCTTCATTGTCCCCTTTGTCCCTTTATCACCTATCATCACTCTTTCTGCTTTGTCCATCTCATCCTTTATCATCTATCATCAATCTTCATATCTTGTTCCTATTTGTCTGTCCCATCTTTATCATCTATCGAGGTCTCCTATCATGTGTCGTGTCGTCAAGCTATGCCCCTTATCTCGCTGGTTCTTAACAAATGAGATCCACTTGTATCATCAGATCCAATCAGTTCTGAATATCTTGCATCATATCAATCTTTTAATTTAGTATCCATCATCGGTCTCAACAGGATGCATCCTTCCTAACAGACCTCATCAATCCCATCCATCCCCTTGATTGATCCTATGGCAAAGGACATTTGAAATTGATTGCGATCTTTTGATGCTTTTGGCTTTTGTTTATCATTTGAGCTCCCTATCATCACTTGTCATTGTCGCCTTGATCCATCATATCATGGTGTGCTTTGACTTGTCAACATAGGGGTGTATCTTGATCTTTTCTGTCTTCTTGGTTGTCCCACGTAATACCCACCAAGATCCCTAAGGTCTTGTGTTACGTTGGGGCATCCTTGTGTGCTTATGGTTATCCCAATACCTGGCCCGACCAAGGTCACCATGACCTTGGGGTGTTGGGATAGCCTTCTTGTTTGTTATGTTTGTTTTATGCATTAGACACTAATCCGCCTTGGTTCTTCATACCTTGGCGTCTTGTGTCTTATGCTATAGCAAAAATCAGTGCTCCAACGATGGAAAATTGCATTTGGATTTCATTTCCTCTTCATCCTCTTATTTATCAAAATCCCCCCATCCATTCATCCTTCATCACACTCCCCTCCCAATCTTCCATCACTTTGCATCATCTTTTTCAACTCCCCTTGCATCATCTCATCCATTTCGAGAGCACACTCGTGCTCTCTTGAACCCGCATGTCCTCTCGAGGGGGCATCATTCATCCCAAACTTTCATCATCGTTTTCCCTTCCTAATCATTCAAAGGAATGACTGGGGCATCTTTCCCAATCTAATCATCTTCTTCTAGGTTCTATGTTTTAATATTCTTTGAAATGATGCTACTTCATAGCACCATCTCAAAGAGGGGCAAAATGTAGACGTCTAAATTTGGATAATTAATTTATCCAAATTCATCCTCTTTCGTCTTATTTTCGTTAATTAAGTAATACTGCTATTATTTAATTAATATCTTTAATTCTGCCAAATCCCTAAGGTATTTAATAAATAAATACCTTATCTCTTTAATCCTCCTTTCATCAATTGAATTAAATAAATATGCCATTTATTTAATTCCCTTCATGTCACATCCTCCATCATTTTTATCTTATCCTAATCCTTCTTCTAATCTCATCATTAGAATGTGCACATGCCTAATCCTTGATTAGGAGGTGTCACATCCTCCAACTTTTGCAAGTTGGCCTCTAATCTTTCTTAGCCACCTAACCATCCTCTAATCCTTCACTAACTAACCTAATCAACCTTTCAAGGAATTTTTAATTCATTTTATCCTTCCAAGGAATATTAAATTCATTTTTCTCTTCTCCATGTGATATTTGACTTGTCACATCAAGTCACATGTGTGATCTAACCCTCTTCTAATCTATCATTAATCAGTCTAATCAAGTACTTGCACAATCCTAATCACTTAATTGAGTCAACCCTATTAAATGCTTTTCTTTTTTGACAAGGCATCTCCCTTCCCTATGTGAATTTTTAATTCACATTTAATCCCCCAATGCACCCTTTGGAATTTAAAATTCCTTCTCTCATCCCCATGAGAATATTTGAAAAATTTTTAATTCCCCACTTGTCCTCTCACCCACATGGGGACAAGTACCTCCTTTATGAGGAGATCTTGTCCAATCCTAAGGTACTTTGTACCCCCCTCCATGTCATGTCCTTCTCTTTCCACCTCATGTCCACTTCACCTTTTAGGGCTATATCACATGCCATATGTCAAGATGTGAGGGCTTGTGAGTTCTCAACTCACCTTGGCCCTACATCTTGATATTTGGTGGCTCAATTTTGACCCTCCATTTCCCCTAGGAATTCTCAAAAATCCTATAAATACCCCCTCTTTTCTCTCATTTTAAGGGAGATCATTTGTGCTAGCCAAACTCTTGCAGTTTTGTTTCTCAACCAACACTTAGCCATTTTCATGATTCCAAGCATCATTTCCATTTTCACATCCTCTACTTGCCATCAAAGGAGCATACACATCCAAAATCGAAGGGCCAACCAAAGGATCGACTCAACGCAAGGTATAAGGTTTCATTTCGTTGCTTTGTCTTGCATTGTTTCCAACTTAGGCTAATCTTGAGGTGTAGGTTGTTTTAGTTTTTATTTGCACTCTTTTACTTGTTGCTTGCTTTTTAACACTCAAATTCGACCTATCACAGTTGTAAATGGGTGTTCAAGAAAAGGATTGGTTCAGATGGAGGTATTGAGAAGTACAAAGCAAGGTTGGTTGCAAAGGGTTACTCTCAAGTTGAGGGAGTTGATTATGATGAGATATTTTCATCTATTGCAAAAATGACATCCATTAGATTTTTGCTTTCTATTGTTATTGCTTATGATTTAGAGGTTGAGAAAATGGATGTGAAAACTTTTTCCTTCATGGTGATTTGGAGGAGGATATTTATATGATACAACCATAGTACTACGTGGTGAAAGGTAAAAGTAAGTTATGTCAAATATATTGCACCTGAATGCTTGAATGACTAAATTCAGCAATCTGTTGAAACATGGGAACTATCTTCAGGCTGTGGGTATTCCTATGGCAAAGATAGACCTCCAGATTCTAGGTTGGTTCCTATATGATTATCTGATTATGGACTTGAAACTTTGATGGGAAAAGGGAAAAAACTTAATCTAATACAAATCTGGAAAATTTGAACTATGGTGATGCACCTATTTGATTTAAAGAAAAACATATTAATTCACAACTGATTCCTTACGAGCCTATTTTCACAACTCAGATTGAACAAATTTAACTGCATAAATGATTCACAAAAAGGCTTGATAATTCATTCTTTATAAAGGAAGAATTTATTTTCACAACTTAAAGATATGGATATACTTGAGACATAATTTATGACCTGTAAATAAGATTGTTTCTTCATGTACATGCATTCATGAATGTTGAATTTTTTTTAAAGGTTCTAATATCAAACACATTAAATTTATATCCAAAACATTTGCAAAACAAAACACCTGAATCTAAGAAGGATAATATTTAACTTGCAATGAAAAAAGAAGGAAAACTATGCAAATAATACTCTAAGATAACTTGTAAAGATTGTTGTATAATCTATTAAATTTTGAAAGCTGAGTTACATGAAGTCGCTTTGCTGAAGGAAAAGGTAGAAAACAAGAACTAGTGCCAAAATGACTAAGTCATTTCACTTTATACAATAAGCCTCTCAAAAGGCATGGAGATGAAAATGAAAGTGAAACTCAATGTAAAAATTGATATCTTCAAAGTAATCCACGAGAAAAAGCAAAAATCCCTAAAAAGAAGGCTCAAACTCATGCAAAAATGAGTGTATGATGATCCAAACTCAAGTTCAACTCATAACTGAACTATAGAGCACTCAAACTGCACTAAAAATCCTTGAGAATGTGGGCCAAAACATGCAAAATCCACCTCATTTTTATCAACTTGCCCATGATGACTAGAACTCCATCCCTATATGATGATCTTTAGTTGATAATCCTTGATCTTTCAATTAGCTTTCACTTGCACTCTTGCATGGATTTGAAAAGGCACTCATTTGATTAAATATTAAAAATAATCGTTCAATGATTACTTTAATATTTAATATTTGATAGTCCCACCTTTTACATTTATATGTTAAGTATTAAGGTAATAAACATCACCTTTAATATTTAACCTACATTTACAATTTTTTCTCTAATTCCATGCAATATGCATTAAGTGGAGTTGAACTCTATATATGCAAAAACAAAAGACTTAATAAGTCACGGGCCTTCACATTATTAGGTTTATTGACTTTAAGTCAATACCATGGGCGAAATCATTCAATGATTTTATTTTGAAACAAATTCAAAAAATAGACCAAAAATCCCATCACTATTTGGATTTAGGGTGAGCAAAACTCAAACCCTAATCATTTCCACTCCATTCTTCATCTCGTGCTTATATTTCTAGAGACTTCTTCTGCCAATGCTACCATAGGTATGTTTGCTTGAGTTTATGGATTTTCATGGACCCTCTGTCAATTTTCATGGCTGCTTCTAGGCTTTTTGATGGAGATTTTTATAGGGTAAGTCACTTTTATGTTAGATTTTAACATTTTACCTTCATTTTCAAAGCATCCTCTGGCTTTATAGCCATGACCATGATTAATTTTCTAATGTGTTTCCCCTTTATTTCCTCTCACTACCTTTGGCCACCATGGACAAGCTTATTTGAAGCTTGGAATGTGGACTTTGTACTGTTTTTGTTGGTTTTTTCCATAGTTTGAAGAAAAATGGACAAGGTATGCTTCTATTTTTGCCATTTTGAGATTCAGATTTCCTTTATCTCCTCTGTTTATATTCAACATTGATGTCGAAATGGTGAATGCATTCAATCCTCTTTGTATCAACTCCATTGTTTATGAAAAATGATGAATGTTCTATGCTTTAAGCTTATTATTTTTATTATTTCAAGGGCCCTCTGTAACTTGTGGCCGCGGCCTGATATTTTTGTGTTGGGCTTATCAACATATCTGCATAATTTTAAACAATCCCCACCATTTTATCTAAGTGTTTTGAGAACTCACCACGGATTCAAATGTTTGACTTGGGGTTTGGTTGAGAGCTCCCTTCAAGGAAAATGGCCATATGCTTAACTAATTTTCATAATCATGAGTAAAAACTCAAAACCCCCAAGTTATTTTCTCCTCCTATGGCCTTTTATCATGAGTTTTTTTTTTTCCTAATATTTGAAGGGTTGCGTCCTCTTTTGCATGACTATCATGGTCCTTGTATTTATGCTTCTTGGTGTTAAATTGCTACTCCGTTAATGGCTATCAATTTCATGTTATACTAGTTATGGAGTTCATTAGTTGTTGACAACTCTATCTGTTACTTGCCAATGAAAACTAATGGTTGTCCTTTTATTTTCTAACCACTGTAGTCACTGTTACATTCTTTTAAGACTGTCATTCTATTGTTCTTTCAAGCACTAAGGTCACTTTCAGCTTAAGATGGAAATGAAAGCATTTTTGACATTGATAGTCATTGTTACCATACCTTGCAAAGGTTGTCCACTTGACAATGTGATTGTTCCTGCACAACTATTTGTTGTGGCGTTTTTCTATAAGTGAACACTTTTTATCATGCACTTGATAAAACACAGTCCTTGAACATAAATTGCAGCTATATCTTCATTTGTCTCCTTTGAAATAATGTTGGCTCCCTTAGCAAAAATGATATTGGTTACTTGTATGATATATCTCATGGCCAAGATGTCACCTATGTCTATTTGTTGTCCTACTGGTAAAATTGTATCAGTCAATTTGAAAGCTTCCTGTAGTAGCTCAATGCTTGATATTCTATTTTTAATATGTATAAAGTAAGGATTATTCTATCTCATTAGGTGTAATAGATGATGATGACAGCCACATCCCTACTTTATTGATGATGCCCTTTTGTAACAATGCTTACTTACAGTCATACAGACTTTTTTCTTGATAGCTATGTGGATTGTTTCATTGATATGATAAAGTTGAAGATGTATTTTAATATAGTTGTACAAGACTATGATTGGTTTTCCTTATTGTGAGTTTGATGATCAAACTATCATGCAATCACTAAGGCATGACTTTAAGAGAATATCATAATGCTGCCATTATTTACTTGTGAAAATAATAACTGTGATTGCTCAGCTTTTACATCCTACTCTTACATTGTTTATGAGCTAGGCTCAACCCTTGTGGGAGACACATTTCACACCACTCATAAGCATATATGTTGATTGGAATGATGATTATACCTGTACTTGCACACTTAAACAAGCATGTTAGCAAAATAAATGAAACTAAAAGCTTCCATTGAATTTTGTTTTCTTTTGAACAGTGAAATTATCTGATGGATGCCTAATCGAATGTGTTTTATATTTCTATTGATAGTGTAAGGATATGATAGGATATGATTTTTCATTTCTTAGAGACCATTTCTAATACCATATTTCATCGTTCTTGCAAATACTTTGGAGCCTGGAGTTGGATCAATTCGAAAGCAGAACACAACAACTGAAGATTTTAATGTAGAGACGATTCGTTATTACAGGGAAATGACAAAACACCTTCTATCTTATGCTCATGTTATTTTCAATTGTATAATTTACATTCTTTTCTTGTATCCATCATTTGACTATAAAAATCAAATTAGCTACTCCCTCAGCTTGTGCGGGACTTTAGTCTTTCCAATATGAATAAAAACAACATTCTTTTATGCAAATTTATGAATTTCCTTTGTTATAGAGATTTGCATAATAACACCTGAAGTTCAAAAGTAATCAAAGTTCTGGAACGTAATGAATATTTAAGCAAAAAAAAATTTCACCTTTCCTTGATGAATGCAATTCAGCTCTACCTATTTTGAGTTGTAGATAAAAATAGGTAATAGTAAGTTGGTTTACAAATTGAAGAAATCTTTGTATGGCTTAAAACAAAGTCCTAAGATGTGGTACCAGAAATTTGATACATTTATGTTGAGTTTGGGATTTGATCGTTCTAAATCAGATCATTGTGTTTATTATAAAACTGATGGTGATCATTTCATGTTTATTGCATTATATGTTGATGATATCTTATTTATTGGTAGAGGGAAAGGTATGATTTCGGAACTAAAATCTCAACCTGTTGCTAAATTTGAAATGAAAATATTGGTGCAGCTAAACACATTCTTGGGATGGAAATTAAAAGAGATAGAGTAAAAAAAAAGCTATGGCTTGGCCAAACCAAGTATGTCAACTCAATTTTACAAAGGTTTGATATGGAGGATTGTAGACCATGGTGTGTTCATGTTTTAGTTGGAACAAAGTTATCTATTTCAAATTGTCCAACATCTCCATTAGAGGTGGAAGACATGAGCAAAGTGCCTTACCAAAGTGCAGTTGGAAGTTTGATGTATGCTATGGGTTTTACTAGACTATAAAATGCTTAAGAAGTGGGAGTTCTTTCTAGATATATGCCTATTCCTAGTAGAGTTCATTGGGATGTAGTTAAAAGAGTCTTCAGATATTTGCAGGGTACCTCAGATTATTCCTTATGTTATCATAGTAATATGATTGAAGACGATATTTCCCTTGATATTTATGGTTATGTGGATTCAGACTAGGTAAGTGATGTTGATAGTAGAAAATCCACTAGTACTTATGTTTTTACTTTATTTGGTGGTGCAATTAGTTGGATGAGTAAGCGATAGGTTGTGGTTGCTTTTTCCACTATTGAAGTAGAGCATATGGTAGCTACTCATGCTTGTAAAGAAGCCATTTGGCTTAAGAGACTGTGTTCAGATATTGGAATAAAACAAGGTGCAGTGACAACTTATTATGAAAATTGGAGTGTGATATGTCTAGCCAAGAACCTGACATTTCATGCTAGGACCAAGCACATTGATGTACAATATCATTTTGTTAGAGATATGGTTGAAGATGGCAGGGTGAAGTTGGTTAAGGTAGAGACTTTGATGAATGTTGTTGATTCTTTAACTAAGCCTGTGAGCATAAAGAAGTTTAAATAGTGTTTAGAGACTATGGACCTTTTGACCCCTAGCAATTAAAGATACAATGGTTACACCCTCACGTTGCATGATATTTGTGTTTATTTCTATTTAAGTTTTTGTAATTGTTAAATATTTGTAAATTTTTGCATTTTTCTCCTCTCAAGATTAGTGTAGGAAGTTGTTTTGATACCTTAACTTCCTTACATCTCTCTCTCTCTCTCTCTCTCTCTCTCTCTCTCTCTCTCTCTCTCTCTCTCTCTCTCTCTCCCCCCTCTCTCCCCTTCCATCTATACTCTCTATCTCTCCTCTTTGTCTCTCTCTCCAACCCTACCTCCTTCCCTCTATCTTTAACTTCATCTCTATCTCTCTCTCTATATCTCTATCTCTTTGTCTCTCTCTTTCTCTCTATCTGTCTCTCTATGTCTCTTTATCTCTTTGTCTATGTCTATTTGTTTATCTGTTTTACTGTCTCTCTCTCTATCTATGTGTACATCTCTCTCTCTCCTCTCCACTTCTCTCTATCTCACCGCTCTCTCTCTCTCTATCTACCTGTCCATCTATACTTCTCTCTATCTCCATTCTCTATCCCTCCATACATCTCTCTATATAGGTAGGAGGAGGTAAGTAGAGAGAGAGAGGTGTGGAACGAAGGAGAGGTAGTGAGAGAGAGGTAGGTATATGGGGAGATAGGAGATAAAGAGTAGATAGGTAAGAAGGGAGGGAGGTAGGGAGATAGAGGGAGAGGGAAGGAAAGGTTGGTAGAGAAAGAGGTCTGAGAGGATTGATATAGAGAAGTAGAGAGAGGTGCAGGGAGGGATAAAGATGTGAGATAGAGAGAAGTAGAGAGGGAATGAGAGAGAGAGGTGATACAGATAGGGAAGGTGGAGAGATTGAGAGAGATGAAGAAAGAGGGAAAGAGGGAGGGATAGATAGAGAGAATTGGAGAGAGGGAGGAGTAGGGAGGGAGAGAGGGAGGGAGGTGAGATAGATAGATGTGGAGAGGGAATGAGAACATGATAGATATAAGTGAGAGAGAGGTTATATAGAGAGAATTAGAGAGGGAAGGATGAAGGTGAAGAGAGGGAGAGAGAGAGAGGAAGTGATATAGAGAGAAGTAAAGAGGGAAGGAGGAAGGTGGGAAGATTGAGAGAGATGGGAGAGAGTGTGATAGGTGAGATAGAGAGAAGTATGGAGAGAGAGAGAGGTTGATAGTTAGTTCTTGAGCTCAAGGGAGAGAGAGGTAGATAAATGGATGGAGATAGCAAGAGAGCTCCAAAGTGTAAGGGATATACAAAGAGTGAGATAGAGAGAGAAAGATGATATAGCTTTTTGATTATTAAAATTTGACCTATTGATTACTGAAATTTTACCTACTCACTACTAAATTTTGACCGTTTGAAAAATTATAAGATCTTCCAAAAATAGAATTTGTATTATAACTCCTAAAAGTTCAAAACCATTTTGAAACTATATACATGAAATATAACTTAAAGTATAAGAAATTAAATGTTCATGTAAATGTCACTTATACTTAAATGTTTATTTCATGTATATAGTTTCATGGAAAGAGAAATAGAAAGAGAGAAAAATTTCAAAAGAAAACAATAACATGAGCACATTATAATGCACTCGTGTTATGTCAATTCAATCACATAATGCAAGTGTATTATAATGCACTTGCATTGTGTAAATGCAATCCCACAATGTGAGTGTGTTATAACATGCTCATGTTATGTCTTGGTAATGACGAAGCATAGGCTTGGTCACTATCAACTGTGTTTCATTATAACATGCTCATTTTTTCTCTTTTATGTGACTAAAAAGTGGAGAGGCCAATTTTTGGTCCCCCATCTTGGTGCACATGCCCACAACCACAACCAAGGTGATGCATTTATTCAAGAAATGAAGACATCATGAATATGAAATATTTTCTAGAGTTTGTGAGTGTAAATGAGAATCTCCTATCCCCATCGTAGACCATACAAGCAATAGAGCTTATAGAAGGTGTAAATGACATTGATATATTGGGAACCATGGTTGTAATAAAAACATGCTTGAAAGGGAAAACTATTATCTTTTTTCTTCTATTAATAAAAGGGAGATACCCTTGAGAGAGGGGAGAGAGTGGTATTGGTGAGATAGAGAGAAGTATAGAGGGAAGGTAGGAGAGAGAGAGAGGTGAGATATACAAAAGTAGAGAGAGAGGGGGGGATGGAGAGGCTGATAGTTAGTTCTTGAGCTCAAGGGAGAGAGGTAGATAAATCTTGAGCTCAAGGGAGAGAGGTAGATAAATGGATGGAGATAGTGAGAGAGAGGTCTAGAGTGTAAGGGCTATGCAAAGAGAAAGATAGAGGGAGAAATATGATATAGCTTGTTGATTATTGAAATTTGAACTATTGATTACTAAAATTTGACCTACTCACTACTAAATTTTGACTGTCTAAAAAATTATAAGATATTTTCAAAAATTAGAATTTGGATTATAACTCCTAAAAATTCAAAACCATTCTTAAACATTTTAAAACTATATACATGAAATATAGCTTAAAGTATAAGAAATTAAATGTCCATATATAAATGTCACTTATACTTAAATGTTTATTTAATGTATATAGTTTCATTGAAAGAGAGAGAGAAAGAGAAAATTTTCAAAAGAAAATAATAACATGAGCACGTTATAATGCACTCACATTATGTCAATTCAATCATGTAATATGAGTGTGCTAATATGCACTTGTGTTACGTGAATGCAATCCCATAACATGAGTGTGTCATAACATGCTCCTATTATGGCTTGGAAATGACCAAGCATAGGATCCGTCACTACCAACCCATAACATGAGTGTGTTTCATTTATAATGTGCTGGTGTTTTCTCTTTTATGGGAATAAAAAGCGGAGTCACCACTTTTTGGTCCCCCATCTTGGTGCACCTGCCCACAGCCACAAACAAGGTGATGCAATTTTTCAAGAAAGGAAAGGGCATCAAGAATATGAAATATTTTCTAGAGTTTGTGAGTGTAAATGGGGATCTTCTATCCCCATTGTAGACCATATAGACAATAAAACTTGTAGGTGTAATGACATTGATATATATTGAGAGCCATAGTTTTAATAAAAGCATGCTCTAAAGGGAAAAATACTATCTTTTTTCTTTTATTAATAAAAGTGAGATACCTCCTCTAGTACAATTATTTACAAATATATAAATATATATAATTTATACATTTGTATATGTTATTTATTATATTTATTGTTAGAATTGTGAAAAACCATAAAATGATGAGCCACAGGATCAAACAACGAACAAAGGCACCTTCCACACAAGAGATATGCAAACAATATGTGCAATATTCCTAAACAAGAAAAAGTTACAGAAGAAAGAGACTATCAAAATGAAATGAAAGCTCGAGTGTTATTTACAATGAGGGTTGAGTGCTATATAGGAGCAAAACCATAAAAGTATAAAAGCACTCTAAGTTTAGCTTAAGTGCATGAGAATAAATTAGACTAATAATCATTTAAAGATTAATTAATTATTAGCTAATGCATGATAACTCTAATACCCCCCCTTAAGATTAACTTAGGGAGTGTTGAATATCTAAAATATTGAGAGGGGGGGAATCAATATTCCATAAAACTATTCAAATAAAACATATCTAAACATAATCACATATTTGATTGAACCAACAGGAGAGAACATGGAAACAAGACAATGCATCATAAGTGGTGCAGTCAAGGATGGAGGGTCCAGGAATAGGACTGTCCAACCTTGTAGCAAGAGTAAAAATAATGGAAACTCAAAGAATTGAAATAACAATCACACATGGATATATGGAAAATGATCAATTGTTCATTGGCAACATGCCCTGCCTGCAAGCTTACAGATTACTGAATGATATGGCACTAAGCCTAGAAATACAATGTTGTTCGAAGCCCTTATCTATCACTATTATCCTTCTACTTCATTTATTTCCTAATTCAACTATATGATGCCTATATATATATATATATATATATATATCAATTCCTAGCTCTAGAAAAGGTTTGTATTGGCCTCAAGAGGTCTCAAAACCCCAAAGTTGATGAAACATGTGAAAGGTTGGCCAAAACATATGTTTCTCATTTGATTCTTGGACAAACATGATGCAGATCAGAATGAAGGTTCCTCAATGAGTGTGCATCATTATGAAATGATTTCCTAAGCTCCGCAAGTCACGGGATAGGTCTACACACTTGAAAATCCAAGACTGGTTGGTGAATGCTCTCTGTCCAAATACAATTGATATTTTGTTAGTGATAAATTCATGCTAGAATCTACAAGTCACTTGAATTATGGATATGATTTAGATGTTACAAATGAAGATCATATATCCTACTTCGTGAGCTCTGATGTTACAATCAGAATGAAACATTGAGACTAGGTCCTATTGAAATGTAAGAAAACAAATGAATGAAAATATTTTTGGTTGATGCAAGATTGCTTGAAACCCGGGATGCTCTTGCATCAATAACACATGAACACTAGGATTTTTATATGGAAAACCAAAGATGGGAAAAACCACATTGAGGATTAACTCACAACATATTATATTTGGATATAAGATATTACATGGCTCACTGCCAAGACTCACTATCCTTGAAGGAATCACAACCTGAATACAAAAGATGGCTAACTGCCAAGATACAAAAGTTATGGGTCACTACCAAGAGTATGAATTGATATAATACACCTTTTGTGTGCATGGTTTAGTTCCAATGAAGCTATGAGTAATAAGTACTGCTTCTCTTAGTAGTCATTCCTAAATTTGTTTTGATCCTCGACTGATAAAACACTTAGGCTCGCATATTCACACATCCCTTAATCCTCTTTGCACTTCATCACACCCCTCTTCCTTATCCTTCCATATTCACACCTTTACACCTTTTCTCCACACACCACATACCATTTTTTACTCCTTCAAAGAGTCTTACATATATATGCAAGTATATCACATTCATCAATTAGCTCAACCTAATTAGATGAAAACAAAACAATCAAAAACACTCTTTTCGACACTACATATGATTTAAAACATTTGTATCCATGTAGTGCATCATATCAAGTTGGTGCAGGTCTATAGAAAACATCCACAAAGTATATCTAATCTTCTTAATGCACGCCATACGTTAGGTCAGCCAAGACTAGGACCTAAACACAAAAACTCCAAACTAGCATACAATTCTCAAAGAAAACACCTTCCAAATCTGATATCACATCAATTTATTATCACATTACCATCATAGAGGCTACCATTAGAACCACAACATTAGAGTGTTTTCCTTGATAAAATGCAAAGTCTCCCACACTGATATGCATAGTAGAGAAACAATTGTAGAGTATAGAGTTAGACTCTGTCAATGATAATTTTTTGCTCTCGACACAAAACTTCTCAAGATCCTAGATATAGTTGTCTGAATGAGTCATGATAACACGATTGAGAGATCAAAGTCATATATTTTCTTATGGTGAATTCTAAACTCAAGAACCAACACATTGGTTTATTATTAAAGAACACTTTTGATAGAGATTAGCTTTCAGTGTACCAAATAAGCTTCCCATATTGTTGTCACCATGTTGACATCAATGAAAATGCAAGAACAACTAGGTCAATCTATATACACTTCATGCTCATGTTGCAAGACTCCATATTTCCAACATGGAGTAGCTAAAAACCCTAAAAATAGAATGCATGATGGGTCCTAACAAATAACGTCTGGTGAGGTACCCATGTACAAACAAAAATCTTTCAAAATTAGAGAAAAGGAGAAAACCACAATGGGGGAAAACTCCTCTCCAAAAGAGAGCCTCCAAATCAAAGTGTGAAGGACTGAGAAGCCTCCAACCAAAACAATGTCCCAAAAAAGAGGAACTTGAAGAACATCACTAAAGCATGAAGAAGGTGTAGACTATTGTGGACTAAAGACTAATATATTGCTAAAATTAAGAACCTTTAAAAATAGGAATACAAGAGTGTCCATATGGTAAATGATCCATCTGACTAAAATGCATGTAACCAATTGTTGATGTACGTTGCATCTGAAAGTACATAGGAACAAGAACTAGATACATAGATCACTCAAACATAAAACCAAGGAAGCATTAACACCAACAGTAGAAACCACCCATAATGTTGAAAAGAGAAAGCCAAGACAAGTACACTAAAAAAATGTGAAACCAATAAGTGCATGTAGGAGAAACAACTTGCAAATAAAAGGGTGTGCAAATTGAGGCACACATGCATGAGGCAAGAATCACTGGGACTCACTACTATCATGGAAGGGACACTCACTTGACAAAGGTGTGATGACAAACCAAAGACAAACATCAACCCCCCCATGGCACTTTATATCATAGTGCAGATACAAAAGGCACAACATGATGTGTAACATCCCCAAAAAATATACACCAAAATGGCACTTTATCTCAATGCATCTACATAAGAGAATGTGCATGAAAAAGATGTCTACAATGCTCAAATAGGACATAATATTGGAAATACATATAGACCATCCAAAATGAGTCATCCCACATAAACAAGTTCCCAAGAGCTAAAACATCCAAGCAAATCACTAGAGTGTGAAAACACAAAAAACCTGAATAAAATGCACCTAGAGAGTAATCTAGAAAAAGTGCATGGATGGTTGTGAAGAGCTCTGAAAGATGGTTCCAACATCGCTAGAATCCTAAAAAATAAAGAAACTGGCCAAAAGTTATGAGCTCGAGACTAAATAATAGCACCTCTAAATTCAATAGACTATTGAATGTACCAGCAACAAAATAAAGTGATGAGATGCACACCACTAGAAATTTGGGAAAACCAACTTTCCGTCAATATCTTGTTTTCCGAAAAACAATATCATGTGCCCAAGTTATGACCAAAAGAAAAAAATTGCTCCCTTAGGCCAAAAGAGGGCCTAGGTCATATTGTACAACTAATGTCAGCACGATGTCAGTGAATATTCCTTTTGACCGAAAAAAAAACTAACCCCTCCTTGGAAAAATCAATGACGAAAACAAAAAACTACACAATTCTTGGAAAAAGTCTTCGTTGGCCGGAAAAGTGTTTTTGTTGGTTGGAAAAGTGAAATAGGCGGCAAGAAAATTTATAAGGAAGCTGAATTTTTTTTTGTGAAGGGCACCATGGTATAAATCCCTGCTTGGGCAAGGCCATCAATAGACATTAAGTCCGACGACGACTAGCTCAATGCAGTCGGATGATAGGGCAAAAATGGGGCCCACAACAAGTACCCCTAATTCAATGCATCGACTATGACAAAATTTAAACCCATGCACTTTTTCAATAATTTATTATTATTTTTAAAAATTTTAAAACAAAAAGTCAATTTTTTTTAGCTTTTTTATTTAATTTTTGATCTACGTGCCCATAGAGTCGTATAGCCCTTGTACAAAAACTATTGCCTCAAAAGCTCCCGATGGACAATATAGGCAATTTTATAGTCAAAATTCATGTAATCGGCCTCTTGAATCCAACAACAAGGTCCTTTTCATGCCAAATTGCACTAAAAACACAACTACCCTCTAGATTTAGAAAAAAAAACTGCTTTAAACCCTCATAGATTTGACATTAAGAACCCAAATCAGGCCAAACAAAAGCCAAATCTAACTTTCTTGACATCTCTGAATCCAACAGTGATGTTTTTTTCATTCCATAATGCACTAAAAAATTCCCACCTCCAAAATTTACAAAAAAAAGCAAGGGGGATTAAGATTTGAAGCCTATAACACTCATTGAAGAAAAAAACCTCATAAATCGAGAAGGGGTTCATTGAATCCACACTTTGATACCATGTTAAAATTGTGAAAAAACACAAAGCCACGAGTCATGAGATCAAACAACGAAAAAAGTCCACGCAAGAGATTTGCAAATAATATGTGCAATATTCCCGAACAAGAAAAATTTACAAAAGCAAGAGACTATCAAAATGATATGAAAGCTCAAGTGTTAATTACAATGAGATTTGAGTGTTATATAGGAGCAAAACCCTAAAAGTATAAAAGCACTCCTAAGTTTAGCTTAAGTGCATGAGAATAAATTAGACTAATAATCAATTAAAGATTAATTAATTATTAGCTAATACATGATAACTCTAACCTTTATATATTTTATATAATATATTATTGTCTATTACACTATATAATATATAAATAATATTATATTGATTATATTATATAATATATGAATTTAATATATATCATAAATCAATAGTGGAAAAGGAATAAATAGAGAAGGAAATGAGAAATCATAAGGATTATAGGTTCAAGGAACTGACAAATCTCCAATTAAGTTTCTAGATGAGGTTTGGTTCCCAATGGGACTCAAAGTTCCAACAAATAGATTGAAGAATGAGTAGTTGATTCTAAAATTCACAATAGGGGGCCTCAACAGAAGGTGAAATAAAAAAACCAGGAGTTGGGAAGTCCCTTAGTTCTTAGAACCATGGGACTCTCGATGAGTTCCTTAAGTGCTATAGTTATTAATATGATCATAAGTTCTAACAATGGCTCAAATTTTTTAAAAGGTGGAATATAAAGGCTTAAAAAGTATGAAGAAAGTAAAATAAAAAGGGTGAGAGGAAACAAAAGTTTCCATAACTAGTGGAACTCCCAATATGTTCCCAGATCTTGTTTTATTCTTGAAAAACATCTTTCATAATTAAAAGAAGCCAAAAAAAGATAAAAAAATGTGGCAATCTATTGTAACACATAAATAACATAATTAGAAACTTTCAGCAAATACAAATAGTGAATGTTACAGATTCAAGTGTTTTGGCATATTCATATGAAAATTGTGGAAACACAAATAGATTGCATGACTAAATAACAAAATCCCTCACATAAATATTATCTCTTGGCATGTTGTGATGCCTATACCAGTATGGGAGCTTCAAACAATGTATGGACATCAATCAAGACATTAACAAAGCACTTGAACTATTTGAAAAAATTCCTAAAAATAGTGTGGTTTCATGGTTGTAATGATTACAAAATATGTATGAAATAAAACTTTAGACTAAAATGCATAAAAATTATAGTTAACTATTTATAAATATGCACCACAATAGCTTTGTTCTTCTCGATGTACACCTACAACATGCTAGTGAACAACTAGGCATCCATCCTTGCCTAAATTTCAAGCTAAATAGTTTACATTTATAGAATCACTTTGTTTTTTTAAGGCTCCTCCTCACTACATGCAATATGTAATCTCCAACAAAGGAAAAACATAGATTAAACCAACAAGTTTGTTCATTTTATAAAGTGGATGAGATATTATCCCAAGATGAAAATGTCACAATTTATAACGACCTAGCATGGTGATGATGAAATTCCAAGAATCCATGAAGCTGAGGAAGGGATATTCAAAGTGGATAATTTTTTAAGAAAAGAAAGGCACATGTTTAAACTATAATAGTTATGATTTTTTGTGAAGTTATGAATAACATCTTAAATGCCGACAAATCCCATGTTGAAGCTAAGAATACTTATAAAAAGAAAATTTTAAAACCTTAACAATTGCAAAGTTGTGGATTGTGTTTAAAATACTGAATGGATGAGTTCGTTTCTAACTACAATAGTTGGGAGTTGTGAAAAGAAATTATAGACCGATAAAGAAAATAAAACTCCACTATTCACATGGAAAATTGATGATGGAAGATAGTTACAATGATTTATGAAATGATGAAAAGGTAAAAATATAAACTACCAATTGAAGACATGCCTTAGAATGACATGTAGATACATCTCAAATATTGTTGTACCAATTGACATGAATACAAAAATTGAAGTGTGACCAAGGTGTAACACTCAACTCGTGATTTTTTCTAACATCCTTTGTACTTGTGCCCAAAATAGAAGCTTTAGAATAGGGAATTCACCATCTATCAAAGCATAACAAAGAAAGATATGCTCAATCTAGCCAAGGAAATAAGAAAATCCAAATATTTTAGTAGATGTAGGAGGAATTGATGAAACCAAATGAAATCACATTTATTTGTGTCTTATACGCATGTAATCATGTAGGCCTAACAAATGAGGGGCAACTATACTTTGATTCCATGGTACAAAATTATGACATCATGCCAAATATAAGACACTAATCATATAGGCCTAACAAATGAAGGGCAACTATACTTTGATTCCATGGTACAAAATTATGACATCATGCCAAATATAAAACACTATTCTTGCATGACAGATCTACTTGAAAAGGTGAGAACAATGGTTGAAAGCAGAAATGTTGTAAATAAGTGTGGATGTAGTTAGATGGTTGTAAACAAATAGGTCAATACATTCTTTGAAGAAGATAAATCACACAAACAAATGCATGTAATATATGCAAAATTGAAGAGATTATATGGGAAGATGAAGACCATGGGGTAGTACCTGATACAACATTTGCACAAAATTATGTTGAGAAGGAGCAAAAAGAACGCATTCTTTATCTACACAATGAAAAATTAGCAATTGTATTTAGGCTTATGTTAAAAATTGGTCTACGCCTGTGACTTCAATTTCTTCATAATTCGTACCTTCATTTGTCATAATTAAATAATGTCAATTATTTAGTTATTTTCTAAAGTCCTTTCTCATTTATTAATTAAATAACTTTAATTATTTAATTAAGTCATTTTAACCTTTATTCCTCTATTAATTAAATAACTTTTATTATTTAATTAATTCATTTTTTATCTTTTATTCAATCCTGATTAATTAAATAATTGCTCTTTATTTAATTACGTCACTAATTGACTTTATCCTCTTTCTAAAATTAAATAAATTCTCATTTAATTTATCCTTATCACATTTCTGACTATAATTAAATAAACACTTTAATTATTTTTTAAATATTTTCTTCAATCAATTAAATAAATGATTTATTTAATTCAATCCTTAAATGTCAAATGTTGAATTAAATAATCATTTAATTCATAAAAGAACTATTCTTGGCATATTCTTCTATAATTGGGTAATCGCTTAGTTATCTAATTATTCACTTACCACTCAAGTCGAGATCTATTTTAATCATTCAGTTATCTAGTTTTAATTCTTCTGCGTGCAAACTTATATTAATTAATTAATCTATTTGTGCATTTGAACGAACCATTTCCTCCATGCTAATCCTCATCTCTACATGTGATCATTCTTCTTCTAAGTTTTGAATACTTTCAACTAAAGATTAAATCATTATTTAATCTTGATCTTCACCCTTTATGTTTTATCACTCACATCACTACTGACACTAATCTCAATGCATGTCGAATCATTTAATCTGAATCGTCTGTTTATCTTCTAATCTGAGTCTGTCATTCGAACAATCAATTTTCTATAAACTGATCTGAGCTTCATCATTGTAACTCCTTTCGAAATCTTATGACTTTTGGAAGCAATCAACTGTTTAATCTTCAATATTTTGCTAAATCACTATCATAGGCTATCCTTGCACAGAGAAATTTGAGGAAAATTATAATCAAACGACGAAATGGAGAAGGACAATCGAGGTCATGCATGGAACTATGTAGACAATGGGTGAGATTGTTATATATTTATGTTTTAGCTTTCCTTTGTTCTTTGTTGTTTAGTTTAGTTTACATTCAAGTTTAATTTCATTGATATTGCTTTAATCCACTTTGTTTTCATGATGTTACATTGGTGAACCTGACGTGAAGGCACGCTCTTCGCAAATCAATAGAAATTTTATTCTGTTTTGTAGGTATCGTACGATCTGATGCATTTGACACATAGAACGATGCAATTGATACTGCGAGCTGCATTTGATGAATAAAGTGACGCATCTGAAAAAAATTGACGCATCCGTAGCTTTCCGTGATGCAATTGGCTAGTGAAATTTGTGACACATTTGCTTCCTTTTGCACCGCATATGACCAACATAGTTTATGAATCCGAATTCCAAATCTAAATTTTTATATTATGTTTTACATTATGACTAATTTTGAGTTTGCAGCATGTGTCTTTTTTTTTAGGAGTTAACATAGTGTTTGCAGGATGTTGCGTAGAAGACAAGTTTTTGAAACTTTTTTGCAGAATGATCGATGGAGACATATTTGAAACTACTAATGAATTGTTTTGCAGGACATGTGTTGAAGACTATTTTGAAACAAGACTTTCTATTTAGAATAAATAACATTTCAATTAGTGCTTAAAAAGGAACTTTGTCTACCGTGTTTTGTGCACTTGCATGCTCTATGTTACTTGATCCAGTGTGTACATACACATTGGTCTTTTTCTTTTTTAAGAGAGGCTTCCCTGGGGATTTCATCACCTCAGGGTTTGACCTTGAGCACATTTTCCGACAGGCTATATCAAAGGGGGGAGAACAAAAGTTATACCCCAAGGAGTGGCTAGCATTGTTTGAAGCCAAGCTGTGAGACCCTCAGTCCACCGAGACTTAATGGTGATGAGAGTGGGAGAGACCTTCCCAATCTCAGGCTATTTTAGACGAGCTCTCTATTCACAAATTCCCTTACTAGACACACTTTGATTTAGAAACCCAAATCCTTCAATCTGCTGGTGCAGGAGGTCAGACCTCTAAAGCCCTCTCACATCCATATGGTTCTTTGTAGAGATGAGAAGTATGTGAAGTTTCATGGGTACTAAAGCTTGGCTTCCCCAAAGAAGTGAGTACCATGGAGGGGAGCTAATGGGGTCAAGTTTCTAATCATCTACTCTGAATAAGCGTAGCTAGGAAAACCCAAGTGAGAATTCAGTAAGATACTATCACATTCTAGCCTTAGGATCGTACTTGTCTTCATCTAAATTTTTTCGTGTTTGAAACGCTGTGTTTTCTGAGTGTCTATTATTTGCCAAAAAATTGATCAGAAACAGTGAGTCAAAACTTGCAATTTACTAGAAAATGCATATGTTGACCAAAAAACCACAATTGTTAAACTGAGTCACATTTGTTAACCAATCAGTCGCATCTGTCAAAACTAGTCCAATTTGTCAATTACCAAAACCTAGATCACATATGTTTATCAGTGAGTCACATATGCTTATCAATGAATCACATCTACTTATCAGTGAGTCGCATCTGTTAGACCGAGTCGCACCCGTTTAATAGAACACCACATCTGATATCTTGAATCGCATATGTCAAACTTGTTTACACCTTTATTACTGGAAAACCATAATTGAGACTTTCTGTGACACATCTAATTAGGCGAGTTGCATTTGCAATCCAGAATGACGCATATGCCCTGTCACAGACCTAAGCTATATTTTACCAGTCAAGAATCTTTGTTACCAGAATATCACATCCATTTACCAATAAGCCGTAACTAATTTCCTGAGTCACAATTATAGTCTAGAACAATGCATATTCCAGTCACAATTCTTGATACACAGTCTGAGTCTAAAAACCATAATTGACAATTTCTGAGTCGCATTTGATACTATGAGTCGCATCTGCCTGATATAGAGTTGCATTTGTCTGATATAGACTTGCATTTTCTTGATATAGACCCGAGACTGAATTTACCAATAGACCGCAACTGTTAAATTTTGTGACGCATCTACCATCTTACAATGCATTTTCCTGATTACCAGAAAACCATAATTCACTATCACAGGCCAAAACCAAACAGTCATATTAGTATCTAACTTATCCTTTTACATTGATCTTTGGACAAAAATCAGAAAGTTTGCTCATACTTTGCACAATTGCATCCTTTGGGTTTAATTTAGTCATAGTGATAGGCATCCTAGTCGTAGATCTTACTTTCATATTAGGAGTATTTATTACCTTTAGAAGAATCATCATTTGCAGATCTTAGAATAGGAACTTTCCACCCTTTCGATGAACCCTTACTTCAACAAACTTTATCATTGAACCTTGTCATTATATCTTTTTTTCCTACATGTGAGTCCTTCCAGCTCATCATTCTAGTTTGGGAGCTCACCTTATTTTTTGGTCCTAGTCCTACAAAGGTTCCTTGTCAAAACTAAATTGAAACCTGGGTTAAACTTTAGGTGGTAGGTAACCTCTTTTAGAATCTTTCAAAATCGATCACTTAGACTTTTGCATATTTAGATATTGTCATCCTAGGATAGCATAATTTTATACATATCTTATTTGCAATAAAATACCAAAAATAACTACAATCATTCCTTATATTCAAAATATCTCAAAAACATAGACTAGATTCATACCATCTATAGACTTACTTTTTGCATCACTTGCACTTTGAGCTTATCTTACATGGTTGAAACAAGATCTAAAAGGAAAGAAAGACAAAATATGGTTGATCCAAATGACTTCATAAATCATTTCTCAAACCCTTTTTTAGGGACATCTTCATCGAGACCTCATAAGACTTTGTTAGAAAAATTTGTTACTAGAGACTCACAAGGGTGCATTGTAGTGGAAGACATAGATGTTGTTGCACAGGACTTTGAGTTTTCCTTCTTTGTAGATATCTACCTAGCAAATGATCCTCAACGATACTTAGCCAAATTGCTAGCAGAAGGTGCCAAGTTACCTCGTGGATTCGAGATATGTACCTTGCAAACAACATCTACCCAAGGGACAACTATGACAACTACTAGTGCCACTATACTTCAAGTGACTACCACTATACCATCTCGAGGACCTACAAAGAGTGCCTCAACAATACACACATCTCCATTTGGTACATCTAGCATGACACAGAGTCTAAATTTCACTATTGGGGCATCATCGCCCAATACCTTCAGTCCTCTTGTTGGGAACAAAAGACTTAAAAATTCAACTCCTATACCAAGTGTCAATGTCACTAGCACTATTCCACAGACATCAACTATACCAAGTGTCAATGTCACTAGTACTATACCACAAATTGGGGTCTCACAGACAAGAAACATGCCCTCCTTTCAATATGGAAGCTAACCCACCACTTCCAAAATTCCAAATCAAAACCCCTTCTCATAGATTCCAAATCAAAATCCATTTTCACAAATCCCAAATCAAAATCCATTCACATGGATTCCAAATCAAAACCCATTCAATAACATTCCAAATCAAAATCCACTTTACATACTGACACTTAACCAAAACCCATCACAAAATGTTGGATTCCAAAACACGTACATAAACCCAAACAATCCAACTCACACATCATTAACGCAAGTTGACATCCTACAGACACAAATGCATGCGCTACAAACACAGATGGATAACATGGAAGTGTCTAACAAGATAAAATTTTCAACAAAGGACTTATGCCCATTTCCCTTCAACAAATCATTATACATGACACATTTCCCACATGGGTATGTTATACCAAACTTTCCCAAATATAACAGAAAGCGTAATCCAATCGAACACATAAGGGAATTTTCCATGATGTGCATAGATGTCACATACGACCCCACCTATCTTATGAGACTCTTTTTGAGAAGTCTTATTGGAATTGTACTGGAATGGTTTTCAGGTCTCCAATATGGCATAAAATCATGGGGTGAATTGGCCAAAAATTTTATCAAACACTTCTCCTTTAACATTGACAACGAGATCAACATAGCAACCCTGTGTCACACTACACAAGATGAAGGAGAAAAATTTATTGCCTTCTTCTAAAGATGGAGAAATATAGCCAGTCGATGCCCTATAGAGATACTTGAGAAACAAAAGGTCACTGTATTCCAAGAAAACCTCAACTCAAATTGAGAAGTGACTTGAGAGTACATTGTTGCACATCCTTTGTGGAACTAGTGGAAAAGGGATTCATACTAGAAAAAGGTCTCATTGACAAAGGCGAACTCAAGACACCCAACCAAAATCCAACTGTGCAAAACACTCCTAGTGACAAAAACAAATTTTGGTCTCGGAACAAAAACGTTACCAATGATGGGGTAGTTGATGCTAAAACCCTACAAGCAGGACCAATCATTACACTTAGAGAATAGAAACCTCTACCAAAACACTCAACATCATGAATCAAACCCCCAACACTACCCAAAAAACTTAGCGACCACAACAACAAAGGAGGTTTCCAAAATGTGAGTTCACTCCCTTAAGGGAACCCATTGAATCAGTCTTCAAACACCTATTGCAACACAATCTTATATAACTTCAAGATCCAAGACAATATGATCCAAGTCAATTCAAACCATTTTGGCATGATGAAAATGTCTTTTCTGACTTCCATTGAACCAAGGGACATAGCCTACAAAATTTCCAACAACTAAAAACACATCATACAGGACTTTGTCGAGAATAAAATTATTGAATTCAGTGGACAAAAACTGACATCTTCAAACATTGATCACAAGGTCTTTTCTAATCCACAACATGACCATTGGAAAGGAAAGGCCCCTTGTTCGGGTAACAAGACCAATATTGTAGCCAACTACACTAGTGTCAAGCATGATTATAGTGGCCCAATCATAAATCACATTTGAGTTGTCAAAGAGCATGTCAACACAATTACCATAAATAAAACTCCTGAGTGTGATGTCAACACTCGTCGAACCAAGATCACCATCCAAGGCCCTCCATCACACCAAGCACCATAGACTTCCAAGCCACAATATAACTTACTTGACCACCTGGGGAAGACCCCAACTTAAATATGTATCTTAGAACTGTTGCCTATCTCCCCCAATCACCGATCCATTCTAGACAAGGCTTTACAAAGCATGATTGTCCCCAATGACCTCAATATCAATCGTTTCCAAGAGACGGTAGGCTACTTAACCAACAATCATCATGCTACCTTCTCCGAATAAGACTATGCATTTGAGAAGACAAATCATAATGACCCATTACACCTAGAAGTCCTTATTCATAAAACAAAAGTTAGACAAGTCTTGGTAGATGGAGGAGCAGGGTTAAATCTTTGCACTTTAAAACTGGTTAAGGATTTAGGCTTCTCAAAAGAATGTGTGGACACCACCAAAATCATTGTCATTAAGGCTTATGATGATGAAGAACAAAAATCAAAGGGAGTGGTAACACTCCCCATCAAAGTTGGTCCTGTAGTTATAGAGACAAACTTCCAAGTCTTAGATCTTGTCTTCCCATACAACCTTCTACTAGGCAAACAATGGATTCATGCCATGAAGGCAGCCCCTTCCACATATCATCAATGTCTAAAATTCCCCTACAATGGAACTTACATTACAATAGATGGCGACCCAAACTTTCCAATAGTACTAATCTACGAGAGATATGCCAATGCCAGGTGCTTGTAAACTAAGAAGCTTCATCATCCAATTCATCTCACTATGTCGATCCATCCACTCTCTCTAAAACATCCACTCTGCTATCATTACCTTCCACTCCTAAGGTCGAGATCCAAGATAAGGGTTGTGGAGAATATCACATGAAGACATATTATTGTGTTAGCCATCTGGTTGTTCCTAAATCATACGGTTTACCTACAACATATAGGAGACAATCAGTGGTCACCATACACATTCCTCCCACAACAACTTTCACAAAATGGGGAGAATTAAGTAAAGAAGCCATCAACGAAGATGATGTGACCTCTTGGATATATAAAGAAGATAATGAAGAACCTCCTCCACTTGCTCAGATACCTATAGATCAATATGGAAAAGGTTTTACCATAATGCAGAGAAAAGGATACAATGGACATAGTGGCTTAGGCTTACATCAGAATGGGAGGACTAAACCTATCATTGTTTCTAAATGGCTGAAAGGCCTAGGGCTTGGGTTTCAACCACTCTAGATTGGTGTTCCTCGTAGCACATCACCTTTACTAGAGGAAGTAAGTGCTTCTAAAGATATTGAGATATCAAAGGAACCATCTAACCAACCCTATTGTGATTCCCCTGACTCTAACAAATATGAGTGGGATTCCCTATACTCTACCTCTATCATGGACATTGATAAACTGTTCGGAGAACTTGACCAAATGCTTAAATCCTCACCAATCCATTGAATTCCTATCCACCAAATACTTTGAAAAAAGAGGAATGGTTTAAACATTACTATTGGGAATCTCTTCATCCTACCTCTTGGGAACCCGACAAATCCACTTCCAAATAGCCACACCTTGACAATAGGCCCACCTAAAAATCCACCTATGCCCAAGAAAAAGAACACAAAGGATTTGGTAAAAAACCTTTTTGACTATGTGAACAACTCAGCTTTTACCTTGACCCCTTTGAACTTTGACACCTCCGATGATGACATGCCCTTAGTATACCCCAAACTCTTTGATTGGGACCAACAAGATACACATGTCTTAGATATCATTGAGAACGACGAAGCAATTGTTGAGTTCCTAGGACTGCGAGAAGACATACCTAGTGGTGATTATAAGGCTAGGTTTACCATAGACTTGGATAACATGGCATATTTTGGGGAATCTATTCAACCCTCCAGTTGCAAAAAATAAGAAAAATATAAAAATAATGAGTCCTTAGGAGAAAACCGAAAGGCGCCTCTAAACAATGAAAAATCCAAAAATAAGGATGCATCTAAGGGCTTTGTGGAGGCTGGGGAGAAGATCATTCATTCTTCTATCTAGGATGGTTCTCAAAGTTCTTTGAAGGTTGTGAAATCCACTTTTGGGAATTATGTGGATACCCATAAGGTGAGGAATGATGTGGGGCATTCTCCAGTCAATAAAGTTGTTGTTGAAGATGACTTCATGGATGGGAAAGAATTCATGGGACTTGATGACCTAGACCTTGATGAGGATAGCTCATATAGAAAATTTGAGAAGAAGAAGAAGAAGAGATAAAAAGGGAACAACACGGTGGGAGTTTCTACAAGAAATAGATCAAAAGCGGATTGTGGAGTCCACATAAGTTCGGGTAGAAAATCAACAAAGTGGCATAGAGAACAGGAATGCATCCAAAATATTGTTGATGGGGTTCAAATAACCATCCCAAAGATTTTTCGAAGCAATACCCCATTAAAGAAATGAAGTTCATGTCATGGAATATTCAGGGGCTAAATAGTTCCCATAAACAAGATATTTTGCACAATTTTGCTAGGGACCATAAACTAGATATTTTAATTATTCAGGAGTCCAAGATGCCTAAGGATAGAGTGGAAAAGATTAAGATTTTCAATAATTGTGGTGTGCAGGGTATGAGTTTGGAGGGGGCTTTTGGAGGTTTAGTGACTTTTTGGAATCAAGATCATCTTCATGGTACTCTAGTTTGGGAAGATGCCAATCATGTGGCTACTAGATTCAGGCATATCAAAGATGATTTCAGCTGGATTCTGTCTAATATCTATGCCTCCAACAATAAAACTACGAGGAGTTTTTGGAAAAGACTTGAGTATTTTAGATTATGCTTCCCTAATGAGAACCAGATCATTATGGGAGATTTTAACACTCTGCTGCTTGTGTCTAAAAATTTTGGGGGTTCTCAAATACAGATGGATAGTAAATTGGACCTGATGGATTTGATCAACTCTTAATGTTTTCATGATTTGGACCTTAAGGGGGATACCTACACTTGGTCTAACAGGAGGTTTGGGAATGATCTTATCCAAGTTCGGCTTGATAGGGCCTTAATTTCAGATAATTGGATGAAGGATTATTTCTATTCTTTAAATGTTCTTTCTAAAATCGGCTCAGATCATTTCTCTATAAGTTTTGTGGTTGAATCTATGTTAGGTAAGAGAAACTTCCCTTTTAGATTTGAAAGAATGTGGTTGTCTCGTCCTAATATCTTTAATTGCATTCAAGATTGGTGGAATATAAAGGTTAGTTGCACTGTTATGTTTTGGGTGGCTAAAAAGCTCACCGAGGTCAAAACCAAGGTCTGAATTTGGAATAAGGAAGTTTTTGGGGACATTTTTGCTACTAAGTCCGTTATTCAGTTTGATTTAAAGGATATTTAGGATATAATTTAGAAAGATGGTTATGTGGGAGACTTCCTATCTAGAGAAAATTAAATCCTCATAAAATATCATGATATTATATCAAAAGAAGAGGAATATTGGAAACAGAGATCAAGATCGGTTTGGCTTTCATCAAGGGATAAGAACACCAGGTTCTTCCACATGACTAGTATGAAACATAGGGCATCTAATCGTATCACTCATATTTTGAAGAATGGTGTCAAAATTGAAAAGGAGGATAAGATTAGGAATGAGGCCATCCAATTCTTTGCTAACCTTTTATCCGTAGAAGAGAGGTTGGATGTGAATTCTCAAAAAACCCTCATTGATGTTATCCCCAACATTCTGAATGAGCATCAAAATAGATCTTTGACTACTATCTCTTCACCAGAAAAGGTTAGAAAGGCTATTTTTTCTTTTGAAGGTAATAAGGCCCCTGGTCCTGATGGATTCCCTATGTTCTTTTTCCAAGTATTTTGGGAGATAGTTGTTGATTATGTGGTTAATGTTATTAAAGAGTTTTTTGGATCCAAAAATTTGTTGAAAGAGCTTAATGCTACATTTATTGTTCTTATCCCTAAGTTCCTTGGTGCTGATGCTTTTGATTTCTTCCACTCGATTAGCTTATGCAACTCCTTTTACAAAATCATTTCTAAAGTGGTTACCACTAGGCTTCTTGGGGTTCTCCCACTGTTGATTTCTCCTCAATAGAATGGATTTGTCCTTGGAAGACAGATTTTGGATTCCATCATTACCGTTCATCAAAATATCCATTCTTTAGAAGTCTTGAAAAACCAAGGTATTTTACTTAAGTTGGATATGTCTAAGGCCTATGATAAGGTGGATTGGGAGTCTTGATGAAAGTTTTAAAAGATTTTGGGTTTTTAGAGAGATTTCTATAGTTGATATAGGAAATGATTTGAACTACCAGCACTGTTGTCATTATCAATGGATCTCCTTCCTATTTTTTCAAAGTCTCTAGAGGTGTGAGACAAGGAGATCATGTTTCTCCTATTCTCTTTACCCTGATGGCAGAAAATATGGGAAGAATTTTGCACAAAAAAGTGATGGAAGGGAGTCTAAAAGGGTTAAAACTGTCTTCAGTTAATCTTTCCTACGCGCATCAACAATTCGTTGATGACACCATTCTTATGGGAAACTCAAAAATTGGAGAAGCTATAACTCTAAAAAGTTTTGTTGTGCTTTATGAGGAAGCTTCAGGGCAAAAAAATTAACACGACAAAAAGTTCTCTTTTTTTTTTCAACACCATGAAACCTAGGCAAAGGAAGATTGCAGACATATTACGCTGTGCTATTAATTCTCTTCCTTCCATTTACTTGGGGCTTCCTTTGGGAACCAAACCTCTAGATTTTTTTTGGATTTCTCTTGTGCATAGGTTTAATCAAAAGTTGGCCGGTTGAAAAGGGGCCCTTCTTAGTGAAGTTGGTAAAGTCATGTTGCTAAAGGCTTCACTTCAAAATTTTCCTGTTTATGCTCTAAGTTTGTTTAAGCTCCCTTCCAAGTTTGTTGAAATTATTGAAAAGATTAAAAAATGTTTCCTTTGGTCTAGGGTTGAGGAGAAGAAGAGGATTTCCCTGGTTGCCTAGAATAATGTGTGCAAATCCAAAATGTATGGGGGTCTTGGTTTGAGTAACATTAGAGTTTTTAATAAATCTCTCTTGGCAAAACAGGTTTGGAGAACCTTTGTTGATGCCTGTGAATGGAATGTTATCTGGTACAATAAATATTTGTGGGGAGTTGACTCCACTAGAGATTTTATTAGTTCTCAGAATCTCCCTCTTGGTTCAACCCTTTGGAATAATGTCATTAAGGTTTGGGATCTTGCTAGTAAAGGTGCAATTTGGAAACTTGGAGATGGTAAAAAAATCTTGTTTTGGGAAGACCAGTGGATTGGGAATGAACCTCTTTGTAGTATCCCTATCTTTAGGAATCATATGGAGGAGTGCAAAGTTAGATTTTGTACCTTTGTTGGAGACTATTGGAGGAATGATCAATGGGTTGGTATCTCTACTATTATTTTGGAACTTCTCCCCCTGCAGTCTCTCCTTATCTCTGTTGTGCTTAGTTCGCGAGGCTAGGAGGATTCTTTGGTCTGGAAGTTGTCCTCCTGAGGGATCTATTCTATTTATTTGGTGGTGGCCTTGTGTTATCATTCCTCCCCTTCTCTTGTGTGGGTGAAGCATGGGTGCACAACCTTATACCTAAAGTCAACATCTTTGTGTGGATCCTTCTTCAGGATAAATTGTTAACTAATGACAATCTCTATAAGTGTGGCTTCTCTTTTCTTAACAGATGTTATCTTTGTTGTGCGGAGGCTGAGACAACTTCCCATCTCTTTCTCCTCTATCCTTTTTCCTATGTCATTTGGTGCAAGATTTTGTAATTGTGGGATCTCAGTTGGGTTTTTCCTTGGTCTATCTTGGACTTTTATAGCCAGTGGAAGACTCCTAGCAATCAAGTGTTGAATTTGCTTTGGAGATGCATTTTTCCTCACCTCGCATGGGGAATTTGGAAAGAGCATAACAATAGAATCTTCTGAGATTTAGTTCTTTCAGAGGTAATTATTTTTGGTAAAATTATCAGAGATGTGAGAGAGAATTTCAATTTTCTCAATAGCAAAATCAAGGCTAATGGAAAGGTTAGATACCAAGATTATGAGCTCAGAGTTGTTGATGCTTGGAAGATTAATGTTGATATTTCTTCTCCTCTTAAACCCACTAAGGGGCCTAGAGATGGAATCCATTGGAAGCTCCCTCCTCCTAGTTGGGTAAAAATCAGCTTTGATGGGGAGGCCAAGGGTAATCTTGTGCCAACTGGGTGTGGGGGAGTGATAAGGGATGAAAATGAATTTTTTATTGTAGCGGCGACTCTCCCCTTGGGTAACCATACCAACCATATTATTAAAGCCATAGGGGTGTTTCAAGTCTTGAATCTTGCTCGTCAATTGAACTTTAAAAATGTGTGGCTTGAAGGGGACTCAAACAATATCATACAATGTATTAAGGGCCTTCAAAAACCCTCATGGACTATAGAGAATTGGATTAATCTATCCAAGGGGATTATAAGTAACTTTGATAAATGCTTTATTTCCCATGCATATATAGAAATTAACATGGTAGCAAACTTTTTTGCCAATAAGGGAGTTTAGGCAAAGGACAAGGTGATGTGGCAAAGGAGTGATGAGTTGGAGGTTGATGTCATTGCCTTATTAATGTATGATCAAATTCATAGGAAGGTTCAAATTCCCCCTACCAACATATGATTATGGGTATTGAGTGTCTTGTCATGCAGTCTCGGGACTGTTGTTCAATAATTCTTCATCATTGGCTAAAGCACAACAATATTAATTACTATTCTATTTTTTTATGCTTTGCATGCTTTCTGGGTATTTTGATTACTAACTTAATTAGTTTTCTAGATTCTTCTGAATAGGCCAACAATTCTACCATGGGTGGTGAGTGTTGCAGGGTGGAACTGATAGATTGTGAGAAGCTAAGAAGTAACACTAAGGTTTGGGAGATGCTGGAGAAGGGGGGATAACCAATTATATCAAAAAAATCCATGGTTGGGACCCGAACGTCACTAGGTTTTTTGCCAAGGAATGGAAGGATGGCAAGATTAATTTGTCTAGGAGAAAGGTTGCTATTGATGAATAGTTAATTGTTGAGGTTACAAAGCTTTCCATTGAGGGCATCAAGTTTTACAAGGAAAAGAAACTCTCTGACCAAGCTATGCAAAAATTTTCAAAGACAAAGAAGGAAAAGGAGGATCTGTGAAGGAAGGAAAAGGAGGATCTGCGAAGGACTACCAAAAGTAATTACGATTCATTGAAGATCATCTCATATTGGAGGAAGGTGTTGAAAGTGCTTATGAAGTACATTACCTTGGATGGTCATTACAATAGGGTATTTGGGTACCATTTTGTGCTCCTCAACCATTTCTGACATTAGGTTAGGGTTTCTTTCCCTTTCTATCTTGATACCTCTTTGATTTCTAGTCTTTAGAGCTATAGTCATAATCCAATTAGGCATTCTATTCTCCATGAGGGTTTTCTTGTTTTAATCTATGAACATTTCAAAGGTATGCTAGCTCTGTCCTAATAGACCCCTTCTTCCAAGGGAAGGGTTGCAATTAAGGGGAAAGGTAATTCTAGTGTCTCTCCCCAAGAGAAGGGTAAGAGAAAGGTCTTGGATGATCCCTCTTATGATAGTAACAAGATGATTCACAGTTGACCCCCTTATCGAAATACTCCAGCTACCCTGCCATTGACAGAGAGGATAAGCCTCGTTATCCTAATGAACTCAAGGTGGATGACCATTACTTTAAAGCTGAACTTGAATTTCCTAATGACATTCTTGCCATTGCTCATAATGGGTCTATGGATTTCTTCAGGTTAATCAAATGGGTGTTTTTTGAGATTAAGGAACTTAAATTGAATTAGAGGGCTATGAACAATAAACTGGAAAAGGCTAAAAAGAATGACAATAATAAGAGAGACATAGATAAGGCCATCGACTTATGGCCTAAGGAAAAAAATAAATACATGGTGGAGTGCCTCAAGAAAATAGTTGAGGATTTGCAACAATTTAAGAGTAACCATGATGGCAAACTTTCTGGTATGGAGGAAAAGATGAAGAACATAAAAGATTCTATCCATAAGGTTTTGGAAATGAGCCACAAAATTTTAAAATCTACCGCAAAGACCATGAATACTATGGTCGATAATCTGGAAATTGCCTATTAGGTCAGAACTACTATGTATGTGGATGCTGAGAAAGAGGAAAGCCAGGTGGAAAGCATGGGGCCGAGTAAAAGAACTAGAGCAAACTTGAAGAGGAAGGCTAACCAAGCTCTTGTTAACATTCAAGAGACTAAGAAAGCTACTTTAAATATGAACAAACTCGAGTAGGAGGTGGCGAATATCCTTAGGAATCTGGCATATTGGCTGGAATTTTGTTGGATTTTTGTTGTGTTGCCTTGGGATGGTTCCTTGTTTTTTTCTTTGATGGCAACTGTCTATTTTTTGTCATGATCCTTTTGATGTTGTATCTTTCTCTTGTTTACTATTAAGGGTTTTAGGGTCACTTCAAAACATGCTTGTTCCTTAATCAAAAACCTCTCTAAGGCACCCAAGGATGGAGGTTTGAACATTCTTCTAGTTGCTCAGGAAAATTCATCCATGTTAGTTGAAGAATTTGTGGAAATCAACATAGGCACTAAAGAGAATCCTCGACTAGTCTATTTTGCAACATCGTTGACAGAACCAGAGCTGCCAGAATTTCATAACTTCTTCACACAAAGACAAATCAAGTTTTCCTGGTCATATGTTGACATTCCTGGAATGGATCCTGAACTTGTACTACATCATTTTCCCTTACAACTAGGTGCAAAATCAGTGAAACAAAAATTGATTAAAATGCACCCACAAATTGCTCTACTAGTCAAGGTTGAATTAAAGAAATTGTTGGATGTTGGCTTCATTAGATCAATTAACTATGCAGATTGGATTTCCAATCTTGTACCAGTCACAAAACCAATAGGGGGCATCCACATCTGTATAGATTTCAGAGATATAAACAAAGCATGCCCCAAAGATGACTTTCCCCTACTGATTATAGACATGATTGTGGACATGATAGCAGGATATGAAATGTTATCCCTTATGGATGGATTTTCAGGGTATAATTAGATCAGAATTGCAACTGAAGACTAACCTAAGACAAATTTCACTTGTTCATGGGGAACATATTGTTGGAATGCTATTCCCTTTGGACTCAAAAATGCTGGAGCAACATGTCAATGAGCCATGATGACTATTTTTCATGACCTCATACACACTCTTATGGAGGACTATGTCAATGATCTGATAGCTAAATTAGTGACAAGGGTTGATCACTTACAGGTACTAGACAAGATTTTTCAAAGGCTAGAAGAATATAAAGTAAGGCTAAATCCAAAGAAATGTGTGTTTGGCATAAAATCAGGAAAGCTTCTAGGATATATCATTTCTAAATGAGGTATTGAAGTGGACCCAACAAAAGTGAAAGTTATCATAGACATGCCTCCACCAGCTAATCTCAGTCAACTAAGGACACTACAAGGGAGACTGCAGTCTATCGGGAGATTCATTGTGCAGTTGTCAAATAAAACATATCCATTTCAACATCTACTCAGAAAAGGGGTACCATTTGTCTGGATAGGTAAGTGCCAAGAAGCTTTTCAACTGATTAAGGATTACCTACTCACATCATCAGTGTTAATGCCACCCATTGAGGGATGACCATTGATTCTCTATATATTAGCCACCACCTTAGCATTAGGAGCATTCCTTGCAAAAAATGACAATGAGGGTCATGAAAGGGTAGTATACTATATTAGCCACACTTTGGTAGGTTATGATCTCAATTATAGTACCATTGAACGTGCTTGTCTTGCAGTAGTTTTTTCTACTCAAAAACTTAGGCACTACATGTTAAACCACCAAACGATGTTGGTTGCAAAGATAGATCCTCTGAAATATCTCCTTAGCAAGGAAACATTAACAAGATGACTGGCTAAATGGGTAATGGTACTCAGTGAATATGATATCCAGTACATAGAAAGAAAAGCTATTAAAGGACAAGTCATTGTTGATTAGTTGGTCGATACACCGATACAAGCAGAACACCCTTGCAAATTTTCCTGATGAGTTCATATTCACTCTTGACATAGGAACAACATGGAAATTATACTTTGATGGGTCCCACACAAATCATGGCTCAGGGGCTGGTATATTGTTTATCACAACATAGGGCGACTCTATTCCTAAGTCATTCAGGATTACTTTTCCATGTACTAATAACATAGCATAATATGAGGCTCTTGTGATAGGATTATGCATGGCAGTCAAATGGAAGATCAAGAACCTACAGGTTTATGGTGATTCTCAATTGGTAATCCGACAAGTAAATGATGACTATGAGACTAAAGGTGAAAATTTGGCTCCATACAAATGCATGGAAGATAGTTTCAAAGAATATTTTGACAAGGTTGACTTTCATCAAATACCTCATGTTCTAAACATGGCAGAAAATTCCATGGCTACTATTGCTTCACTCTTGGACATACCTAGCAACGTGCCTAAATTCGAGTTTTTGGTATAACAACTTTTGGTCCCTACCTATGACACCCTAGATTCAGAGATGGTGTGTGAGATTGTTGGTCCTAGTTCCCCATGGTATAAAGACATATTTGACTACCTCCATGTTGAGATCCTACCCCCTAACCTTTCCAACAACCAACGTAGGACATTTATCCATAAGGCAGCCAAGTATTCCATCATCGAAGACACCCTTTATAGACGTGCCCTATATAATACCCTATTGAGATGTCTCGAAACTGAAGAAGCATAAGCAACCTTGCGTGGAGTACATGAGGGTATATTTGGATCCCATTCTAGCGGTCCTACCTTAGCTAAGAAGACTATAAGACTGGGTTATTATTAGCCTACAATGGAAAAAGACTCATATATCTTTGTCAAGAAATGTTGTCAATGTTAGATACACAAAGACTTGATACATGCACTAGCATAAGAGCTTCGTCCAATAATGTCACCATAGCCCTTTGCCCAATGGGGACTTGATCTCATAGGTAAGATACATCCCACATCCTCCAATGGCCATAAGTTCATTATCACTGTGATTAAGTACTTTACCAAGTGGATTAAAGATATTCCCATGACCTACGTCATTGACACACAAATTTCTAGGTTTATCCTGAACTATATCATCCATCGGTATGGTGTTCCTTAGTCCATAATCACAAGTAATGATTGTCCATTCAAGAACCAAGAAGTCCAACATCTCTATGAAGAATTCCATATCCAACACCACTTTTCCACCTTATATCACCCACAAGGTAACGACTAAGTTGAGGCATCCAATAAAACAATCATCAAAATCCTCAAAAATATTGTCAATGATGTTGATCCTAATTGGCATTTACAACTTAATCTAGCATTAAGGGCTTACTGCACAAGCATCCATACTCCCACTGGCACCACTCCATATTCCTTAGTATTTGGTTATGAGGCCATCTTGCCTATTGAGGTTGAGATTCCTTCCCTAACAGTATCTTTGAAAGGGCAAATTAATGATGAAGAGTTTCGTGTTTCAAGACTACGTGAGCTAGAATTCCTAGATGAACGAAGACAAAAGGCATTAGATCATCTCCAAGCATATCAAAATCATCTTTGTCACAACTACAATAGGAAAGTCTTCAATAGAAATTATGACATTGGTGACTTGGTTTTAATGGAGAATCTAAAGAATCAAGCATAACAAGAAAAACTAGGAAAGTTTGAACCAAACTGGTTAGGACCCTACATTGTTACATAAGAATTTGGATTAGGAGCGTATCATCTCTCTACTCTTAAAGGAGAACCATTATAAACACCTATCAATAGTCTTCATTTGAAAAAGTTCTACGTGTAGCTTTTGAGAGTCTTGTCTTAATTATCAAAAATACAAAAAAAAAATAAAAAAATTTGTTAACTAGGTGAAAACTTGGCAAATAGGCATCTTGGTAACATCAAAAAAATAGAAAGAAAAAAATAGTAAAGAGAAATAAGTCATCCTATAGTGAAAACCACTTTGGTAGTGCTTTGGATAAGTACCATGGTGAAAACTTGGCAAACAGGCGCCATGTGTAGTCGACTCTGCTCCTTTGTCTACCATCATTCCAATCTGACCTCCCTTATACATACCACCTATCTTTCTTAGCTATATCCTTGTACATACCACCTACCTTTCTTATCTATATCCTTGTGTATATCACATATCTTTCTCATCCATCGCTTGTACATACCATTCATAATAAATGGTTTTCTTTTCCATAACTTGGAATGATTGACATCGAGCACACTTCATATACCCCATCCCATCCTATTCATAATCAATTGGTCTTATACCCGATTGTGGGCAAGCACTTGACTTACATCATAGTGGTTCTGACATTGGCTATTTTGAAGACGTAAAACCATAAAAAAAATCCAAAAACATCAAAAATGTCCTAAAAAACTCCAAAAACATCACAAAATGTCTTCAAAAAATCCAAAAACATTAGAAAACTTCAAAAAGACAAAAAAGTCAAAACATGTCAAAAAATCCAAAAATAGAGTTAGAGTTAGTCACACTTGTTAGTCTTTGTCACTTTTCAAACTATGTTGCCTCTGTGACTGGACATAGGCAAGGCCATCTGTCGATGTGCCCCAGAGGCATTAGGTAAGTCCTTTTAGGTTTGTCTGTATAAAATCATGACTCAATCCATATGTCTATATGACAAAGTCATTGGTCATGTTGACCTACGAGGACTTTGCATGTATAACGTAAGCAAGGCCATCAATCAATGAGCCCCCAAGGCCGCACTAGGTCATTCCATTAGGATTCATCACATACACTACCACACATGTCAGATATATTCATACAAATCAAGCCTTTATTAGTCAGTCTTATCAGTCAAAATCTAGTCGAACTACAAGGTTGAACTACACATCACATCAAGTCATGCATCAATAAGATGAACAAGTCAACAAGGTCTTCAAGTCAAAGCAAAAAAATTTCCAAAGCAACAACCAAAACAAATCAACCTATGTCTATTATAGGATGTGTCCTTCCTAAAAACAAACATCATCAAAACAATCAACCTATGTCTTATACAGGATGAGTCCTTCTTGAATACATATATTGTCAAACAATCAACATAGCCTTACATAGGTTATCACATCAATGGCATCAAACTCGACGTCTTATATAGTATGTGTCTTTCTAAAACCAAGCTTTGTCATGCCTAATACAAATAGCACAAACTCGAAACCAGACTCAACATCTTATATGGTATGTGTCCCTTATGAAACTAGGTTCAATCAATCAATCATCTTATCAATCAAAATAATCAAAAAAACATATCAAGTTTTGGAAAATATTTTACTTGCTTTGGACTTTGTGGATTGTTTATCTTATCATTTTATTTGGCTTTATCTTGGAATCTTGTTACTAGATTTCTCGAGGATGTCCCATGAAGGATTTAGAGAAGCAACGATGTATCAAAATTTTGTTTTCTTTGACTGTTGTTTGTAGACTATGTTTTGGCTTTGCTTTTTGAGTCATGTTACTAGTTTCCTCGAGGATGTCCCATGAAGGATTTAGAGGAGCAATGATGTCTCATGAACCGTCTTTTATTTGTTTGTTGTATGTGGTTTGTATTGACAAAAAGACTGGGGCAACTGTGCCTTTAGTATGAGTTAGGACATTCCTTGTCTGTGACTGTCTATTTTTAGCAGGTGGATGACCTTACACACCTTGATTTATCTCATATCATGGTGTTTGTCTCCATTTGTATTAGTTACCACCCAATGATGATTTAATGCAAGGCCTATTGTGTTTCGGAAAAACATCGAAGATTGCTAATACTAACATCCATTTTTTTATTATTCATCTTAATTCACGCTAACTTTTCTTCTTTCTTGCATTATGATGGAGTCCTGTGACACACAAAAATATATAGCATCCTGCATATGCATTCATGTTAGAAACATCATGTAAATATCATTAAATTTTAAATCATACATATATGCTTCATTTGAAAACACAAAAATATAGAAATCTATCACATCTAAGAGCCATAACATAACATGCATCCACCATTACATAACATATAGCATCACATGTACATAGCAATTGTAAATACATACATCACATTACATCTCATTATCATCATATAGAATAAACATCACATCATAATGTAACTATCATCATCCATAACACATACATATCATATAGACGATAACAAATCATATATAACACATGCATAAATAGAAGACTGCATAATCATAAATAAAACTACATATCATATAAATCGCTACCAAAATCATATATATATACATCGCTCAAAAAGTGTCACATCACAATGTCATAGTGTATCTATAAAAATGAAGTTTGCAGGCTCTATGATCAAAATGCAATGCCTATAAATAAATATCAGAACACATCTCTATCCAAAACTCCCACTACTCCCATGTGGAGAATGTAGAGGTGACTGACGGTGAGATCCTGATGATCGGTGTATAGAAGGGGGCCTGCCATATGGTCCTAATCTATGAGGTCTTATGACCCTCTCTGTACTCTAAGTCCTGCTATGGGATCTGCTTCGTGACCTATTGTTATGTGCCTAGGAATAGCTAGGAGCCTGTCTCTCAAGAGGCACCTCCTGCTCATATAGGTTCTTGTAGTATCTCTCCCAATCACCAACTCTAACCAACTTCTGAGCCATAGCCTTACTTGGTCCTGTGCAAAGAGTCCTCAACTCTATGAATCTCTACTTGGTCTCCTATCTTCGAGCTATGGCCTAATCTTTGTCCACATAAGCTTTGTCCCTCTCCATTAAAAGCAAGTCCTGCTTTGCTATCAATTCCCACATCCACTCCTTTAGAGACTCTACTCTAGCCAATAGATTTGCTACCTGCTGATGGACAAGACCCATATCCTCCTGTCGTCGTCGATCTCCCACATCATCATCCTAATCCTCCATAATCCTATCATGAATCTCCCTCTCCTGATCTCCCATTTCCTCCTCCTCATCATCATCCTAGTATCCAACAAGCATACCAAGAGCATCTATCTCCTCCTCCCTAACCGCCTCCTCCTCTTCATGCTCCTTAGCAATATCCTCCTCTATTGCATGCTCCTCTCCACCAACCCCACCACCAACATCCTCCTCTCCTCCGCCAACCTCTAGCACGAGCACATCCTCGCCCTCTCCCTCCTCCTCGTGGATGGGTGAAAAATGTGGGCCTCAACCTTTGCGACCTTGTCAACCCTTACCACCACCCCTCCAACCTCCTCCTCTCCCATCTCCGCCATCACCTCTCCCACCTTTTCCACCTCTACCACTGCGACCTCTACCACTACACCTACCCCAAGGTCCTGTCGCACGCCTCTCCATAGGTGCATCCTGCTTTGGATCAATAAAGGGCACTGGCCTGTGACTTGCCCACCAAGCATCATATGCATCCATCGTACCTGGATTAGCTGCTCTGCCTCTCCATCCCCACTGAATAGGTTGTAGTGTATCAATATCAGCCTTAGTTGTAGCAATAGGAATCTCTTGTCCCCATAGAGGAACCTCCCTAGAAGATCATGCATACTCCACTCGTCCTTGAGGCTCATCCTAAACCTTGCCAAACTATCTTAGAACCCTATCTGGTAAATGCCTCTCAATGATATGTAACTGGGAAACTATCCTACCAATCAAATATTACGTCTTTTTATAGAAGGGCGGGTGTCCATGCTCATCTGGCCATTGAGCACAATCCATGTATGACCTCTAGATGAACTGTACCATGGTATTAATAGCATGTCTATAATAACTGGTATCTCCTTTATGTGACTGGGTATTAGCCCCCGCATATTAGAAGGCGTAAGGAGCTCCCTACTCTAGCTTAGCTATAATAGGCAGATGAAATATAGCAATGTGTTCCCACGCCCATACCATAAGCAATGTGGTACCACAACTTATCGACTGCACCTCTCTATACGCTATATCATGCAAATGAAAATATAACATGGCAAGCAAACAAGGGCCCCAAGCATACACAACCCGTCTCTCCAACATACCAACTAACATCTCACCCCATCCCATGGGAAATCCATGACCTTGACAGTTAGGCAGAACTACCCCCAATCAATGTGCACAACAAACAATCTATCTGATCATATCTACCAACCAAAACATGACATCTAATCTCATAGTGATCTATACCTAGCTGTGTAATATCATTATGAGGATAGTATCGACACATCTCACTAAAACCCCTCTCGGTATCATACATGACTCTCACACCCCTAATAGGAAACCTCAAAATCCTATACATGTCCTCTAAAGTAACACTAGCCTCTCCCCACTTTGTAGCAAATCTCAAAAAATAAAATGTTAATGGCCTTTACTCTCTGGTGTAAATCAGATCCAACACAACCTGCAATGGAAAAATTCATATATTGTGTCAGAAAAACAAGCAACTTTTTATAGTCCAAAATTTCAAAAAAATTTAACAGACAAATGTGTCGCTTTAAAGCACATGGGTTGCAAAATCTCAAATGCGTCATTAAACTTTGCAAATGCATTGTAAAACATCACATGCGTCATTTCATAATGCAGATGCGTTACATTTATGCAAATGCATCAAAACAAAAATCACGCCTAGTCATTCATGCATATGCGTCATGTTTTACAAATGTGGTGCACAATAAACCAACCATTCAACCATGCACATGCATAACACAAACACAAATGCGGTTCATATCTAATATGTGCTATACTTCCTCACATATGCATTGAAAAAGTACAAATGCGATCATCTAATCTATAGACCTACGCTGCCCTAGATGTGATTTTACAAATGCGTCAATTTGAAGACATATGCGCCAATTACGTGTGCATTTGCATTGATTTACAAAGCAACGCATGTGAAAATAAAGAATTAAATGCCTAAAAATGCATGAAAATGAAAATTTCAAAAGACGATTTTTCACTACATACCAAGGGTCCCACATCTGCAGGTCGTTTGAACATCTGAATCTGATATCCGCAATGCTGTGAGTGGGGAACCAACAACATGTTTACAGGAGCTCCAGAGCAAAAAAATCACAATTTTCCAAACTTGAGGGGTGCAAATGAATTGATTTTCTACCTATTTTATATTTATACCTAGGGTTTTTGGAGGGATTTTTCAAACCTTGTGTATTGGGCGCACTTTTTCTCAACTTATGACAACCTTTTCACCTATCAAACTTCCTCAAAACTAATTTCTTTCACCGCCATCAAACTTCTGGTCATCAATTTGACTAATTGGGACTATTTCCAATTTTTTTGGAATTTTTTGAAAATTTGTCATTTTTCTCGAGGGGGCATACCCTTACCTATTTCACACTGGGGCACGACTGGGGCATGTTTCTGATTGATTTTGTTTGACACAATGCTGAAATGACATTGTATCAAAGAGGGGCAAAATGTAGACACTAAAAATTGGTCTAGGTCTACGACTTCAATTTCTTCATAATTCGTACCTTCATTTGTCATAATTAAATAATGTCAATTATTTAGTTATTTTCTAAAGTCCTTTGTCATCTATTAATTAAGTCATTTTAACCTTTATTCCTCTATTAATTAAATAAATTTAATTATTTAATTAATTCATTTTTTATCTTTTATTTAATCTTGATTAATTGAATAAATGTTCTTTATTTAATTACGTCACTAATTTATGACCAAGTGGATATGTGGTGGGGGATAGGTAGACATACTTTTGGTACGACAATGTATACCTTTGCCAAGCTTCTTCAATTCGTCAAGTATCAGCTTAAAAGGTGGAATCGACGATGTTTTGGTAATATTTTTCATGATAAAGTCGTTGCTCAAGAAGATTTAAATAATATTACGAGATTGATTCGGGAGAATGGGGTTTCTGAGGATCTTTTGAAAGAAGAGGCTAGGACTCTGAAGGTGGTGGAGGAATGTGAATTATGGGAAGAGGTTTATTGGAAGCAAAAGACACCTGTCGAATGGCTACAGGAACGGGACAAAAATACTGCCTTTTTCTTTAATTCTGTGAAGGCTAGGAGGCATGGCAATTCATCCTCTATGCTGGTTAATGACAAGGGGGATCGTGTTGTCTCATTTCAAGAAATCGTGGTTGAGGCATCACAGTATTTTGCTACTCTCTTCAGAGAGGATTATCAAGGGGGTTCAGTCGAGGAGGAACAAGTTCTTTCTTGTATCCCTTAGTTGGTTCCCAGGGAGGCGAATGAGTATCTGATGAGGGAGATTTCTCTAGAGAAGTTGGAGGAGATTGTGTTCCACTTTAATTGCTCTTATTCCCAAGTGTGAAGGGGCAGATAGGTTAAAATAATTTAGGACTATTTCCCTCTGCAATGTGGTTTATAAAATTATTTCCAAGTTAATGGTTGAGAGATTGAAGAAGTGGCTTAAAGTGTTGATTTTGGAGGAACATAGTGGCTTTGTTGCGGGCCGACAGATTTTGGACGAGGTTGTTATTGCTACAGAGACCATCCACTCCATGGCCAGTTCCCATAAGAAGACAATGTTCATTAAACTGGATATGGCTAAGGCCTATGACAGGGTTAGATGGTCCTTCCTGCAGAAGATCCTTGTTGCTTTTGGTTTTTGTGAAGAATGGATCCAATGGGTTATGAGCTTTGTTACGTCAATATCCTTCTCGGTAATGATAAATGGAGATCATTATGAACTTTTTGTGGCTTCTAGGGGTCTACGCCAAGGGGACCCTATCTCCTCATACCTATTTCTTCTTCTTGCTGAAGGTCTTGGGCATTTGTTGAAAAGAAATGTCGAATTAGGTATCATTTAGGGTTGACACTGGGGGGAGATTTGCCTCCATAGTCTCATTTGCAGTTTGTTGATGATACTACCTTGATGCAGATGGCTACTGTCAAGGAAGCTACTTTTCTGAGGCAGTTGTTGGATGTTTACCTTGTGGCATTGGGGCAACTGATTAATGCGGATAAATCTTCCATATTTTTCTTCAATATGCCCGCCTCCATTTAGAGAAGAATTGTAATATATTACGGTTTTAGATAGGGGTTCTCCCTTTTACATATTTGGGCATTCCAATTTTTGTAGGCTGACTTCCCAAGGGCTCTTGGAAAAATATTATTGATAAGTTCCAGGTGAAATTCAATCATTGGACACATAGATGGTTGTATTTTGCTAGGCGGGTTCAACTTCTTAAGTTAGTTGTGCAAGCACTCCCTACTTATAGATGTATGCTTCAGGTGGCTCTGGTAGGGTTTTTGAAGGAGTTGGATTCTCTTGAAAGGAATTTTTTTTATGGGCTAGATGCTTGTCATCCTCCAAGTGGAGCCTGGTCAAGTGGGAAAATGTGTGTAGTCCAAAGCTGTACGGTGGTCTGGGTTTACGACAATCAACATTGTTCGGTGAGGCTGTGGTTGCTAAGCTTTTCTGGAGATGGTGTGTGGAGCAGGATCAATTGTGGGCCAGGATATTATCTCATAAGTATTTCCCTGGAGTCCCTCGACATGATCTCCTTAGGTATCCTCTTGGGGGGAAAGGTTCGGTGATTTGGAGTACTCTTCAGAGGGTGCGAGGCTCATCAAGGAAGGTTTATTTTGGATATACAGACAAGGTTCAAAAGCTCTTTTTTGGTCAGATTCTTGGGATGGTTTCCTTCCACTTATCTCCCAGTTTCCTCACTTGCTTCCTTTAAGCCAGAGATTTCTTGCAGCTGGTTGGTCTAGGGTGAGTGATTTCAAGTCCTTCTCTTTTTATGGTTAGTTGGAGAGTTCTTTTTGGAAGGATCCCACTCAGTGGTCGAATTTGGGGGAGTAGGAAGGTGGTGCTGAGCTTAACATGATTCTTTGCAGTAGGTGTTGTAGATCTCTACTAGAAGAGGATATTCTTGCTTGGGTACACAATCCTAAGGGGATTTACTTTGTTGCTTGTGGCTATCAGGTGTTATTGGCTCAAAAGTTGGCTAGGGTGGAGGTTCCTTGGTGGAAGAGGGTGTGGAGTAAGCTATCATGGCCAAAATGCAATTGCTTTGTATGGACTTTAGCATGGAATAGGTGCTTGACCTGGGATAACATTCGTAAACGTGGTTTCTAGGGGCCTTCAATTTGTGTTCTTTGTGGGACCAAGGAAGAGGATTCCATGCACTTGTTCTTCTGCTGCTCCTTTGTTGTGCAACTTTGGCATTGGTGGTGGGAGGTTTGGAAGCATCCTTGTGTTCATGCTTCCTCTTTGGTGGAATTTTGGGATAGTATGGGAAGACCCCCCTTGATGGCTTCCTTTTTGTAGGAAGTTTGGTATGTTGGACCTACTTTTCTTCTTTGGTAGGTTTGGCTAGAGCGGAATCACACGATATTCCGCAGTGTGAAATTGGTGGGTCAGCAGGTGTGGATGCGTATCTTTGTTATGATACAGGAGTCAGTTGAGGCCGATAGTGAAATGTTTTTCCCCCTAGGGAAAAGGGATGTTGAGTTGGTGGATAGATTAGGACTGCAGGGGATACATTCTTCTTTTGGTGGTTCCAGGAGATGTAGGCAAGGGAACATGAGAGTGCAACAGATGGGTAGGTGGTTACCTCCTCCGGCTAGAGTTTTGAAGATCAATACTAATGGATCTTCTAGAGGAAATCCTGGGCCTGCTGGGATTGGTGGGGTTGGCAAGGATTCAGGGGGATCAGTGATATTTATTTTCTCTGTTCATGAGGGGGAGAAGACTGTTAATCTCATGGAGGGCTTGGTGATTCTTTATGTTGTGGAGCGGGCCCTTGCTTTTGGTTGGCAAAAGATTATTTGTGAAGTGGATTCACATATCTTGGTTAATCTATTGAATGCAAGAAAGATGTTTGATATTAATTGGAAATTAGCTTCTGTTGTTCAGCGGATTCTTCAGGTTAGTTCTAGGATGGAGGTGGTTTCTTTTGTTCATATCCCGAGGGAGTGGAATCGGGTTGCTGACTGCTTGGCTAAATGGGCTTATGAGCATGGTAATGGTTGGAAGATTGAGGATTGGGTGCAGGTTTCACCTAAGTTACGTCAGGATTTGGATGGGTTCCTTGAGGAGGATAGAAGGATACTAGAAGATAGTTGATTTTGTTTTTGTGCTTGTTTTGTTACTTGTTTTGGTTTTGGGCTTGTTCCCTTGGTTTTGGCTATAATGCTCTCTTTTGATATTCAATAAAGTTTTTAGCCCTTTTTAAAAATAAAAAATAAAAATTACATCACTATTGACTTTATACTCTTTTTGAAATTAAATAAATTCTTATTTAATTTATCCTTATCACATATTCGACTCTAATTAAATAAACACTAATTTATTTAATTTAATCCTTAAATATTGAATGTTGAATTAAATAATCATTTAATTCATAAAAAGAACTATTTTTGGCATATTCTTCTATAATTGGGTAATCGCTTAGTTATCTAATTATTCACTTGCCACTCAAGTTGAGATCTATTTTAATCAGTCAATTATCTAGTTTTAATTCTTCTGTGTGCAAACTTGTATTAATTAAATAGCTTTATTTAATTAATTAATCTATTTGTGCATTCGAATAGACCATTTCTTCCATGCTAATCCTCATCTTTGCACTCGATCATTATTCTTCTAAGTTTCAAATACTTTCAACTAAAGATTAAATCATTATTTAATCTTGTTCTTCACCTTTTATGCTTTATCACTCACATCACTACTAACACTAATCTCAATGCATGTCGAATCTTTTAATTTGAATTGTCTGTCTATCTTCTAATCTGATCCTGTCATTTGAACAATCAATTTTCTATAAATTGATCTGACCTTCATCATTGTAACTCCTCCCAAAATCTTATGACTTTTGGAAGCAATCAACTGTTTAATCTTCAATATTTTGCTAAATCACTATCATAGGCTATACTTGCATAGAGAAATTTGAGGGTAATTATAATCAAACGATGAAATGGAGAAGGACAATCGAGGTTATTCATGGAACTATGTAGATATTGGGTGAGATTGTTCTGTATTTATATTTTAGCTTTCCTTTGTTCTTTGTTATTTAGCTTAGTTTACATTCGAGTTTAATTGCATTGATATTGCTTTAATTTGCTTTGTTTTCATGATGTTATAGTTGTAAATAAGTGTGGATGTAGTTAGATGGTTGTAAACAAATAGGTCAATGCATTCTTTGAAGAAGATAAATCACACCCACAAATGCATGTAATATATGCAAAATTGAAGAGATTATATGGGAAGATGAAGACCATGGGGTAGTACCTGATACAACATTTGCACAAAATTATGTTGAGAAGGAGCAAAAAGAACACATTCTTTATCTACACAGTGAAAAATTAGCAATTGTATTTAGGCTTATCAACACATGCTCAACCACGAGTATCAGGATATCAAGAACTTTTAGTGTATGTTGATTACCACTCAGCCATCAAATTCATCTCCAAGGTTGTTGCAAGGAATATTAAATTGTTAGGGATGACAATCAACATCATCATCTCAAATTTTATTCTCTTTCACATGACATGAACAAATTGACCTACAATCAAGTTTGTTTGCTGAAATCAAGTATTTATTTTTACCAATATCTTGAATGTCACTTCCCTCAGCTTGAATGGGCTCTTCACTGGATGGTCAACCATATCTCTTCTTCCTCCAAATCAAAAGCACTATGACTCATTGTGATCATGCCAAAGATTGACCACACATTTAATTAAATTAGGGAAAAGCAAAGGGCATAGGAACAATTTGCAACACAACACAACTTGAGTAACATTTAGTCCCCTTGAATGTTTGAGGACAAAACAATCCTTTAGACCAAGTAGATCTAATCCCACACACTTCTCCCAAAGGCCTTCATCGAGATGGAAGAGAATATGCATAGCAAATGTCTTCATAATTTACAAGTGTCACAAAAGTACAAATAAAAGCATATATATTGGACAACACTTATAACAATCGACAACCATAAAATAAGAAACTAATTTAATATAATATATTAATATAAATTATATTATATATTAATCTTACATTGCAATATACTTATTCATTATTTATAGATTATATAATATAATGTAATGTAATATATAATATATAATATAATATATAATATATAATATATAATATATAATATAATAATATATTAACTAATGATATTTTAAATTATTATACATAATATTATAATAATTACCAATAATGTATAATATTAATATAATATAATAGTATTATATAGAAAAATATAATAATACTTTTATATTATATTATATAATATATAATATGTATAATATATTATAAATATTAATATACAACATGTATATTAATATATAACCCAGGTGTCCCCGCGTCTTAGCCCAACATCCTTGAGTGGTCTATCCCGAGATCAAAATCTGTATTATATAATTTATATACACACACATGCAATATTGTAATATATAATATATTTTTGTAGGAATAATATAATATTCATTATATTATATCCTGAGTAAATTATTACAAAAAATTATATATAATTTTTATCATAAATTAATGAATAATTATAAAAATATAATTGTATATTTAATTAGTAATATAATACTGGTTAATTTATAGTATTAAGTATATAATAATAATATATACCAACCAAGGTGAAAGTAATGCATTAATCTTCTTTTTTCAAATTGGTGGAATTATGGACAAAATTTTATAAAGTTTTCTTAAGTGAGATTAAGAATTTTTAAAAATCTATTGATAAATCTAAGGTTTTGTAAATTCTTAGGATGTTTAAAAGTTGAAAGGAACTTGTCTAAGGTTTTTAGGGTTTCAGGAACTAGGAGAACCCCTGACTATTCCCACTCCACCCCTTACCTCTAATAGTTTCTAATAGGGGTCTAAGTCCCGACATCACTTCAAAAAGACATTTTAATCCTTTGTAGTTGGCACTTTAAGGAGAAGTAATAAAAAATTGAGGGTTCCAAGGGACCAAAAACTTCCTTTCCCTACGATAGCTCGGAATGCTTTCTACATTCCCTCAAATAAGTTTCGGCTGCTCTCAACTTTTGATGCCCTTGCTCAACTCCATTTTCACGTAGTTCTCCCATGCAAGGCTGATGTTATTGTTGGAACATGGTATGAGCATCCATCAAAGAAAAATGGAATGGGTATTTTGTTAGTTTTCATAGTTGAAAGCATCTTGATTGATATGCATGCAAGATTTGAAATTATAGACATGGTGTGAGGGGTATTTAATAGAATGCCTCAAAGAGAGGTCACATCATGAATGCCATGATTGTAGATTATGCTCAAATATTTTTATTGAAACAACTTCAGAGACTCTTAAGTGAATGTAGTTAGCGAGTGCAAAAGACACGTTGAAATAGGGTATGAACATTCACCAAAGCATGGTGGGATGATGATCTTTATTACAATGCCTTGACAAATGTGTATGCAAAGTATGGAAGCATAGACAATGCATATGACTTGTTTGGCACAATGCATCACATAAATGTGGTCTCATAGGTGCCCTAGTCACATGATAGGCACAAAATGGATTTGTTGAAACAACTTTAGAAACTTCAACCAAATGCAAATGACAAATGCTATAGGTTCAAGTGCCTTGACATATTCATATGCAAAATGTGGAAACACAAATTGATTACATGACCAATTTAAGAAAACTCCTCACATAAATATGGTCTCTTGGCGTACTATGATGCTCGTGCTAGTATAAGAGATTTAAACATTGTATGAACATCAATCAAGACATTGATAAAACACTTGAACTATTTGACAAATTCCTCAAAATAATGTGATCTCATGACTACGATGATTGCATAATATTATTACATTATATATTCTTATATATAAATAATATATATATATATACATATATATATACATATACATACATACACACATATATATATACATACATACATACACAGATATATATATATATACATATATACATATATATATCTATATATATATATGTGTATGTATGTATATATATATATGTATGTATATATACATATATATATATAAATATATATATATATATACATATGTACATATATATACATATACATATGTACATATATATACATATACATATGTACATATATGTATATATATATCTGTATATATATATAATTATAATAATAATAATAATAATAATAATAATAATAATAATGTATTAATACAATTCTAACAACAAAATGCACTAAACCCCAACATAAAACAAGAGATGCATTGCGTCCAATTCTTGCCAGTAAAATATGTAACATGTTTGTTTAAGAAAAGTTTAAAGTGGTCGTCATCTTTGCATGCAATAATAACTAGATATATGCATATAATTTTAAGTAATATTTATATACCACTTTGGTCTATACATTGTAAGTGTTAATAGATAATAGTAAATGTGTATCACTAATGCTTTGTAGTTGTTCATTTTTAAATTCTCAATTTGTTGTTGATTGTACAAGATGAACACATTCTAAGAAGACTATTTTTAGACGGCCTTATAGAAGGTCTATTGTTAGGTTGCTAAATGTCATTAGATTGCCCGAGTTCAAATTTAGTATCAATGGATTAAATTTGGTAATAAGTTTGCTTTGCATGCAACCAATCTATTCTTACGGTAGAAGTTGTATTTATATTTTTTATTTATTTTTCATGCAATAATTTTGTAAATATTATAAATAAGTGCTCTTGGCATTACTGGATCCAAAATCTACTAATTCAATAGAAATTCTATTTTGTTGCCCAGTTGTTGTTGAAATTTTCTCTTTGTTCCAACCGCGGGATCCACTTAGAAGTATTAGTGGGCCAACCAAATTTTTTTTATATATATGATTATCTTTTATTAATATAGAAACTAATGCCTATTCATAAAAAAATTTATTTGTGTTATTTGCTTATATGAGTTGAATATCACTTGACATTTACTTAAAACTTTGTATTATGATAGTTGTCAAGTTAGTCATTATAGCTTTGGATGCAATCACTGTGTTTACCTTATAACATGTGTATGTTTTTTGAGATAAATTATATTGTGTTTATCAAGTTTTCAAACACTGTATTGCAGGTTTACTCAAAGTTGGAGAATGTAGCTTTGTACGAATATTTTTCTTGTTTTATACACACATTTGCATATATGTTAGAATATTGTTATTCTTGTTGTTTCAATTTATTGTTATCCAATTTTTTTAGTATAATTGTTGTGTTTGTGCAAAATTTTAGTTTGTTAGTGGAGTACTTACTTCACCTTGGATATATGTTATATCATGTGTGATATTGCACCTATTAAATAAGTTTACTTGGGATATTAGGAAAAAGTAATTTTCCTTGTCTAAGTAGTTAATAATTCCATGTATTCACATAATATCTAATGGATCCCCATCCAGTATGTATGCTACCTATAAAATCTATCAAGCCTAAAGTAGAAAAGTAGCTAGGGTGGGAGCAAGCTTACGTGGTAAGAGAAACTATATTGGAAGGTGTAGATGGAGGATCTAGTCCCTCTATCTCAAAATTACAATTCATTATTAGGATGATAGCCTTATGTGGAGGATGAATGAAAAGTGTTAGTTAGGGAAGGATTTTCCTTAAACTTGCCACTTTGAGAAAATGATTACATCATTAGTATGAAGATCTAAAAAAATTGATAGTTTTTTATCACATCATGATAATCATGAATTCACAAGGCTTACTTTGATAGTCTTAATCCTTTTTTTAAAAATTAACTATTTTTTAGTTAATTTATTTTAAACAAAATAAAATAAAAAACATATTTAAAGCATTACTTGCACAACATTAAACCTTCTCACTGACTACCCTAAAACATGGTGTTTGTAATATTGTTCACTATGACTGCATTTTTATGGTGGATGGGTCGAATTGGAGAAAATCATTGCCATGCAATCCAATATAAAATTTAAAACTGAAACTTGCATTGAACCAAAATTTAATGTACTTGCTCCCTTGATTTAAATTTAGTTAGCAATGGATTGATAAGGTTACATACATACAAACCATTGTAGGCTAAACATGGTACCTGCCATTAATACCTGTATAAGCATGAGTTGGATTGTTCTATCAAGAGTTCTCCATCCACAAGTTCAATATCATATGAGAAATTAGTATGTGTGTGTGTGTGTTCTTGTAATAGGTTTCAAGTTCCTTCATGTATATAATGATGAAATATATTCTAAAAGAGAGTTGTATGATCCTAAGTGATTAATATTTTTGTTCTCTACAGTTATTTTCACTCTAAGAATAACCGTCGATAAATAATTACTCAAATTCAAATCCTCTGAAAAAAAAATGCCATTTATCCAATTGTGCAATTCACAATGACAAACATGTAATTTATTGGGATCAAAGAGGATGTATATTTGAAATGGAAGGCTTACCATTACCAGTATCTTCAATTGTGTCTTGTCACTCCATTTTTTTTCCATTCAAATTTTGCTTTGCCTCTCTTATGAGCTCATCAATCAGCTTCCTTGCACATATAAGGAACTCAAATGCATAAGCTATTGGAACACTCTTTTGCTCTAGCAAGTCCAAAAGTCCATTCATCACATTTGCTTTATCTCTTAGTGAAAGGTTAGGAGAATCCACAATTTGTAGAGCTTTCCTCGCAAGCGTAGTAGTCGAGGAACAATTGCCCTTTTTAGAGGAGCCCTTGTTCCTATCACTTAGTCTTGTTGCTTTGGATAAAAGCATTAAGGAGTTTTTTTAAGAAATTGACCCAGATAAGACACATGAAAGAAAAGATGCCATTATTGGATGGTAAAATTTTTTTTGGTCTTTTCTAAAATTTAGATAGTGTAGATTTTCTACACTCCCATGTGAATGATAAATCCTTAAAGGGTCATCATTCGTTAGTATACTATTGAGGAACAGTTAGACACTATTGAGGAATAGTGTTTGTATATGATTGGGAAAAAAATCAAACATTATTCAAAATGCTTACATCATTGAAATATTACTCTACACTACTATTATCCAATAGAATTGAAGTAAAATGGTTTTTTAATATTAAAAAAAATGAAACAAATATAACCATTAGAAAATATAGTCAACATAATTTAATTCTTGGATCCAATTGATTGATTTAAACTAGCCTAATAAAACTTGATGAATGCATTAATATTCCTCCCACTACATATTACTTTTTTTCAATTATAAAATAAGTATTATTATTACACTACTACTGAGTCAGAGTCTCGCCCCTACATGACACTTGCTTTATGACCAATTTTGTTGATTTGATTTTGAAATAAAATCCTATAGGGGAAAGGACCTAGTTACCGCTCCCATTGAATTACCGCCACCTCCATGCTCACTTAACCCCCCAAAAAAATTCACTTTAATCCATTAATTTTTTTTATTTTATTGAATAACTAATTACAAAAACACCAATAACTGTTAAGTGCTAAAGTTAATAATTTGAGTGGATTTTAAGTGCCAAAACAACTCTAATTGATTGAAATTATAGCGGGCGGATACTGAAACATTAGGTGGTGGCAAATGAACGAGACCTCTAAAAAGTGACTTTTTTTTACCTCCGTGCGCATATCCAATGCTTCCACACTCGAACAAATTGTCCAAAAGCCAAAACCTTAGTTATAAGCACTTAACTCGTGAGCAAAAAAACCCATACTTTTTTTTTCAATTCGATGTACGGTTTGAATTCTATAGTTGCGCGAAGTTAGCCCTCACGGGTCCTTTCCCTACCGTCGTTTCATAAAAAAAAAGTTTCATAACTTTCCTCGACAGCACCCCTTTTTCAATCCAGGAATTTCATTTCAGATTATTCGACGCAGATCACTTGTACTCATGCGGATGCCGTTCCCAGTTACCATGATCTCTCGGAAGACTCGAACCTTCAACAGACTGGCACACTCTATATCCATTTTCTTTTTCAATCATGCTTCGAGTCGAACCGAGGTTCGATCTATCGGCAGGGTTAGGGTTTAATTAATGCTCGGGCACAAACTCTGGGAAAGTTCTTCCGCAGCCGTGCCCTGCTCGGCAACCCTAAGCCGAACACAAACTCTTGTATAGCTCACAATCAGACTAAGACATTCACTTCACCGCACAGAAATTCTGCAGTTCTTCGGCAGCGCCAAAGGATAGCCAGAAAGCCCATTGCTCTATTTAAAAGAGCACGCTTCGAACCTTGGCCCGTTGACGGTTCGATTCTCAAGTGTCGTCGGAATTAGCCTTGCAAATTTGTGAGACATCGAAGGCGGCGAGCTCCGCCAGGAGCCCAAGCCACTCTGTGTTGGCGTTGTGCATCCGATATCATGGGGAGCCCTTTAAACACCACCATTAATAGCAACAGAAAGGACACGCCTGCTGAGCCCATGGAGCCTGCCGAACGCTTGGGTGAATGCTCACACGACCAGCTTGCTCAACAGAATTTGACCCCCGTGGAGACCAAAGGGGCTGAACCTCTTCCAACACTGCCCTCGTCTAATACAAACATAGAGACCTACACCATTCCCAGCTATGCACGTAAGTTTCTCACCACAAAATTCTGTATTTTTTCTTTGTACGGTCACTATTGAAAAACAAACATAATGCAATCCGAATTTTTTTTCTTAACAATACATATCACTTAGCTGAAATCTTTGGGCATTTATGTGAAAATTATCAACTCCAAAGCTCTGCTATGCTACCGTTCGCTCTGCATGCTTTGTAAAATACAAAGGTTTTGCAATATACTTCATTGATGGATGTTGTTATATTTAAATTTAATTGGAATGCAGCAGCCGAGTAATCACGTTGTGGGATTCCATGCTAAACATATTTCTGACTTGGCTTTGCCATATTGAATATTAGTGTTTAATAAAGGAGTAAACGGCAATAACAAATCCCACGATGAGAAGAAATAAGAGTTTGTATTCTCTTAACATATTCATATTTATAGCCGCAAATTAATGATAATCCTAAATATTTTATGGAAACTTCCGTATCAAAAACCCTGTGCATTCTATGACAAAAGTGTTATTGGCACATAATTATTTTCATATAATTAATACTTAATATGATGTAGCTTTTGCCTGGAGGATTGAAGCTCCCGGGAATTAGGTTTTAATACTCTCACTGGCAGCTAAGTATTCTAATTATCCACATGATTATCTTCATATGACTATTAGTGAGGGTGTTGTCCATCTATTTTTGCTAGAGAATTGAGGCTCCAGGGAATTATGCTTCAATACTTTGTCATTGGCAACTAAATATTCTAATTATCTACATAATTATCTTCCGATGTTCCACAGTGTTTCTGGGACAGGGACAGCAGGGGACGGCAGGGGATGGGAGACCTTTATAAGTGGACAGCAATTAGGAAAAAAGGAAATTTAAAAAATTTTAAAAATATAGGAAGTTTCAATTATACATATATAAAGCACTCATCATATACAATTAAAAAACTTATTACATAACATTATAGATTGTAATGTTCCCTAATTGAGAATGCCCTAGATTTGCCCTAATTCCTTAAATCAAGAATCAGTTAGACAAATTTTAGATTGAACATTTCAAAAATAAGATAAATGCATTATCATCTAGTGCATAAACTATCATAATCTGGTATGACTTATTACTCATGATTGAAATAGATCCTTGCCTCATTCCTCTTCCTAACCTCGTGGAATGGTAGATTTGTAAATTTTAATGAACAGATTAATGCACAGAAAATTAATTCAAAATCAGACACAATAACACAGCAGATACCCTGGGAAAACCCTCCTCTTGAGGGAGAAAAACTCAGCAACAAAGATTTCTCTTTATATATATAAATAGAGGCAACAATCCTCTTTACAATGAGGCCAATAACAAGGCCAACCTTCAGCACCTACACAAGATGCAATGGCAGATGATAATCTGCACCTTCCAATATCTAACTCTGCCCTTGAAACAATTCCCAATCTGCTCTTAATGCAATTCGCAATTTGCTCTTAATGCAATTCGCACTTGACTGAATTGAACTCACTTGCTTGAATAAATCGAACTTGAATAATTACAAATGAGGAAGTGATCTCTTATTTATACATCTTGAAGAGACGCCTTCCTTTATTTAATACAAGTCGGCCAGAATAAGATATAACCAACAAAGAATAAATCGCACCAAGAGAAGGAGGTTGGCCCTTAATGCAAAATACGTGCCTTTATAATTAATGATTATTTGTTTTAGCAAATCGAAGTGACACCTCATAATAACGCCTCTTGAGATCTTATAAATTAAATAGCTTATAGCTATCATTTAATTTATTCGCTGAAGGGAGATCGTTGGAGTATTAGATTGATGCTGTATGATATCATTAACACTCCCTCTCAGCCAAAGAGAATACATCCAGCTGCTCAAAAACAAATCACCTCAACATGATGTCGATCACATTGGCTACAACCAAATGTGAAAAGAAGAATATCACCTCATTGTGACATTAGATATCGCCTCAACACGATATCTACCATAATGGCTACAACCAAACTATGGTGAGTACAAGTGTTCATCACTCGCGTGATGTTGTCACCTCAACGTGACTTTCACCATGACTCTCTC
>VDFB02193867.1:106087234-106112865 GCA_007258455.2 Sequoia sempervirens
ATTTTTTTCCTACCCATTTTTTCTTTCGACACCCCAAACAAAACCCATGTCTTGAAATTTTCAAAATTTATCGAAAAACCATATTTTTGAGGGTTTTGATTTTTGCACCAAAACTTCCGGAGGCCATAACTTTTGACTCGGGTGTCCGTTTGAGCTGAAATTTGACAGGTGGTTGCGTTATGAGATAATAAGTGGATTTCCAATTGGTTTCATTGAAAATCGTTGGAACCCGTTTTGACCCATTTTCGGGGCCTCAAACTTTCATCTAGGCCCTCAAAATCCTAATTTACTATTTTTTTCCAGCATTTTGAAAAATTGTTTTCACTCATAGCTCAAAATGCATATCTCGAATCTAGGATGTTAGTTGGAAATTCATCCTATCTCACCAATGGGTATTTCTTGGAAAAAATTGGGACTCTCAAACATGCGACCATGAAGTTTCCTAAAATGGCAAAATTTGACAATTTTTGAAAATTGCCAAATCGGGAAAAATCTAATTGTCAACACTTTACGCCCTTTAAACCCCGAAACTCGGTGTAGAATCCTATCCAATAATATCCTTCAATCATTCTAGTCTTCAATCCAATCCTCATCTGAGCTTTAATCCTATCCCAATCTGAGCTTAACCAAACCCCTAATCTGAGCTTTCATCCCTCTGCAGTCAAGATCTTGGGATATCGAACAAAGTCTTAAGATCTCTCCCTCCATCTTCTTCCACTTTGTCCTATTCATCCAGTCTAATAAATCCATTCACCCATTCTGTGTAACCATTCATTTATTTTGAACCTCCATCTATCATCTCAAAAGCCTCATCAAACCTCCTATCCTTTCTCATCATTCATCTATCTATCATATCATCCTCCCAATTCATCTTTTGATTATTTGGATACCTATTCCATCCCTGAGCTTCGTGATCCCCATTCTCCCCATGCAATCCAATTCCATCTATCTCATCATCATCACTTCTGCTTCTTTTACACATCTTTTCAACCTCCTATTCTATCTCATCATTCATCATCTCATCATTCATTTATTCCTCCTTTCATCCTCCCAATTCCTCTTTTGATGACTTGGATAACTATCCCATCCCTGAGCTTTGTGATCACCATCATCCTCCATTCCAATCCAACAGGTCTATCTTGTCCCATTCTGTCGGTCCAGTCATTTTATTCCCCTTATCTGGGGTTATCTCATCATCTTTCATCCATCACTTGTCTTTGGCCTTCCGTCGAACTACGTTGCCCCTGCACTTTCATGTAGGCAAGGTCGATCATTTGATCTGCCCCCGGGGTTCCATCCATCATCGGTTTATATTGTCCACTTTTCTCCTATTCTCCATCCTATCTTGGTCATCCATCGCAATCTCCATCATGGTCTGTCATTCCCGTTATATCGAACTACGAGGGCTCTGCGCTTCCACGTAGGCAAGGCTAATCTTTGATCGGCCCTCGAGCCCCTAGGTCGCTAGGATGTGTTAGTCTCCTATCTTGTATCATGTCTCTTGTGTCATGCCATCAAGCTATGCCCTTATCTAGCTGGTTCTTAACCAACAAGATCCCCTTGTATCATCAAATCCAATCAATTCTGAATATCCTGCGTCATATCAATCTTTTAATTTAGTATCCATCATCGGTCTCAACAGGATGCATCCTTCATAACAGACCTCATCAATCCCATCCATCCCCTTGATTGATCCTATGGCAAATGACGTTTGACATTAATTGTGATCTTTTGATGCTTTTGGCTTTTGTTTATCATTTGAGCTCCCCATCATCACTTGTCATGGTCGCCTTGATCCATCATATCATGGTGTGCTTTGACTAGTCAACATAGGGGTGTATCTTGATCTTTTGTTTGTCTTCTCGTCCCACGTAGTACCCACCAAGATCCCTGAGGTCTTGTGTTACGCTGGGGCATCCTTGTGTGCTTGTGGTTATCCCAATACCTAGCCCGACCAAAGTCACCATGACTTTGGGGTGTTGGGATAGCCTTCTTGTTTGTTATGTTTGTTTTATGCATTAGACACTAATCTGCCTTGGTTCTTCATACCCTAGGTCTTGTGTCTTATGCTATAACAAAAATTAGTGCTCTAACGATGGCAAATTGCATCTCATCTTTTCATTGCATCATCTTCAACTCCCCTTGCATCATCTCATCCATTTCGAGAGCGCACCCGTGTTCTCTTGAACCTGCATGTCCTCTCGAGGGGGCATCCTTCATCCCTAACTTTCATCTTTTCCCCCATCATCTTCCTTCCTAGTCACTTCTTTGAATGACTGGGGCATATTTTCCAATCTAACCATCTTCTTCTAGGTTCTATGTTTTAATATTCTTTGAAATGATGCTACTTCGTAACACCATCTCAAAGAGGGGCAAAATGTGGACATCTAAATTTGGACACTTAATTTATCCAAATTCATCCCCTTCCATCTTATTTTCATTAATTAAGTAATACTACTATTATTTAATTAATATCTTTAATTCTGCCATATCCCTAAGGTATTTAATCAATAATACCTTATCTCTTTAATCCTCCTTCCATCAACTGAATTAAATAAATATTTCATTTATTTAATTCCCTTCATGCCACATCCTCCATCATTTTTATCTTATCTTAATCCTTCTTCTAATCCCATCATTAGGATGTGCACATGCCTAATCCTTTATTAGGATGTGTCACATCCTCCAACTTTTGCAAGTTGGCCTCTAATCTCTCTTAGCCACCTAACCACCCTCTAATCCTTCACTAACTAGCCTAATCAACCTCTCAAGGAATTTTTAATTTCTTTTATTCTTTCAAGGAATATTAAATTCCTTTTCTCTTCCCGATGTCTTTTATGACATGTGTCCTTGGTCAACCCTATTGAATGCTTTTCTTTTTTGACAAGGCATCTCCCTTCCCTATGTGAATTTTTAATTCACCTTTTAATCCCCCAATGCATTTAAGGAATTTTAAATTCCTTCTCTCATCCCCATAAGGATATTTGAGAAATTTTTAATTCCCCACTTGTCCTCTCACCCACATGGGGACAAGTACCTCCTTTATGAGGAGATCTTGTCCAATCCCAAGGTACTTTGTACCCCTCTCCATGTCATGTCCTTCTCCTTCCACCTCATGTCCACTTCACCTTTTAGGGCTATCTCACATGCCACATGTCAAGATGTGAGGGCTTGTGAGTTCTCAACTCACCTTAGCCCTACATCTTGATATTTGGTGGATCAATCTTGACCGTCCATTTCCCCTAGGATTTCCCAAAAATCCTATAAATACCCCCTCTTTTCTCTCATTTTGGGGAGATCATTTTGCTAGCCAAACTCTTGCAATTTTGTTTCTCATCTTATACTTAGCCATTTTCTTTCTTTCATCCACTTGCACTCATCCTCACAACATCATTTAGCTTGCATCTGCTTGCCATCCAAGGAGCATACACATCAAAGATCGAAGGGCCAACCAAAGGATCGACTCAACGCAAGGTATAAAGTTCTATTTTGTTGCTTTTATCTTGTTTTGTTTCCAACTTAGGCTAATCTTGAGGTGTAGGTTGTTTTGGTGTTTATTTGCACTCTTTTACTTGTTGCTTGCGTTCTAACGCTCACATTCGACCTATCACACTAGGAATTGGGCCTTGGTGGGAAAAAGTACTCACCCCAAGGTGACTCAAACCGACAATGAAGCTCTTTAGCCGAGCTACTTCCAACTAGTATACAAATGTGAATCCTAATGGAAAGCTTATTATTACGAGTGTGGATGTGTCACATAGAAAAGTGAATCCCCATAAACCCTATAGAGCATAACCTTTACAGGCTGGGATTCCTCCCTATTAGAGCTAATCTTGCCTCATGTTTAGCCACTCGAACAAGTGCCCGAACTCAAATTTTTTTTGAAGAAACCAAAAACCCTATCTATTCGTTGGTGCAACAATGGTCGTTGCCAAGGCATCCAAATTCTCGTAGTTCTTAATATAGGTGAAGATCCTACCATGGGAGACTTATGGGGGCTTGAAGCTTGGTTGACCTGAGAAGTGAGTGTAATGTAAGGGGGAGCTTGTGTGGCCAAGCTTCTAAATCACCCGCTAAGAATAAGTGTGGTTAGGGAAACCCATATGGAATCCAAAGAATATAGTCCTTGCCAACCCTAGGATTGTGCTTGTCTTCTTTGTGCTTGATTTCAAAAAATTCAAAGACAATGCATTTTCCAAGTGTTTTCTGAAACAATGAACAAATAAACATCCTTACCAATCTAGAAAAACACATTCAAATTGAAATAAATTCAAATTTAATTGGCCAAAACTTGCACAACCATCAGACATTGTTACAAACTACAATGCATCTAATACTTTTTGCAACACATCTATCCTGTTAAAACACATTTGACACTTAGAACAACATATTTGCTTGTGTTGCACCACATTTGTTGTCCTATTCAACACATTCGACATTTTGATCTGCATTTGAGACTCTGTGCAACACAATTGCTTGATAAACCACTTTTGTTATCAGAATCCACACATCTAAATATATTGCATTTCATTTACTTCCTTGCACAACACAATTGATTTTATGAACCGCATCTATGACCTGGAACAATGCATTTGTTAAAACTGAAATGCATTTGACTTACTGCAATGCATTTGTCACTTGAAACGATGCAATTTCTTGTCAATTTGAAAAATATCTGTCACTGTCAAAACCTGAGACCAAACATTTCCAAACTATTTTCAAACATCTTTTCTCTGTGGTCTTTGTTCAAAACTAGAAAAATAATTGGTCAAATCCTCCATCCTTGCATTTTTAGTTTGCATTTAGTTTTCCATAGGTCTACCATTGCACTTTTTAGTTGCAACTTATGATTCACCATCATTTTTCAACATAAATAAACTCATAAGTCCTCATTTTGTACAATTTTGAATAGGTAAACTTTTCATTCTTGGTTAAATGTTTTCCTTCAAAATTAGATTGTCTTTGGACTTGGTCAAAATCATCCCATTTTTAGTATTTTTCCTTTTATGAGATAATTCCAACTCATAAGTCTAGTTTGGAATCTCACCTTGTCATCTTATCATTTCCTTTAGTCGTACAAATAGTCCATTGGCAATCAAAATTGAGGCATTGTCCACACCTTGAGTGCTAGGAAACCTTTCAAAAAGTCTACTAATATTGAGTGCACTTTAGAGCTCCTTGCATTTACATTAGAACACTCTAGTCTTCCACACCCTCATTTTAGTCCTCATTATTCCCATTGCATTTGACATCCTTATTTTAGGCCTCATTACCCTCATTGCACTTGGCATCCTCTTTCGCCACTATCATCATTGCATCCCCTATTTCAAAAAACACCAAAAACATAGTTGCATTGTCATTATTACATTCCTTATAAAAATCCAAAAACATAGTGTCATATCATTTGCATATATAGATTTGATCATCCTCCATCCCCTCCCATTCGATCAAGAATTATATGGTTGAAACAAGACTACAAAGAAAAAGGAGACAAATGGACCCTTTTGGACAAGGCAATAACCCCTATAATTTTTCATATGACATGAACTCAAACATGGACATGGGGGCACCTTTCATCAACTCCTTTAGTGACATGAACATTCCATCTTCCTCCCACAATCCATTTGAACCTTTCATATGTAGAGATAAAAATGGACAAGTATTTGTGGAAGACCTAGAAGTAGCTGCAAAAAATCCTGACGTGGCTTCCTTTGTGGAAGAATTAATCCTACAAGACTCAGATAGATACCTATCCATGCTTCTAGACCAAGGAGCTAGGTTTCCATGAGGGTTTGACATTAACACCTTAAGAGAAATGTCTCCCGATCATACCACTCAAACAAGTCAACCCACATCAACACCACAACATAATGCAAATAATACCACCATTGGTGCCACAACCCAAAATGCCACCACACAAAATGCCACAAACACCATTAACACTACTACCATTGGCACCACCGCTCAAAACACCTCTGACATGGTCAACACAACATTGATTGGGGGAACATCAACCCTAGAAAACATCACATCACATTCAATTCCACAACAAATATCCACCATTCCATCACAAACTATTTGAGCAACATTTTAGACTTCAACTAGCACAATGAGAACCAACACCTCAAACCTCATATTTGGATCTTCATCTAGCGCCATGGTAACAACATCCTCAAATCCTTTGATTGGATCCTCAACTAATGCCATGGGAACAAATTCATTACCCCCCTTTGGAAGGAACAAGAGACAGTTCACTCTTCAAGAACCCCAACCGAATGTTCACACTTCATCACATATCAATACCAACACCCATATTCCCCAAAGGAAAAACACAAACATTCCACATGGCCAGATTTATCAATTTGGACAAGGCAATAAAGTACTACAACACATGAGTGCATTTGGGCATCAAAACATTTCAGGTCAACAAATTCCACAAATACAAAAGAACACCACTAGCACACACATCCCTACATATACATCTCACATCAATACACAACAACGACAACACATTCCCATGCAAAACACCCAATATCAACAAAATCCAAATGTGCCACACATGTTTCAACAACAATATATCCAAAATTAGAACATCCCCTCACAAAAAGTGGGAACTCGTGGGATACCTATCACTAGGCTGTGTGACGCCACAAAACAACCCCATAGTGGATGCACTCACAACTCAACTTGCAGCTTTGGCGAAACAAGTGAAAAACTTGAAAATGTCCAACAAAAAGGCCCATACATCATATGACCTATGTTTGTATCCATTTGACACAAACTTGTACATTCCACCATTCCCACCAGGATATGTGGTGCCAAACTTTTCTAAATACAAAGGAAAAACTAATCCCATCGAACACATAAGAGAATTCACAAGAAACTTCATGGACATTGCCTATGAACATACTTATCTGATGAGACTCTTTCCTAGGAGTCTCATGGGTCACACACTTGAATGGTTCACACAATTAACTAAAGGAATAAAATCATGGGATGAATTAGCCAACAATTTTGTCGACAAGTATGCCTATAACATTGACACAGACATTGAAATTGCCTCATTATGTAGAACTACTCAAGAAGAAATAGGTGAGACATTTATTCCATTTTTCCAAAGATGGAGAACTTTAGCAAGTCAATGCCCTATGGAGATCCGAAAAAATAAAAGGTCACCATGTTTGTACAAAATCTTCTTGGACCACTGAGATACGACTTATAGGTCCATTGCTACAACACTTTCACTTACCTTGTTGAAAAAGGACTTCAACTCGAAAAAGCCCTAATTGTCAAAGAACTCAAATATGGAAACAAAAACACAAAACCAAATGCTCCCAATGATAAAAAAAAAATTCTAGTTCAAAAATAAACATATCACTAATGATGGAGTTGTTGACACAAAAGTAGTAAACACAACATGTCTTGCGATCACCCTCAGAGGAATTCCATCCCAAAATGCACCATTGAACACATCGACACCCACCACACATGCCATCCAAAACAATACCATCAAACCAGACTAAGGGAAACCTTGTCAAACAAAAAAATTTCCAAAGAGACATACATACACCCCCTTGGGTGAACCAGTTGAGGTTGTCCTCATGAAGCTCCTTCAAAACAATGTCATCACATTGCAAGACCCTAAACCCTATGACCCTGGGAAGTTCAAGCCATCATGGTGGGATAATAATTCATTTTGCAATTATCATCGGATAAAAGGGCATAAACTTCTTCTTCTCAGCAATTAAGAAATCTCATATAGGATCTTATCAAAAGTCATGCCATTGAAGTAGACAGTCAACTATTTCCTTCAAATGCATACCATACAATTCATAAAAACCCACTGCAACACCATGGTTCAAGCAACTCCTCTATGTCAAGGCCAAAGTATCATAACAATCAAGCCAGTTACGCTTGCACCACCTTTGACTATTCCAGTAGACCCATCACTAATCACCTCCGAGCGGCTAATGAACACATCAATACCATCACCATTAAGAAGACACCAAAGTGTAACGTTACCACCCATCGGGGTAAATTTACAATAGATAGTCCTCCTCCTCCTAGACAACCAAAAATCACAATACCTGGTCCATCTACCAAACCCAAGGGACAATTTAATCTTACTGACCAATTGGGACAAATGCCTACTCAAATCTCCATACTAGAGTTGCTACACATTTCTCTTGCACACAAAGCCATACTTGATAAAGCCTTATAGGATTCTTTTGTCCCTAATGAAATTAATTTCAACCAATTTGAAGCCATGGTCGGATATTTGACTACCCCCCATCACATCACATTTTTTAGACCTAGACTATTCCTCACCCAAATCACCTCACAATGATACCTTCCATATTGAATTTTTCATCCATAAACATAAGATTAGATGAGTCTTGGTAGATGGCGGAGTAGGATTGAATATCTGCTCTCTAAAATTGTCAAAGCCTTAGGCTTCTCTAATGCTTGCATGGATGCAACCAAAAGTATTGTTATAAAAGCATATGATGATGAGGAACGATCTTCAAAGGGCATTATCACACTTCCCATTCATGTCATGTTGGTCATTGCAGATACAACATGTCAAGTCCTGGATCTGGAACTACCTTACAACATATTACTTGGTCGACCTTGGATCCATGCCTTGAAGGTAGTACCATCCACTTACCACCAATGCTTGAAGTTCCCTTTTGATGGCACTAAAATCACCATACCAGGAGATCACCTTTTCCAATACCTCACCAATTTGAGAGGTATTTTCGAACACCAAGTGCCAATCAATCTAGAAGCCTCAACATCCACCACTTCCAAATGCATTTATCCATCCACACTCACCAAACCATCCACATCCACTCTCCCAACCTCCACCATACCATCTTCCACCATCAAACTAAGTACTAACCCTAATGTCAAGATCTAGGACCAAGGGTGCAGAGAATACAAGTTGAACATGACCTACTGCATCACAAAAATACCCAAGTCACCAAAAGCATATGGTCGACCTTGCTTCAAATTGGAGCCCAAAGAAACTTTTAAAGCTCTTCCAAATATGACCTTCACAAAATGGGGAGACATGAACAACGAGGACACTGAAGAAATATTAGATTGGATCTATAAGGACCTAGAAGACTCATCCCCATTACCAGTACAAATATATGGCAAAGGCTATGACATAATGAAGGTACAAGGATATAATGGAACTAGAGGCCTTGGGGTAACCAACACTGGAAGGAGAGCACCTATAATGCCTTCTCAAAGACCAAAATATCTAGGGTCAGGGTTTGAGCTAATTGAAACTGATGATCAAGGTACCCATGTACTTTCCAATGAGAGCATGAATGTTTCTGAGCATGTCGAGACAATCAAAGATTCCCTCATTGAGTTTGACACCCACGAGTGGGAATTTGGTTCTAAAAAATCATTGAGCGATTATGACCTTAACGAAATGTTTCTAGAACCTGGAGAGCCCTCCTTTGAGGAAATATTCAGAAAAATGTTTAAGCTTGGTTAATCATAGGATTTTTCTAATGACACCCCTAAAGTCTTAAAGAAAAGAGAAGAATGGGTCAGAGTCATTTGGCCTCGTGGGGACAACAAATCTAAATCATCATTTGAACCTACTAGCCATAATTCCAAACCATCAATTCCAAACCATCATCTAAACCTATTGACCACAAGTTTGGGCCACCATCTGAGCATATTGATCCTAATTCCACCCCATTTGTCCCTTATTTTGACCATGAATCCAATTTTTCTGAATCCAATGAAGATGAAAATTGGATGGAATCCGACTGGGAATTTGAGGATGATAATTCCGTCTTTACAATTTTAGCCTCCATCTACATGCTTTCTGACTCATCCCCACCCTTTGTCAATATTGATGATGGTATTTCCCTCATATACCCATAGCTCATTGATTGGGATCAACAAGTCCCACCCATTATGGAAATATTTCAGAATGATGAGGCCATTGTTGAATTCATGGTACTTGATGAAGGGATACCAAGTGGGGACCATAAGGTTGGGTTCACAATAGATCTTGATTGTGCTGCCTATTTCAGAGAGACTGTGCAATCCTCCAATCACAAAAATAGTAAACATAAAACAAAAAAGAATTCATCTTTAGTTAAAAACTACAAGGCACCTTCTAATGGAAAAAGAGTAAAAATAGAGGACATATCCCCCTCTGAGGTTCCCAAGGATGGAGGATTGGACTTTAATCCCGTCAAACAAGAGAAATCAACAATGTTAATCAAGGACACAATGGAAATCAACACAGGCACACTAGAAAATCCAAAAAATTGTCCTAGTTGTAGCATCATTGACAGAAGAAGAAAAGCATGAGTTTTAGGAGTTCTTTATAGAATGAAAGATTAAATTTACATGGTATTATGCTGAAATACTATGATTGGATCTAGAATTAGTTTTGCATCATTTTACCTTGCTTCCAAATGCCAAGACAGTCAATCAAAAGTTGTGTAAGATGCACCCGCAAATTTCCCTATTAGTAAAAGTTGAACTTAAGAAGTTATTAGATGCAGGATTCATAAGATCAATAGACTATGCTAACTAGATTTCAAACCTTGTTCTTGTCACTAAGCCAAATGGTCAAATATACATCTATATAGACTTTCGTGATCTAAACAAGGCATGCCTAAAAGATGATTTTACACTGCCCAACATAGACATCATCGTGGATGTAACAACAGGGTACGAGATGCTATCCCTCATGGATGGTTTCTCTGGATATAATCAGATTTGCATTGACACTGAGGATCAACACAAAACAACATCCACCTATACATGGGGAACATACTACTAGAATGTCATGCCTTTTGGCCTTAAGAATGCAGGTGCCAAATATCAACGAGCCATGACCACAATACTCCATGACCTCATGCAAACATTAATGGAAGACTATGTTGATGACCTCCTAGAAAAGTCCTTGACATGCAAAGATTACCTCAAAGTCCTAGGAAAATTTTTCACAAGGCTGGAAGAATACAAGGTCTGTTTGAACCTAAAGAAGTGTGTATTCGGGGTGACTTCAGGAAAACTTTTGGGATACATAGTTTCTTGATGATGCATCAAAGTTGATCTCACTAAAGCTAAAGCAATATTGGACATGCCTCCACCAAAAGGAATCAATGAGATAAGAATGTTACAGGGAAGACTACAGGCCATTCGCCTATTCAATGAATAATTAGCTAATAAATACCAGCCTTTCTAGTATATGCTATGCAAGGGCATCCCCTTTGTGTGGACTAATAAGTTCCAAACAACTTTTCAACAAATCAAGGATTATCTTTTGAAACCACCAGTCTTAATGCCACCCATTGAGGGAAAGCCTCTGATCCTATATATTTTGGCAACCACCACAACACTGGGGGAATTGCTTGCGCAAAATGACCATGAGGAGAAAGAAAGACATATATAATACATCAGTCACACATTGGTTGGACATGAACTCAACTATACATCCATTGAACGTGCCTATCTTTCAGTTATTTTTGCTACTCAGAAATTACGTCATTACATGTTGAATCATAAAACACACTTAGTGTCAAAGATAGATCCATTGAAGTATCTCCTTAGTCAGGTAGCATTGATAGGACGTTTGGAAAAATGGGTAATGATACTGAATGAGTATGACATACAGTATGTGGAACGCAAGGCTATAAAAGGAAAAGTTATAGTAGATCAACTCATAGATGCTCCCATACAAGGTGATCATCAGTTAGTGGTTAATTTCCTATATGAATCCATCTTGCAGGTAGAACCAAATTCACCTTGGAAGTTGTATTTTGATGGATCTCACATAGGTCATGGCTTAGGAGCAGGAATATTATTCATGACGCCAAAAGGGTACACTATCCCTAAGTCATTTATAATTTCCTTCCCTTGCACAAACAACATCGTTGAATATGAGGCACTTGTCACAGGACTCCAAATGGCTATCAAATGGAAAATCAAAACACTTCTGGTCTTTGGATTGGTCATTAACTAGGTTAATGACACATATGACACCAAGGATGAAAAATTGATGCCCTACAAATGCATGGTTGATAACTTCCTATCATATTTTCACATGATTGCTTTTGAGAAAGTTCTTAGGGCACAAAACAAGGAAGCAGACACAATGGATATGATTGGGTCTCTCCTAGGCATTCCCAACAATGTGCCACAATTAGAGTTCTTAGTGGAATAGTTGTTTGTTCCTGCTTACAATATTCCTAAATCAGAAATGGTTTGTGAGCTTGCTGCTTCGAATTCACCTCGGTATCAAGATATATATGATTACCTCTAGTCCTAGACACTTTTTCCAAACCTTTCTAGCAACCAACGCAAGTCCTTTATCTACAAAGCCACCTATTACAACATCATTAGTGACACCTTCTACCGATGCAGCTTTGACAATACCCTTCTTCGATGTCTCGAAACTAACAAAGCATGAATAACCTTACATGAGGTACATGAGGGTATATGAGGATCTCATTCGAGTGGTCCAACCTCAGTTAAGAAGATAATGAGACTTGGGTATTACTGGCTAACAATGGAAAAGGATGCTATTTAGTTTGTGAGAACATGTTGTAAATGTCAAGTACATAGTGATCTAATTCACGCGCTGGCACAAGAGCTTCATCTAATCACTTCTTCATGGACCTTTTCACAATGGAGACTTGGCCTTGTGGGGAAAATCCATCCTACCTCATCCAATGGCCATAAATTCATCATTACCACTACTGAATATTTTACCAAATGGATTGAATCCATTCCCTTCACTTACATAATCGACAATCAAATTTCCAAATTCATCCTCAACTACATAATCTTCCAGTATGGCGTCCCACAATCCATCATCATAGACAATGGTCATCCCTTCAAAAATTAGGATGTTCGTGAGCTTTGTGAACACTTTCATATCCAACACCATTTCTCCACGCCCTATTATCCCCAAGGAAATGGTCAAGTTGAGGCATCTAACAAATTGATTATCAAAATTATTAAAAAGACTATCAATGATGTTGGTCATGACTGGCATCTCCAACTCAACCCCACCCTATGGGCCTACTACATAAGCATCCACACACCTACTAGCACCACCCCATTTTCCTTGGTCTATGGATCTGAAGATATATTTCCCATTGAGGTCACAATCCCCTCCTTATGAGTCTCCTTGAAGGGATTGATTGATGATGAAGAGTACTGATAGTATCGATTACATGAGCTGGAAATGTTGGAAGAGCAAAGAAAAAATGCCTTGAATCACTTACAGGCATATCAGAATCACCTTTCCAGAAGCTATAAAAAAAGAGTAATGGTCCAAAATTTTGAAATTGGTGATTTGGTCTTAATTCAAAACCCAAGGAATCAAGTTGACTGCAAGAAGCCTGACAAGTTTGAGCCAAATTGGTTGGTTCCTTACATCATCACTACTGCATTCAGTTCTAGTGCTTACTAGTTAGCTACTCTAGATGTTGAACAATTGATAAACCTATTAATAGTTTGCATCTACACAAGTTCTACACATGACATCTGAGAGCTTGGCTAAAAATTGCAGAAATACAAAAAAAATTGAAAAATACAAAACAGGTGTCTTAGTGACACCAAAAAAAAAAAATCAAAAATAGTAAAGAAAAATAATTCGTCCAATAGTGAAAACCACTTCGGTGGTGCTTTGGATAAGTACCATGGTGAAAACTTGGCAAATAGGCACCATATGTAGGCAATCTTTGCTTTGCCATCTACTATCACTCTAACTAACTTTTTCCATAATAAATGCTCGATCTTCCAACACCCTCACAACATTCATCATAAAGTCTTGCTATTTCTTTCCATAGTTGACAATGGTTGACATGATGTTTCGCATATCCTTCACTTTTCATCCTGAGCACATCCTTTTCCATCTCCTTCATCTTGGCTAGTCCTAAACCTGACTAGGGGCAATACCCTTATCACCTAATTATAGTGGTCTCACATATGGTCCCATAAAAATCATAAAATGTCCTAAAAAAATCCCTAAAAATAAAAAAAAGTCCTAAAAAAAACCATAAAAATTAGAAATGTCTAGAAAAAAATTCATAAAAAATCATAAAATGTCTTGAAAAAATCCATAAAAATCATAAAATGTCCTGAAAAAATCCATAAAAATTAGAAAATGTCCTGAAAAAGAAATCCAAAAAAATAAAAACATGTCAAAAAACACAAAAACATCCAGATAACACTCAAAAATCCCAAAAATAGAGTCAAAGTCAATTAGGTCATTCTTTTTCCTTGTCGAACTATGTTGCCTTTACGACTAGATGTAGGCAAGGCCATCTGTCGATGTGCCCCCAAGGCATTAGGTCAGTCTTTTAGGTGTTTTCAAATAAAATCATGATTCAACACTTTGTCATTTCAACAAAGTCAAGAGTCATGTAAAACTATGAGGTCTTTATGTATTTGCTATGTAGGCAAGGCCATCATCAATGTGCCCCTGAGCCCCCCTCGGTTCAGTCCCTTAGGGTTCATCAAGTCAAGTCAAAACATGCCAGTTCATCCATCTATCCTTGTCAAACTACAAGGTCTTTGAGTGCACAACGTAGGAAAGGCCAACTGGTGATGAGCCCTTGAGGCAACCTAGGTTAGTCCATTAGGGTTCATCATGTCAGTCAAATAAGTTAGAAATCATCAAAATCAGACACAAGACAATCATCAAAACATCAACATTCAAAACGCGAACCAACAAAAAAAAAATAGTCCACTCAGTCACCAAGTCAAAAATCAATCAAATTTCCAAAACAATGTTGACCTAGTCACTTTATGGTCCCCTCCAAGATGCATCCTTCTTGGCATTGGACCTTGTCCAAACATCATTTTCCTTTTCAAGATGCATCTTTCTTGATGACAGGCTTCGTCACATAGTGATTGGCCTTTTTCAGGATGTTTCCTTCTTGATGATAGGCACCATCAAACCATCAAAACTATTAGACTATCAAATCATTAAACTGTTGAACCATCAAGCATTCAACCTTCAACAGACAAATATTGGAAAACATATTGAATAGCTGTTGATTTTGTTGGTCTATTTTGTCTTATCTTTTTATCATTTTGTCTCTTGGTCATGTTACCAGCTACCTCAAGGATGTCCCATGAAGGATTTAGAGGTGCAATGATGACTTGTGACCTGATTTTCTTTGATTGTTGCCTTTGGTGTGTCTTGACAAAAAGACTAGGGCAACTTAGCCCTTAGTATGAATTAAGACATTCCTTGTCTGCAACTATCTATTTTTTTCAAGTGGATGACCTTGCACACCTTGGTCTATGTCATATCATGGTGTTTGTTGTCCATTTGTCATATTTTACTACCCAATGATGATTATGCAACACCTATGACGTTATTTGGAAAAATATTGAAGTATTCCTTTTTCATCCTAACAATCCATGTCTTCCATTCCTTCATCCTCTCATCTTCTCATCCATTTCAAGAGCACACTCATGTTCTTTCAACCTACTTGTCCTATCGAGGGGGCACACCACTAGCTCCTCGTCATACTTCCTCTCCTCACTTTCACACTGGGGCATATTTTTGACTTGTTTTCTTTGACACAACGCGATAAAATGCATTATGTCAAAGAGGGGAAAAATGTAGACACATAAAAAATGGCCTAGACCCGCATATCGCATTTTTTTGTGACAACCATGCTTCTCCCTCACCTACAATTAAATAATTACCATTAATTATTTAATAACATGACCATTTATCCTTCAATTAAATAACTTTATCCTAACCCACTTTTCATCCCACAAATAAATAATTAGAGTAATTATTTATTTCCTTTTGTCTCATTCTCATTTATGAATTAAACCATTATTTAATTCATAAGTCAACCTTCCTCCATAAATCAAATAATTTCTATTATTAGTTTATTTTCCAACTACCTCTCATTCCATCTCATCTACTTTCCACCATTGATTTAATTGGCTAAATCTCAACCCTTCATTTCAAAGCTTACCCTAACTTTGACCTAATGTTTCCCTAACCCTAATCCTCCTTATCACATTGAATCCTAGCATTTTATATTAGGGATCCACCATCTTTTAATCCTGACCATCCATTCTCAATTTGGAATTCTTTAAAAGGAAATCTCTTAATCCATTTTGGACACTCAACATGCTTGAGAACTTGAGTACTTGAGAAACCACATTACTTCAATATTTTGCTTGTCTTTGGCATAGGTTATAGTTTCACTTCAATTTTAAGGGCAATTATACAAGTTGTAGCAAGATGGAGAAGGCCAATGGAGGTCAACCAATAGAGGGTTGAAGACTAGGTGATGTTGTTTCACTATTCATATGCTTCTTATTTTTAGTGTGCTCTATTGTTGATTGGGTATTTAATAGTTTATGCTACTTGCAATTAAGCCAAAAATATTTCCCTAGTTACAAGAAGTAGAACCCGACCCCCTTTTTGCTTCGTCTTCAATGGCTGGAGGTTGAAGTTTATTGTTTTTCTACAAATTACCTCCCTCTTGCAAGTTTTTTCTCACTTCCCTCTTTCGTATTTTTCTTGAGAGAGCCTCATGTGATATTTTGAGCCTTAGGCAATACACTATATTGTAAATTTTGTCGATAAACATAACATAATATAGCCTTTATCTCCTTTGTGTTATTCTTGGGTTTTATTCTCAAAATTTTGAAAAAAAATCATTTTTTTTACATATGGTACACAATTGCTAAATTTTTTATAAGAACTGTGCATTTTAATGGAAAATTCTTTGATGAATACCATTCAACAGTACATTTAAAGCATTGTTCTCCATTTCTTTGAGTCCATACACATTCTTTCTTTTGCATGTTCTATTTTCAAAAGGTCCTCTCCGCAACACTTTGAATTTTGTATGTTGCCCTAGTTTTGCAACACTACTATCATACCTTAGTACTAAACTTTCTTCTTTGAAGTCTAGGTTAGAAATATTTTTGTCAAAACTTTGTTTGAATGTCTGTTGATGGTTAATTGTGGCTCCATGTGCCTTTTCTCTGTCTTCTTCCAACCTTGGGGTTTTTTCCAATTTTTCGTACATCATCTCATATGGAGAAACCTTCGGAGGCAACTTGAGGGTGATTTGGTTCATCAATGTGGCGACCTATTTATGATTGTGCTAATCTCTTTGTCTTCTTAACCCAATATGTTTGATTAACCTAGTTAGGTTCTTATTGATTGATTTTGTTAACCTACTCCCTTGTAAATGATAATTTTGGAAAAATCATGTATCTGGTAGTAGAATTTGACTCTTGTGATTCCATTAGACCTCAGGAATTGTTGGGCATAATGGTCTCAAGCAGGCCAAGCCTAGATTTTAGCTCCTTAAGAAACTTGACAATTTTTTCTCTTATGATGTATTCCTGCACGTTGGTTCCCTTTTGCTTCTTTTTCCTTGAAATAAATGCAATAGGATGCTCTTCATTTTCTTCCTCGTACTTTTGAGTGAGCGTATAAACTGTACGATGTTGGTCATTATTCATACAAAGTAGAAAAAATTTGGAAAAATCTAGGATAATCAATGTTAAGGCTTTAGAGAGAGCCATCTTTAGCTGCTTGATAACTGTTGTGCCCTTGGAAATTTGTTGAAAAGATAGGTTCTCTTTAATCATCATGGCGATCATGGTCACAATACTTGTGAAATTTAGTATGAATCCTCAAACAAGATTAGACTTCTCTGGAAAAGATCTTATGTTCAATTTTGAGCTTTGGATCTTTGTGGGATCTATTACTATTCCATCCTATGGCATTGTAAAGCTGAGAAGCTTTCTTTAGGACACTACAAGGAAATAAATTTCTAGATTAAGAAGAATCCCAAATCGTTGGTCTTTCAAAGAAAACCACTTTAGATGATCAAGATGATCATCTTTGACTGATGAAGTGCTTAGATATTTGAAAATAATTTGGTTGACCCATCTTTCTAAAGTAATGTCCATTTCCCTTTGAAGAGTTGTACCAACATTGGAGAGTCAGAATGGTGTTTTTAAATATGCAAACATTTCCAACTTGGTGGTAAACATCATCTTGTGTCGATCAGATTCTATTATGTAGACTTGATTATTTCTTGGGGAATCATCTATCAAGAAGAAAGTCTCTAATTTAGTTAGATCCTATGAGAACTACTTCATTTGTGATGAGGGGTAATGGTCATCCAACAAAATATTTCCTGAGTCTTGATAATCAAGACAAAAGTTAGATATTGCTATTCCTTTTCCAAACTAGGACCAGATTTAATACCCAAGTAGAAAATTTGATAGGGGATATGACCTATGATTCACCCCACTTGATGAGCTTCTACCACCAGAGCTTCAACCTTTGGGTTGACTATCCTTTTTCTCTGTCGAATGGACACAGGTATTTCAACTAGGGAAATTGGACACTAAACCATACCCAAGTCATAACCTCTAAGATCATATCTGTAGCATAGATCCTTCAGCTTTCTTTTATCCTTGCAAGAGGCTTTCCTACTAACTGTCAGTCTTCTATTGTTTCCAACATCCAGCTCTTCACAATCCTTCAAAACTATAGAGAATTTTTTTTTACCATTTCTTATATCTTTGAGGAGATTTGTCCCTAATGATGGATAGGTAAGAGTAGTTCCTGACTTTTGTGCAAAGGAAACAATTTGAATATTGTTACCCAAAATTCACCAATTCTGAATTTTTTCATAAATTAAGGGTCAAGTAATGATCTGCACTACATCTTTCTTTTTCAAGTTAAAAAATGATTCCAACTGTGGTCTGATAAGAAACATCCAATTAGCAATGTTTTTTTGTTGTCGGGGATTCCCTTGTATATCAAAAGCTTCACAACTCTCAATGAGATCCCATACCTTATGTATGTAAGATCTTAGCCATATATTTATTGTAGTCACTTTCCCACAGATCTAGCTTACTACTGATTCTAAATTTTTTACAGCTTGTGTCTTACTTGCACCCATTTTCTCTACTAGAATCAACCCATGAACCAAAGCTTCATATTTAGTATTGTCATTGGAGCATGGAAACTGAAGATGATAGTTTCTGGGGTTTTCTGATTCCATTAGAAACATCAATTAGACACCTACTCTAGCACCAAGCTTGCATTCAACATCATCAAAATATGAGGTCCACAAATTATTATCAGATGGGTTGTTGGACTTCTCCTAACTCTTCATTAGTTTCAGAAAGACCTAATCCCTATTGAAAATTACATAGGTACTTAGCCTCGTAGCATGGAAATTTCCAAGTGGATCAAAATTAATGAACTGGTTGAGCAACACTTCTTCCTCTCTGGGAATTTCTACACAATATCTCTCCTCTTGAAAATTAGAGGTATGGGCAGCTCCAAAGCATAGATTTGTATCATCTGCAATGTGTTCAGGATGCAAAGATTCGGATAGGATCTTCATCTTCGTCCCATGTTTGGTTCTCAATATCAAGTGGGACCAATCAAGTGCCAGGTATCCTCCAAGCATGCTGGTGAAATCTCTTGATAGAGACATTCTGAAGACTGATGGAATGTCTATTACTACCACTTCTTACATGACTATTTGGCTTTGGCAGGAGAAAAGGGTTAGGGGCAGATCCTTTATCCAACCAATAGTTAGAACCTTCTTCTCATCCAGTTGCATAATTCCATTTTCAAGGGGTTCATACTCTAACTTCAAAGCATCCACCACTTGTTTTGGCATGACAATGGTACTAGCCCCCGAATCAATCATATTATTATGCAACAATTTGTCTCCTACTATAAGTGTTAAAAAGAAAGGCATGGGATTTGTTCTACTTACCTCTTTATCTTTTGTGTTTCCCATATCATTTGCATAAGCTATTTCTTTTGGAGCCTTGGGGGGAATCTTGGGTTTGTCATTCTTGCTTTGATTGCACAACTGAGTTGCATTCACCTGCAAGCTTTGTTCATCCACCTTTAATGCTTCTTGAAGCAGGGTTTTTTCTTAGGAATTGATATGATGTCCCACAATGATACATTGGAAGGTTCCTTCTTCAATTGTTCCACCATGTTAAGCATCCCAAATTTTTGGGCCTTAGGCTTAAATGGTGGTATTTCCTTCATTTTTGGGAGAAAATGTTCCATCATGACTGGGCTTGGTGTTTTTTTTGACTCCTTTTCCACCAATGGTACATTATGCAACTACAAAAAAGGTTGGACAATGGAAGACAAAGCCTGCTTCTCTGGGGGAACAGTTGATGCGACTACAAATGTGGTAGAGCTTGTTGTACATATTCTCCTATAAGCCTTCTTTTTGATCTTGTGTTATAATCCAACTACACTTGTGGAATTCCAATCGTTGGGGCTTCATTTTCAAACACAACCTCATCCTTTTCCAACCATGAGAAAAGAGCTTGGTTAGGCGTAATGTCTAATTCTTGCTCAAAGGACATCCCTTGCATTTGTGCCCTAAAATGAGCATTCTCCATTTTGGATGATCTGTACTCATTTGCATTCGAGATCATGCCCTTAGTCCTTTGTTCTACCACCTTTTACTACATATTTCCCCATGGGAAATTTTAGGGCATATGGCTATTGTTGCATGGGAAGCATTAGACATTTTTCGTCTTCCGCCAAATTGTTCTGAATTAGGACTAGCTCATTATTCAAGCTACGCTTGACTATCTGTAATGGCATGGTGGTTGGAAATATCTAATTTATTGATGATGTCTATTGACCCCCCCTATAAGGTCCTTGATATGAATTCTGTTGATAAGGCGACTTTCCTCCATTGTAGGCTTGAGTGGTCATTTTTGAAGGCATTGCTTGTTGTCATTTGATAATGACCAATTCATTAGAAAAGTTCACATGAGATCCTTCATATCAATGATGTTTGTCGCCATCGAGGAAAGACTCGATGTGCTTGCTTGAGCTACACGATACTCATTTATAGACTGTGGGGTGACTAACTTTAATTGTGTTTCCAAAGTACTTGGATTGGATTCTTCCCGATGACCATCAGAGATTTTTGCAAATACTAGATCGGTGGCTAAGGAAAAAATTCCTAGCATTGATCAGATTATTCTCTACGTGTACCGCCATTTCATATGTGTTAGGTAGGATATGGCTTCCCATGGAGGTTATCATGACTATGATATCCAAGTTAAAGGCCTTCATATAGAACATGAATGTCATCATAGTATGGGGTCAAGCAATCATGGGGATCCTTTGCCAAGTATTGTGGAACCTAGTGTTGAAGTCACTCATGGCTTCATGCGGAGCCCTCTTGATGGTGATTAGTTTTTGCAACAATGAGGAACAAACTCCTTTTTTCAAGAATCATTCAAACAGGTGTTGTTTGAGCTAGTCCTAGGAAAGGATGGAACCCGAGGCTATAAATCGATACCAATATTGAGCCATCCCCTTAAAAGAGGCAGATAGTAGTCTGAATGTGATGTTTTCATCCGATATGTTATGTACCCTACATACCTCCGCTATATCTTGAAGGTGTTCATAAGGGATTTTGAAATCTTCTCTGGAGAATCTTGGAATAGCCTTGAGGGCATTAGTAGGTATGGAAAGTCATATATCTAGGGGTGTGGGGGGTTGTAGTGGACTACCACTATCCCATGTTATGAAATTTGTAGGAGTGGGGGGAGCTACATGAGCCATAGAGAGAAGATTCCTAAGAATCAGATATACAAGTAATATTATTTGGAATTTTAAGCCTCTAGGTGGAGTAGATAAGACTCTAGATACTAGGCTTTGACTTCTCACTCTATTACTCCTTACAGGTGATACAAAACCTATAACTCTCCTCCTTCTAGGTATTGAGGCAGGAAATTGAGAGTATTGGAAGTGACCTCTTGAGGATGCTCTTGTTTGGACTCTGGGCATGAAACTTCTAGTTTCCTTCTTTAGCCTAATTCAAGAAATATTTCTAACTTCTAATCAGGTTTTTGGAAAAACTTTGGTCCCATTGGGCATGCCAAAAAAATAACTATTGATCATTAAATCTTGTGCTTCTCCGACAGTCTTATGGGAATCAGCAAGTGGGGGAAAAATTGTGTTTCACTGAATACCTCTGGGTTTTCTTATAGAAAGTTGACTCTTCTTTTCAGCTTTTGAGATAAGGGGAGAAGGAAATGTAAACATAAAACATAAAAAGGTGATGCGCCAAAGCTTTTACAACATTTCAAACCCAAATCATTCCTATTATTGATATAAATAGACACAGAACACTAGAACCCCTCATTGTTGGAAATAGAACGAACAACAAAGGCTAACTTCAAGCACAATGTAGCCTTTCAGATCTTTTCACAGGCAATTTTCATTAAGGTTTGATCAAACATAAAGATTTCTTATGGGAAAAAGAATAATATTTCAGAAATCACATGAACTCTATCTCCCCATACAACATAGCACAAAAAAAAATAACTTTTAGAAATACAGAAAATTCCAATGACATAGTCCAATTTCCTAAGCCACTATTCTACCATACAAGCATCAAGCATAGAAATCGGCTATTTAAACTACCTAGATATAGCTTGGATGACACAGTGTTTCATTCACAATAACAATATAAAGAAAGAAAGCTTGAAAAAGGCCATACATGTGCACACAGTCTTAATAAATTATCCTGAATAGTTCATGCTTTAATTATAAAATGAACTTTGAAATAGAGGTCAGATGCCATGTGACAATAGTTTATGCCAACATAAATTAGTTCTATAACTTGTTTTTGAAAATAGTTCTAAAAACCTTAAGAAAACTAAAGAAACACTTTCTTGACAAAGAAAATATCACTTGGAAAATCTAATAAAAAAAATCTCTTCTTTCTATGTCGTTGTCCTCCCTATATAGCTAGAATGAAAGATATATGCCACCTCAGCTCAGAAGTAATTATTGCCAAGTATTGACAGTTGATAGCACACAATCTAATCATTGACCCCTGGTTAGGCCACAAAATATCTTTGCTCATTAATTCTCAATTACTGCATTAATACCCTTTAGATATTTTAGCAAAGATAATAGCTCATACACGATTAGATCCTAAAAACAACAACTTGGAAAAAGGATCTAGTTGACTGATCATATCACTCCCAGGTATCGTCTCAAAACTTCCATCCCAAAGACAAAGGAAAAGAGAAGAAAAGTCTAGCCAACTCAGACAAACTTCTCAATTGGATTACTTTATAGGCAGTGTAAATAACTCATAGTGAAGAGATGATGTGTCAACAAGGCAGAAAATTCAGAGCTTGCAAATATAGCTCCCAAGAAAATGTCTGACAAGTAAACACATGCCACAAACCTTCTCTCGAAAGGAAGATGAAAGATGAAAGTTGTGCAGCCACCATGTGTTGCATTGTGCATATTTTTGATGATTTTATTTGAGTGTGGGTGCACCCGAAGCCGAAGACATTTATGCAAACCAAAAATAAAATGACTAATGTAGAAAAAATACTTCACAAATTCATTTGGGTAAAGTGACTAAATTAAATAAATTGGATTATTTATTTAATTTAGAGAAGAATAAGGTAAGGTATTTAATTAATCAAACAAACACCTTATGATACATTAGGAATAGGATAAAATATTAACGAAATAATGAATTATTTAATTAATATGGTTCAGGGATGCAGGATAGAAGAATATAAGGGAAAATTTGACCATATGGGGGTGGTCAAATTTAGGTGTCTACAAATACAAGTCGTTACACTTCACCTCTTGTAATCATTATAGAATGTCTTGTAGATATCTTATGTACATTTTTTAGTTTTTACTTAAAAGTTATTTCATTTTATTTGAAACTATTTTATTTATTACTTACACATTAAATATTAATATTTAGACATATAAATGGCTCTCAAATTTAAGATAAAATATAAGAGCATTTGTTAACACACTCACTCCATTAATAGTTTAAAACAATATTTATTTTATATTTTCATACAAAATATCAAACAAGTTACTCAATGATTTTTTAAAGGTCCAATATAAATTTTTTTAATAAGCACAATGCATATCTTCTATAGTTCATAACCAAAAATTTGTCATGCGCACATTTTTATAGACTTAGTGCAAATTACACCCACCAACCCTAAATTTCTTATTTAGAATTACCTTGATTGATTATTTTAACATTAATGTGGAAATATTAAAAGTTTTTGTTGCTCCCACTTTGGATAGATTGAAGTGTGAAGATTGAATTGCCATTTTAACATGTTTTATGTATTTTTTATAGTTTTTAATTTAGTCAACTTCTAATCTATACACAATAAAATTGGCATATAGTAAACCCTAAATATCTCATTTTTAATCCATATGCATTCAAATCAGTATCATTAAATTAATTTATTAGTCCATGTGAAAAACAAGAATTATCCTTTACCAACTCACATCAATCAATGCACATTTGTATGAAATGAAAATCACTAGGTAACAATAACTCAAATTTGTTCTATTTAGGTTAACTAATATATTTACAAACTAAAAAGGAAACATCAAAAGAAAATATTTTAAGTATTTCATGCACAATTTTATAGACTTGGTAATATTGTGAAAGGAATCAATACCCTCATTTACAAATATAATATGATGTCATCAATAGAGAATGAATCAATTGGAGAACAACAAATATATTTACAAAATGATTCATTTCTTAACAAAAGTGGAATTGCTCTCAAAGGACAGCTTTTATATATACATACATACATATACATACATACATACATACATACATATATATATATATACATACATATGTATATATATACATATGTATATATATATACATACATATATATATATATATATGTATATGTATACATATATATACATATATGGGTAAGTGCACCAAGATGGTTCCCAAAAAGGGGCTTGAAGTTTTTTTTTGAAATCAAAAAATACCAACCATGGACGGTAAATTGAGGATAGCTACACTCAAAATTTTGAGATGGAACAAAAAAAGGATCGAAGTGCTCGAGTCTACTTTCTAAACTACTAATTTATTTTGAAAATGGTTGAGATTAAGGGGTTAAAAAGAGGGATGTACACAATTTTTTGCTGTTTTTGTCAGAAAAACATAACATAGCAACTCTTGTATGACCCTAGCATGATGAAATTTTTTGTAGTATTTTTAAAATCACTATAGTCAAAAGTTAGCTAATAGTATCTAGTTGATGCAATAATTTTTCTAATAAATTTCAACAAATTTTGATTTTTACTAATTTTCTAAGTGTGCACTTTCTAAAAAGTAGAATTTTCACCGTGCTCCACCTACAAGTTTTGGAAAGTAATAGATTTTTTTTAATTTTTATTTTTAAAAATTTGTAGAATGGATTCTAGTTTCTAAAAAATGTAATTTTACTGAAATTTGATGAACGGTTAATTTATAATAAAAACACCAAACACTTACTTTGATAAAAAAAGACATATCAAACAAAATAAATTATAATGCTACCTAACATTGTCAAAAAGTGAAAAAAATTACATCATTGGGAAACTAAGAGAGAACCTAACATTACCCATGTGTTTGATTTTGTCTATATTGAACCAGATGCAATCCTGACGGTGAGCACGAACCCGATTATGTAAAAAATTGTAGAATTTGAAAAACATGTATCTAGTCATTGGGAATTCCTTCCAAGCCTTTGGGTTCATATTCCAAGGAAAATAC
>VDFB02193867.1:106112965-106242270 GCA_007258455.2 Sequoia sempervirens
GATGGGAATATAATGATAAGGAAATGAAGATAGGGGAATGGAAGGGAGTGATTTGACAGGATGAATGATGTCTCCAAGGACTAGAGCACAAAGGAAGAAAGATGCTCCCACTCTAGGTATGTCATGTGTGGGGAGGAATGAAGGATGGAAGACAAGTGGATGGGAAGATAAGAGTGAGATGGATGAAGATAGGATGCATGGATAAGGAAGGGAGATGGAAGGTAGCATGACGGGTGGATAAGGAAGATAGATGAGTGCGAATGAGGATTAGGATAGTGTGTGGATGAGGGGAATGTATGCCAAGAGGTGTCCAAAGCATACTTATATGTTGGCCCCATTGTTATCAAGATCACAAGAAGGATGGAAGGATTGTGATAAATGAGATATGCCAAACAGGATGTGTAAGCTCGATAGGGTGGAGGGGATGGATGAAAATGATGTATAGCAAGAAGATGGGTGCATAGCCGAAAGCGTAGCAGGAAGCATAGCGGATGGAGGGAATGCATATGAGGAAGTTTCCCCCAAGTGCAAATGGGGATTTACGTATGACGCCTGTTTGCCAAGTTTTCATCATGGTACTTATCCAAGGCGCTTGTTTGCCAAGTTTTCACCATTGGACAGATTATTTCTCTTTACTATTTTATTTTTTGATGTTTGATTTTTTTGATTTTTTTTGACTTTTGGATTTTTTTGGATTTTGAACTTTTTTGGATTTTTGGAATTTTTGGAATTTTGGATAGTATACGGAAGGAGATGGATAAGGAAAATAAGTGGATTTAGAAAACATGCGATAAGGATATGGATGAAGGACTCAAGCATCAAGTTCTATATCAGGTATTAAGAGCTCATGTTCGAACCGACTGTTGGATGTTGGTACAACCTTAGGATAAATGGATTATGCTAGAGGACGAATGAGAGGGATTTGATGGGGAAGATATGGGGGATAATGGGTGGGATGTTGGAAATGGTATGGATAGGATGATGGGGTGGATACATGATGGGGAGATGAGTTCAGGACCAATATTGGCACATGTGGTGACGGGTGTGAAAAGATAAGGGGACTAATGGATGGAGAATGTGGGGATAATGGAGGAGATGGAATAGCGAATTTCGGGACATAGGGACCCAAAACAGATTTAGGAGATGAAAGGTGGGTATGGTTAGCTTTTGGATTAACAACTTTGGATGTTCTTACAGATTTTTCATGTGATGGCATTGCATCTTTTTTCTTTGGGATCCACATGGTTTTGATCTTTGCTTTGCTGGATCTTTGCGAGCTATAGATTTGATTTTGATTTGGGATTTTGTTTTTCTTTTCTTTACCATGTCTTTTAGAGGGGACATGGGAAGCGTTGGATTCATGTGGATGTTTGGATTTATGCATTTTTATGTTAGCATCCAAAGTGCATTTATTAGCAATGGGATGGGTGTGAGGGATGGACAATGTGGAGCAATGGAGGTAGGAGTATAGGGATTACGTGTAGATGGGGGATGTTTAGGTATGTGCCTTTGTTGATCCTGATTATGGGATATGCGAGAGGGATGTTTATGATGGATGACATGGATAGGTGTTGGATGGGTAAAAGGATGAGATGGAGGAGGTGATCTTGGTATATACAGACCCAAGATGGATAGAGTAGATGAAGGATGGGAGCTGGTGGATGGAGGGATGTAAGGACCCAAAATGGACAGAGCAGATGAAGGAGGAATATTGACGGTTGTTTTGAGGTGATATGATAGAGGAGGAGGGATGGCAACATATGATCTGGCAGAGCGATGGGCAGAGCCAAAAGTTCTTTTGGAGAAGGCTCGTTGAGGACGTCTAGAAGTTGTACCAACATCTTTAGATTGTGAGTCTTGGGAATAGATCCAAGACTGCATGCATATTTGTTCTTTGACTTGGATGGGCTCTAAAATACCTTGCTCGTGAAGGCCTAGACCTTTTCCTTGATAGTTCATGTTCTTGAGCATGTGATCCATTGTGGGATTTTTGTTATTCTGAAAACATGATGCGAGTCCATTATTAGGTGGGGGATGATGGGTGGTATATACACTGTGTTTTTCTTGCAAGGAGGCCACCATGGAAGAATGTGAGAGTACCAAGGGGATATGCAAGTGTGTGGGGATAGCATTTTTAGGCGATGATGGGGGATCCTGAGAAGGAGATGGTGGGATAGCAGCATTTGGATGGGTGGTATCTAGAGAGGGATTAGGGGATATGATAGGATCTGATTTTGTGGTAGCAAGCTCATGAAATGGAGACGGAGATGGAGCGGGAGAATCTTGAATCTCAAGAGGATCACGGGATGGAATGGATGGGGGACTGTGATCTTGGGTAGACTAGATGGGATGGTAGGATCTTGATCTGGAGGAGGGGATATGTTGGCATGCTTTGGATCAGGCTCTTGGCATGACTCATCGTGTGCGGGAGGCATGATAATGGAGTCATGGGGGGACTCTTCAAGTGGGGAAGATGGAAGGATGGAGGATTCAAGATATTCCTGGGAATGGATAGTAGGAGTGGAAGAAGTGGATTGGATTTGGGTGTCGTCGATAGGTTCAATGACTCTCGGAGTAGGGGGTGGGTGTTCAATGGACTTGGTAGATGTGATGGTAGGAGATGGGGACTCAGGTGTTCTATGCCTTGTAGACTTACAAACAAGCTGAGTTTGAGGTTCTTCCTCTTTGGAAGATCTAGATCTAGATGAGCTCTCCTTAGCTTCTTGTCTATCCTTGGATCTTGATTCAACTTTCTCGGGTGTAGAAGGAATTGAATCACATCTTCCCATTTACTTAGTTTTGGCTGCAATGTAACAAAAGAAGGCTTAGTTTCTCTAAAAATAACACTTCTACTATGTATTACCTTATATGCAACAGGAGTCGAAAGCTTGTATCCTTTCACACCATAACTATATCCGATGAGGATACATTTCACAGCCTTGTTCTCCAACTTTGTTCACTTCTCCTTTGGCATATGTGCATATGCCTTGCAACCAAAAACTCTAAGATGTCTTAATGAAGGCTTGTGACTGGACCATGCCTCTATAGGAATCTTATCAACTAGAGCTAATGTAGGAGACTTGTTAATTAGGTAACAGGCAATGGCAACATCTTCATCCCAAAGCCTTTTTCTAGGCCAACACCCCTCAACATACTCTTAGCCTTCTCCATCAGTGTCATGTTCATTCTTTCTTCTATTGTAGAGACAAAGTTGTCTTTTGTCTATGAATAGCACAATCTTTACAGAATCTATCAAAATCATTAGAGAAAAATTCACTGCTATTATTAATCCTCAAAACTTTTATTTTATTTTTAGTCTACAACTCAACCATTTCTTTAAATTATTTAAATCAATTGAAAACTTCAAATTTATTCTTTACAAAATATACCCATGTCCTACTATAATCATCAATAAATGAAGCATACTATGTGGATTTACCAATTGAAGGAACATCTACAGGACCAAATACATTAGAATGAATAAGATCCAATACACCACAAGATTTATGAGAACTTGAGTAAAGTTGAACACCGTTTTGTTTTCCATAAATGCAATGCTCACAAAAATTGAATTCAAGATTACAATCAGACAAACCTTCAACAAGGTTTTTATTTTTCAAGGTCCTTAAACCATTTTCTCCAATGTGGCCAAGTCATTGGTGTCATAACATAGTTTTATTTGCAGGTAACTTTGTCTCAAAAGAAAGAGCACCCTTGGGTACCCGAAAACCATGATCATCAACTAAAGGTGAAACCCTCACTTCTTCTACAAACTTTATTTTCACAGAAGTACTATTGCACTCAATAGTGCATTCACCAAGCTTATACAATGTCCCATATATGACACCTCTATCAATCACCATAGCAGCTCTAACCATCTTGTATCTTGCATCAAAAAATGCTACCTACACACCCACATCTATTAGTTTGCTCACATATAACAAATTTTGTGCTAATATAGGGATATGCAACACACCATTAATCCTTTTTATTCTACCATAAGGAAACCTGATTTTAACTTTACCATGACCAACAATGTCTAAATGGTAATCATCACCCAAGTACACCTCACCTCCATCAAATTCTTCATATTCGCAAAACCAATCTCTATTAAAGGTCATATGAAAAGATGCACTTGATTCAATTAACCATGCATCATTACTTGCATGAGTTGCCAAAGCTGCAATGAATGTGTCACCATCTTCCTTCTTGGACTCAAAATCATAATTAAATTTCTTCTTTTTCTTCTTCTTTTCTTCTTTGCATTCCTTATGAACATGTCCAGGCTTACCGTGGTTCCAAAAAATAACTTTGGACTTTCTAGGAGATTAGATCTCCCCTTGGACTTGGATTTTTCACGCTTCTCATTCTTCTTTCCTTTTTCCTCAGGTCTTCCATGAACATTTAAGGCCTCCTTGAAGTGATGGATACCTTCCTCCTCATCTCTTCAGAAAGCAAAGAACCCACCACATCTTTAGTCTTAAATATAACAAAAGTCTTCCCAATAGCCATAACAAGAGAATTCCACGAATTAGGCAAAGAACAAAGTAAGATCTAACATTTCTCCTTCTCATCCATTTTGACACCAACTGATTCCAATTGAACCACCAACTTATTGAATGCTTCTAGGTGGTCCGTGATTTGTCCAACCTCTTCCATTCTCAACGAATACAACTTCTTTCTCAAGAAAATCTTGTTCATTAAAGATTTGGCCTGATACATCTCACCAAGCTTCTTCCATAGTTTTTATGTAGAGGTCTCTTCATGGACATAAATTAAAATAGAGTATTCCAAGCACAACCTGATTAGACCCTTGGCTTTACAGTCCATAACATCAGATTGAGCAACTTGATTAAGATCTGTAGGTCTTGAAACATTCTCATCAACATCATCCCACAAATCTTGATCTATCAACAAATCCTCCATCTTTAGTTTCCACATCTCAAAATTATTTCTAGAAAATTTATCCACCTCTATTCTCCTTGATGAACTTGCCATTTGAAAATTCCTATAACAAGATCACAAAGTGTCTTTTGCACAAGCTCCCACTCAAATCTGGATTAGTTCAAAAAACCCAACAACCCACAACTAAAACCAAAGGTGATCAAGCTTTGATGCCACTTGTAAGGAAGTTAAGGTAGAGGAACAACTTCCTATACTAATCTTGAGAGGAGAAAAATGCAAAACTTTACAGATCTTTAATAGTTACAAAAACTTAAACACAAATATCATGCATACCACAACACAAAGATTTATGTGGGGAAACCCTTTCGAGAGAAAAACCCCACACTCCAAAAGCCACTTGAAATATTATTCACAAATCAAAAGATTACAATATACTTGTAGAGCAAGCTTCTCACGAGAGTATCACCACCATAGATCAAGAGACAACATGACCACTATCAAACTCTTAGAATACACACCTGCCTACATAGATCCCATTGGCTTATAACAAGCTTTTTTGAAACCTTCTAGAATTATGGTTTTACAAGGTCATTTTTTATTTGACATGTTAACAAAAAAACCTTGATGTTTTAGTGGGGAAAAACCTTGATGTGTCAGTGGGAAAACCTTGACGTGTCAAAAAATATATTTTCACATCTTTCTGAGCGTACAGTATTTGCATGATCAATCACCACCTATCAACAATAAACCATAAATAATTGCAAGGTTGAGACAAATTTTTCCAACAAGAGACAAAGATAGAGATAGAGATAGAGATAGAGATAGAGATAGAGATAGAGAGACAAATATGGAGAGATAGAGAGATGGAGACAAAGACAAAGATAGATAGAGATAGATACAAAGACAAAGAGATAAATAAAAAGACAAATAAATAGAGATAAAGGTAGCTTGAGAGACAAAGAAAAAAAGGAAAATATAGACAAAGAAAGGTAGAGAGAGTGGTGAGATAGAGATAGAGAGGGAGGGAGAGAGCGATATAGAGAGGGGAGGGAGGGAGAGGCAGAGAGAGATATATGATATAGAGAGAAGTAGAGAGAGGGTTGGAGAGAGAGAGGGGTCAGCAAAGAGTGGAAGGTAGAGAGAGGGAGAGGGGAGATGGAGAGAAGTGGAGAGGGAAGGAGGGAGTGAGAGGTAGGGAGAGAGAGTGAGAGAGAGGTGAGATAGAAATAGAGAGGGAAGGAAAGATAAAGAGAGTAAGAGGATAGAGGTAGATCTTGAGCTCAAGGGAGAGAGAGGTAGAAAAAGGATGGAGATAGGGGGAGAGAGACATATACAGTGCAATGGATATATATTGAGTGAATAAAGAGAGAGAGAAAGATGATGGGACCCTATTGATTATTGAAATTTGACTAAGTCTAAAAAATTAAAAGATCTTCCAAAACCTAGAATTTACATTATAACTCCTAGAAATCTAAAACCATTCTCAAACACCCTAAAACTATTTACATGAAATATAACTTAAAATATAAGAAATTAAATGTCACTTATACTTAAAACTATTTATTTCATGTATATAATTTCATTAGAAAAGAAAGAGAAAGAGAGAGAAAGTAAATTTTCCAAAATAAACAGTAATGTGAGCATGTTATAATGAACTCATGTTATGTGAAATCACGTAACACAAGCACATTATAACACGCTCATGTTATTGTTTTCTTTTGAAATTTCCAAGACTTTGGCTTGGATTTGTCTTGGGCTTCCAACCCAATAGTTTGGAGTGACTTTTCAACATCCAAAGATGTATTTTTGCAAATAGTAAAAAAATTGACATAATCTCAAGCATGCTCCCCATCAAGTTTGCATGTGTTTCAATTTCAAGTAAAAAATAACATGATAACGTTAAGCTTTCTCTTAGCTATCTAACCATGTAATTTTTTTCACATTTTGAGTATGTTTATGTTTTCATTTTTAATTTCATTTGTTAGTGTATCTGTTTTTTTCCAAAAACCAATATGTGGTATTTTTTACTTTATTTTATAACCATTCATCAAAATTTCAAATAAATTATATTTTTAGAAACTATAATCCATTCTACACATATTCCAAAAAAATAATTTTTAATTAGTTTTAAAAAAAATTAGGGGGTAGCACACTCAATTTTTTATTTTTTCAAGATGCATCCATTTTGAAAATTAGTAAAAAAATCATATATTCATTTAAAACTTAGCAAAAAAATTAAGCATAAACTACATGTTGTTAGCTAATTTCTCACAAGCAATTTTTGAAATACTAGTTAACATTTTAGAGGGGTCACACCAAATGCTATGTTATTTTTTTGAAAAGAATTAGGACCACTTTGTGTGGCACCCTTTTTTAACCCCTTAATATCTACCATTTAAAAAAATAGTTTATAAAGTAGATTCAAAGCACTACGACTCGTGTTTTTATTGCATCTTCAATTTCTCATCCAAGGTCAGTCTATTCTAATTTCTAGAAAAAAATTGGCCACTTAAGACCCCTTTTTGGTCCCCCATACTTTACACTTACTCTTGTATTCTTTCATATGGTTTAACATCGAGAATAACCCTACTATTAGTCTTGAAGTTTCTCAGTATGGGATTCCGACTATTGTGATTTTCACCCATGGTCTTAGAGTCGAGGTGAATAAATGCTTAACAATCACCTCAACCTACATTGTCCACCCTATTGCAATCAACATGTTAACAAAAAAAAATCTCATATATCTCTCTATTTTGAATGTGGCCTACCCTTCATAGATCCACTCCTATAGTATATTATATTGCTCAAACAAATTCATCTTCTTGGATGTTAAGCAATTGCGTTATTTTTTGTTCTGAAGCTTCAGTTCTGTAAGAAAAAACCAATTCATCTTCCTGGATGTTAAGCAATTGCCTTATTTTTTGTTCTGGAGCTTCAGTTCTATAAGAAAAAACTATCTCCAACAATAATGCCATTTTGTGATGCATATCCAACATGCCTTCAACATATAATTTATGTTATTTTTATATCTCTAGTTATTTCTTGTTTCAAGCCTCGTGAGTTTCCTTCCTTTCATCGAATTAGATTCATCCTTTGAGATCCAAAACAAATCTTTCTCTTAACTCTACCACTTTTCAATGTATTCCTTCATTCATCTATTGGGTAACGAGAGTTTTTAATTAGTTCTTTATTGGTTCCTTGTGGGATAAAATCCAAATTTTTGGGTAATCTTGTATCTTTCCATTGAGAATTTTTATTCAGCACATGTACAAATTTTCACATGTTGGTTCAGTCAAACAATTACCATTGTCTTGCCTTGATGAATTGGTTGCTAAGATATCTTTAAATCCATCCCATTTTGAGGGAGATGTTGTAATATGAATATTGGTATGTTCTTAAATTCCACACCTTGCTAGATAGTGTAGAGGAGGATATTTGCTACTCCCGAGTCTTTAGAATAAAGAAGAGTCTACAGGGAGCAAATGTTCCTCAACTACCTCAAAGGCAAAGCTCAGGTGACAAAGATAGAAGGACAAGAGTTTGGGTTTATATTTTGTGTTTTATGTCATATTTTAGAATAGGACTTTAGAGATTGAAAGAGTAGATTTTAGAGGTCTCATAAGCAAGTTGGTTGGCTCTTAGCCAAGGACGACAATGTGGCACACTGTCCTCTCACATAGTTTGAGAACAAAACTTGCTAACAAAAACACAAAGAATCTACTAGCTACTCGGAGACTGAAATCTAGAAGTTTTATTAAGCTATCAGAATGATGAAAAGAGTAGAAATAACATTTAAAGAGCTAACATGCATATATTTAAACGAAACTAAGTGAAATAAAATGACAATATGAAAAGGAAAGGAAATAACTCACAAGAGATCCAATGCTATGAAGACTCTCACAATGCTCTAGATCAACAACTTGCATACACAAAGATGAGGAAAAATGTTGGGGATGTTTTGGGTCTTGCCTCAATCAAACCCCCATTTTGGTGTTTCCGCCTTTATGGACAACCAAATAGACAAATAGAAAATAAAGTAGATGATAAAAAAATAGATGGACAAGATAAAGGGATGCACATGTTAGAATACCAATATGCTACTTAGAAAAAGGTGATAAATGTAATGAAGAGAGTGAAGTTACCCTCCCTTTAGCAAGCTTTTGATGTCAAAGGAGAGTATGTAACACTCTAGATGAGCCAAGAGATCCAAGATGTCGAGGTAGAATCCAAGAGCAATAGAACTTGATAGAAAAATGGTGTAGAAGAGAATGAGAATGAGCTTGAGACTAAAATAATGAGTTCCAGATTGAATGGAATGAGAGAATTAATTGATAGAATTAGGAATAGAAGGTTTGAATGAAGAAAAGGCATGCAAGAAGGAAAATTTTAGTGTATTTGTAGCCCACAGAGGCATTACGCTTCATGGGAAAGCAAAAGTGTAACGTCCTAACAATCATAGAGATCAAGAATCTTATCAAGATGTTTCTATTGCGTGCATACGTCTGCACGTCACGAAAGAGTCCCTGACCAAAATTCACTTAAAGACCAAAAATAAAGGGTTTAAGGATGAAATTAAAGTTATGTGAAAGGGGAAATTGCATTATCATCTTTTATTAGGCTAAAGGGGAGGTTATGTAGTGCAAAATTGCATGGGGTGCAATTTTACGACACTACAAATAGTTAGTTGCTTTGTTTGATTCCCTTAAGATATGTGTGAGTGAGAAGTCTTCTGATTTCTCTAATTTACTCCATATTGTCATCACCCAACCTACAATCTCCAATTTTTGGTCAATTTATTTTTTTATTAAATCAATATATATTTGTGAATATCCTTCTATTTATATTATCCTTATTCCCTTAGCTATACAAATATCCAAGCCCACATCAATAGTAACCATTTTTTCTTCATTATTTTTCCCATCCTTGATGCTTTGTTAGAGTGTTTCAACGTGTGCACCCTTGATCTCCTTGTGCTATGCAGTACAACGCTTGGGTTTGTGACATGGCTTAATGACCTCACATGGATTCATTAATTTTGGTGGTTGTATTGAGCATTAATAAGTCAATCTTTTGGTGCAACAACAATCGTCTGTGCAATAATTGGTATTAGATCCTGGGTCACCAGTTCAAACACCTCGCTTGTGCTAGGGAGGATTGTTGCAAGCTGTGTGCCCTTGGTCTCCTTGTGTTGTGTAGTGCAATGCTTGGGTTTGTGACATGGCTTAACTACCTCTCATGGATTCATTAACTTTGGCGATTATATCGAGAATTAACAACTTGATCTTTTGGTACAACAACAACAATTGTATGTGCAACATAGAGTTCCCATATCAAATTGCCTTGATTTTTTCTAATTATGCACCCAACCTTAGAGGTCCTTGAGTTTCCTTTTAAAGCATCATCAATATTAAGTTCCAGTCTTCCCTATTGTGTCTCGCACCCACACCCCACTATGTTTTCTACCAAAATAGGGACCCCCTCCTTTTTTATTTTTTTCTTCTCTCTTCTCTCTTTCCTTTTTTTTCCCTTTGTTTTCTCTTTCCCTTTTCCCTCTTTCTTTTTCCCTTTGTGTTTTTGTCATTTTTTGGAGTTTTAGGATCCTCAAGATTGATATGACATCCTTGTCAAGCCCAAATTTTGACACTTATTTGCTATTGTTGTTTTCCTTTTGGGGCTTCCGTCTTTGGCCTTTTCCTAACTGAGATGCTTTCCTTGTGACATCCCTGATCTTAGAGACCCGTTGACAATGACGTCTTGTCATCTCATTTCTCCCACTTGTCAAAGAATTCAATGGAACCACCCAACAACATTTATTAATCATTAATGAGCTACTTTAAGTTGGTTTAAAAGAAAATATGAAGGATTTAATCCTCATTTGAAACTTGATAAACAAGATGCAAGAAGGAATTTCTAGTGTGTTTGCAGCCTATAGAGGCGTTACACTTCATGGGAAAGTAGAAGTGTAACGTCCCAATGACCATAGAATCAAAAATCTTGTCAAGATGTTCACGTCACGTACAGATGTTTGCACATTACAAAAGCATCTCAAACAAAAATTCACTTAAAGACCAAAAATAAAGGGTTTAGGGATGAAATTAAAGCTACACGAATGGGGAAATTGCATTATCATCTTTTATTAGGCTAAAGGGGAGGTTATGTAGCGCAAAATTGCACAGGGTGTAGTTTTACGACACTAAAAATAGTCAATTTCTTTGTTTGATTCCCTTAGGATATTATGTGTGAGTGAGAAGCCTTCCAATTTCTCTAATTTACTCCATATTATCATCACCCAACCTACAATCTCCAATTTTTGGTCAATTTATTTTAATTGCATTGAAACATATTTGTGAATATCCTTCTATGTCTATTACCTTTATTCCCTTAGCTATACAAATATCAAAGCCTGCATCAATAGTAACCATTTTTGCTTCATTTTGTCACATCCTTAATGCTTTTTTAGAGTGACCATATCAAATTTCCTTTGTTGTTTCTAATTATACACCCGACCCTAGAGGTCCTTGAGTTTCCTTTTAAAGCATCATCCACATTAAGTTTAGTCTTCGCTATTGTGCCTTGCAACCACACCCCATTATGCTTTCTACCAAAATAGGGAACCCCCTCCTTTTTTATTTTTTTCTCCTTTCTTTTCTCTCTTTCCATTTATTCCTTTTTTTCTTCCCCTTTTCCTTCTTTATCTTTCCCTTTGTGTTTTTCTTATTTGTCAGAGTTTCAGGATCCTCTAGATCAGCATGACATCCTTGTCAGGCCTGATTTCTAATGCTTGTTTGTTATTGTGTACCTTAGAATTTTACCCTACTCTAGTGTGCAAAATAACTTAAAAATGCAAATGATAAAAGACTAAAGACACTTCAAGAATAGCCTAAAGAGTGATAAAACAAGGAGGAAAGTAGATAAAACAAGATGCAAATAATTATACCTTCCTTGCTGTTGGTGACTCCTTGGTTGGCCCTTGATTTGGATGACTTTGTGTGCTCCTTAGATGACTTCTTGAGTGACTAAATGCAAGATCAACTTATGAAAAATGATTAAAATGGATGGCTAGATGATAGTGAATGATTGAGAATGCAAATTGGCAGCATGTAGTTATAAAATGGCTAAGTCCCCCAAATGCCCTTGAGGAGGGGGTATTTATAGGAGAATTTGAATTCTCTAGAGAATTCAACGGTTGAGATTGATCCAACAAGGTCAAGATGAAGGGCTATGGTGGGTTGAGAACTCACAAGCCCTCACATCTTGACATGTGGATGGTGAAGTGGCTAAGAGGAGGTGAGGTGTAGGTGATGTGGAAGAGAGGTACATGATGTGGAGGAAGGACAAGTACCTTCCAAGTACTTTGATGTGACCTTTCAATGATCACATGGGGAGGGGGAAAGCTTTGGGAGAATAAAAGTGAATTAAAAATTCACAATGATTGGAAGAATCTAGTAGATAAGACAATGTTCCCAAAAGGTGGGAGTTTGTCACATGTGCATGAGGTGACATGTCAAAGGTTCTAGAAGATGCATGGGAAAAGGAGATTCTAGAAGGAATAAAATGTGAATTAAAAATTCACATGGGGAAGAGAGGAGCCTAGGGTGAATAAAAAGGAATTAAAAATTCCTTGGGGGATGGGGAGAGTTGACCAAGGTACTAATTAGGTTTTACTAATCAGTGATTAGAGGATAATTAGGGGTTAATGTGGATTAGAAGCCAACTTGCAAAAGTTGAAGGATGTGACACATCCTTATCAAGGATTAGGCATGTGCACATCCTTAATGAAGAGATTAGGAAATGGATTAGGATTAGATAAAAATGACATGTGAGGAATTAAATAAATGTAATATTTATTTAATTTATTTGATGAAAAGAGGATTAAGGAGGGTAAGGTATTTAATTATTAATTAAATACCTTGGGGATTTGGCAGAATTAAAGATATTAATTAAATAATAGTAATATTACTTAATTAACCCAGATAAGAGGATGTTTAGATGAAAAATGATAATTTTTGATAAATTAAGTGTCTAAATTTGGATGTCTACAGTTATCACTGTTTTCCTTTTGGGGTTTCGTTCTTTGGCCTTTTCCTCATCAAGATGCTTTCCTTGCGACATCCCTGATCTCAAAGGCTCATTGGCAGCGACATCTTTTTATCTCGTTTCTCCTACCTGTCAAAGAATTCAATGGAACCACTTAACAACATTTATTAAGCATTAAAGAGCTACTTTAAGCTAGTTTAAAAGAAAATATGAAGGATTTAATCCTAATTTGCAACTTGATGAGCAAGATGCAAGAAGGAATTTTTTGGTGTGTCTATGACCTACAAAGGCGTTACACTTCATGGGTAGAAAAAAATGTAACATCCCAGTGACCATAGAATCAAAAATTTTGTCAAGTTGTTCACCTTGCATGCATATGTCTACGTATCACAAAAGCATCCCCGAAAAAAATCACTTAAAGACCAAAAGTAAAGGGTTTAGAGATAAAATTAAAGTTATGTGAAAGGGGAAATTACATTATCGTCTTTTATTAGGCTAAAGGGGAGGTTATGTAGTGCAAAATTTCATGAGGTGCAATTTTACGACACTACAAATAGTTTATTTGTTTGATTCCCTTAGGATACATGTGTGAGTGAGAAGTCTTATAATTTCTCTAATTTAATCCATATTGTCGTCACCCAACCTACAATATCCAATTTTTGGTTGATTTATTTTTTATTGCATTGATACATATTTGTGAATATCCTTCTATGTCTATTACTCTTATTCCCTTAGCTATACAAATATCCAAGCTCACATCAATAGTAACCATTTTTGCCTCATTATTTTTGCCATCCTTGATGCTTTTTTAGAGTGCTCATATCAACTTACCTTCGTTGTTTATAATTATACACCCACCCTAGAGGTCCTCAAGTTGCCTTTTAAAGCACCATCAATATTAAGTTCTAGTCTCCCCTATTGTGACTTGCACCCATACCTCATTATGTTCTCTACCAAAATAGGGACCCCCCTCCTTTTTTATTTTTTCTTCTCTCTTTTCTCTCTTTCCCTTTCTTCCCTTTGTTTTTTTTCCCCTTTCCCCTCTTTCTATTTCCCTTTGTGTTTTTGTCATTTGTTATAGTTTCATGATCCTCAAGATCGGTATGACATCCTTGTCGGGCCCAATTTTTGATGCTTGTTTGTTATTGTCATTTTCCTTTTGGGACTTTGATCTTTGGCCTTTCCCTCTTCGAGATGATTTCCTTGTGACATCCACAATCTCAAAGGCCCATTGACACTGACATCTTGTCATCTTGATTCTCCCACTTGTCAAAGCAGTCAATGACACCACCCAACAACATTTATTAAGCATTAATAAGCTACTTTAAGTTGGTTTAAAAGAAAATATGAAGGATTTAATCCTCATTTCCAACTTGATGAGAAAGAAATAAAATGATCTCTACAAATTTCATAACCTCCCTCCATTATTTTGACTCATTTTTCATTAGATTTCCTTCGTGTTTGTTCATTGGTTGTGTGATTAATTGTATCTACGTAGTTCATGGTGGTGTATTTTTTCTTCACCATTGTTCATGCTCATTCCCATGTTTATTCCTTTGCCCTTTTCTTGAAGTAGGCTCAAACTTGGACCTTCATTTATTTTTTGGGTTTTTGCTTGTTCTTGCCATTTTTCTTTGTTCATTTGGTTTGGTTGAGATTTGTTCTTTGTTATTTTATTTTGTTTTAATCTTTCATTTCTTCATTTTTTATATTTTTCCCCCTTTTTGTTCCTTTTTGGCTTTTGAACCCTATTGAATTGTGTCTTATCCGGGTGCACCAATTGATGGTGTTTATGACATGATCATATCGAGCCTTGAGTTCCCCTCTTGCCATACTTTCAAAAGAGACCTTTATCTCGCCCTCAATTAGTGTCTTTTGCCTTAGGGGTTTTATTATTTTGGTTTTCTGTTTCAGACTTCAGGTACTGAAAATATACATTAAATATTATTTGATAAGGGTTAGTGAATATATTTGAACCATGATGTTTGAAAAATAAAATATTTTCCTATTTGAACACTTCATACTTCGGATGTTGGAATTTGGAGGTACTGTATAAATCCTACCTTAACTTGAGGTCAAAAGTTAAACATCATGCACGACACCCAAATCCTAATAAAAAGTTAGTTTTGTGTTTAAAAAAGTCATTGATTGTCAGTGAAATATATGCTCATTAATTATTAAAACTTCCTAAGGATAAGAAATAAGAGTCACTCCCAAAACCTGATTCTTGAAGAAAAGCGATAAAGTAAAAGACCTTGTATATTTTAGAATTGGATGTCAGAAATTTATCCTACCAATTATCTACAAAAATCCTTAGGAGATAACCTCTACTTTTGAAGCTCGATCCTTGATGCTCGAGGAAATTATTTATTTTATATCAAATACCAGAGATCAAGTGCATGTCTTAATATTTAATATATTTTAGGGATAAGATGTAATCGTTATTATTGAAAACCAATGATTAACGTCAATGTATTTGCTAAAAGCAATTATCAATATTGGTTAAAAAATGTCTCTCCTAATAATTTCACCTAATATGAAGTTTGGAGTAAGTAGTAGGCCTGAACATCAACACCTGACAAAGCACAGTAATAAACATATCTTTCACAAAGTCGGTATTCAAAATGGACTTGTTTGAATTGCTTATTGCTTTTAGCAAGCAATAAGGGGTTGAACCTCAACCCCCAACAAACTATATTTTTCCTAAGTATGGACTTATAGGGTCTTCTATCAAAATGAAGTTTGAAAGGGCTTGTCTTCGAGGCCCGATTTCCCTCCTTTTGAGTTATTTCCTTTAAAGATTCTAATGGATGTTGTTTTCATGTGTAGGTAATATACCAAAGGAAGGTGTTGAGATGAAGTACCAGTATAAGGGTATCATCCTCCTTCAAAAATATTCTCTCCATACACAAATATTGGAGACATCGATCTAGGGCATATAGACATGGATGAGTTCCATAGGCAAATTCATAATGAATATGAAAGGACTGTTAAAGCTGCCTCCTCAGCTAATTTTGGGTTGCTAGAAGCAACTACTTTCCCAATATCATTATAGTCACCAGAGTTGGTATTGGTTTATGCTCAATACTATGATCATTAGCACAAGAAGATACTAGGTCCATTTGGAGAAGCAATCCTTGATATTAGCCTTGTTATGATTGACAAGGTGTTCAAAATCCTTTCCTTCCCTAAGTATGAGACCATTAACATAAAAAAGTAATGGATTATTTTGAACACAATGTGAGTTGTCTCAATGTTATTAATACTTAGATGATGCTCAATCCAAGGAATATGGCCCTCAAAATGGAAAAATTTCAGCACAAGAGTGAATTTAGAGAATATATCGATGATCAAATTACACTTCTTAGTAGAGTCTATGGTTATCCAAATGCCAAATATTTCTACCCATGGATGTGTCATTTCATGTTTTTGATCATAGATAATAAAACAAATTATTGGGAAACAATAATCAGCGATAACTTAAATGAACAACTTGAAGATGTGTTGCACAACAAAAAAAATTACATGACTTCCTATCTAGTCTTCTTGTTGGAATATCGGGATAGCTTCCCAAGGCTCACCAGAGTAGGATCTCTCTAGTTGGGAGAAGTTAAGATTTATGAGCATTACCCACAACTACAGTTGGATGCCAGTTATAAGAATTATTATGTGGTAAATGATAATTTCATTTATGCCATCATCAAGGGGTTAGAAAATAATTTTGAAAAAAGGATTTCCTTAGAAACCATGGAAAAAATAAAGAATTGGGGGAATTTGTATATCCAATTCAATACCTTCACATATATGAGTAGTTTCCTTTCATAAAACCCCCCTCAAGCTTCTAAGCTACCCCACATACAAGATGATCTAGTTAGAGTTGTGTAAGCAAGTAACAAAGATTCATAAATTGATTGCTAGTAAGCACAAATTGGGATATTCTTTCCATGTGAAGATTGGAGTATACTCCTATATAAAGATGCAAAATGCTAAGACTGTAGAAGTGGAACTAGAAATGTATACCATGAAAATGTATAATGACCTAAGGGACATATTTGAACCTATTGGGAAGATCAGTAAAGTCATAGGATCCTTCTTCAAACATGAGCTAGCTTTGGAAGACCATTGGGCCAACTACGAAGAAGAGTTTGAAGAATGAAGGACTACTTCAAGATTCCACAATAGATATGGTAAAATTCTGCAATATGGCTAAAGTACCAAAGGACTTGAAAGAGAATATGAAAGTTCTAGATCCCATTTGTAGTGGGAAGGGGATCTTCAATCATCCAATCTATAATATAGATTGCTCGATTGAAGAAGATGATTAAATGGACATAAGGGTAGCAAGCATCAAAAATTTCTCATAGAGACGGTTGGTATCTCCATTGCCTGTGATGGATTTACCAAAGCCCAAACCTCAACAAAAGAAGTCCAATTTAGGTGAAGGCTCATCTACAATTGCTAAGAAACAAAGAACCTCATCCTCCAAAGTTAGGTAAAGGAAGAGGAAAGAAAAGGAGAGAGCTGTTATAGAAATAAGTGAAGATAGTGAGGAAGAAATTCCTCTCATAAGGATAAAAAGAGTGAAGATCTCATCTCAAACCACATCTATCCAAAAGACTAGTTCACCCACTCCTCCATCTTTTCCTCCGCACGAATCACCTATGCCATCTCCTCCTCCAAGTCCTCCGACACATCAAAACCCTACTCCACCTCCTCCATCTCCTTTGCCTTCTCCACCTCATGTCTCTCAAACAACCTCCACCTTCTCCACCACATTATCCTCCTCAAGTCCCAACTTCTCCAATTACTCCAGCTCCTCAATTGCCTTCACATGATACTCATCTTCTTCCTCCCCAAGAAAAAGAAGAAATACTAGTAAGGGAGGAAGAAGTTAAGAACAAGGATGTGGTTGAAGAAAAAATAATCAGAGAAGAATAAGTTCAAGGATAAGCTAGGATATAAATAATTTTAGAAGAGGAAGTTTAAGAGGGGGAAATAGAACCAAACCAAGATGTTTAAAATGAGGAAATTACATGAGAATAAGCGAGAAGAGATGAAGTAGAACTAGAGCCAAATAATTCCCAAGCCTCCCACAATACTGAAGTCATCTATTCTCCTTAGCATGAGGTATCTTAAAATCTCCTAGTATGGTTAAACCATATCATTCAAAAGAGAAAGAGAATATATGTGTAGGAGAAAGAATAGGAAAATCTCACTATCCTTGTGGATGCATTCCAAGCTCCCACAAAAGAAGGAAAATATCAAGAAGGTTGTGTACTATCATAGAGTATGAGAAAGGAAATAAAATAGCTCAAATATTTGTTCCTTTGGTAGATAAACCTAAGTTAGATATGCTACCTAAGGACTACTAGATCAAAAAGGTCCATCTCAAAGCCCAAACTAGAGAATGGGAACAACAATCACTATAGATGGTTGTGTCCACCATTCTTAAGAGAATACAAAAGGATAAGAACAAAAAAGGAAAACTAAAATCTCAGGTAGCCTAGTGAACATGTGTCAACAACTTAATAAGGTCCATTGATATTGCTTCTCTTGAATCGGTTTTACAAGTTATGAAAGGAGAAGCCCTGCACCCTAACCTAGAGGGGTGGGTGACTATTGCTAAAGGGTGGAAAGATGATTTACAAGTCTTATTAAGCAAAATTTTGAGAAAATCAATAAAGGATTATCACTACATTAGTGATGAATCCAACCTATCCCACTAGATGGAGGTGGAAGTAGATGATAATTTGATGGTATGGGATGAGTACATCCCAATTTTGTAGGGAGTAAGGGACACTTCCTTAGATGACTTGTTGAAGGTAGTTGTTGTAGAAGAGGAAGACCAAGATAAGCTGAAGGAATGGTTAAAGGAAACAAAAATAAGGCTAAAGACCCTAAATAAGTGCAAGCATAAATTAAATAAAAATACAAACATATCCGAACATGCTATGGTAAAGATGGAGAATTCTGTAGAAAGTATTGGTTGCACATTTTAGGAAATGTCATCCCTCGTTGATTCTCCCAACAAGATGATTAAATAATTTAATGGGTCACTACAAGGTTAATCTACTCAAGAGAGCATTGGCTGAATGATGACTAAAAATACAAAATTGCAAACTTTTTAGAACGAGCTAGCCAACTTCACCGACCTACAAGAAAAGTTGGAAAATTCCACATTTTCGTAGAGGATTAAGTTGCATACCCATCAGGGTCCTCCTATGGATACTATGAATGATGTCATAACTACCTTCTCTGACAATTTTTCTAGCAAGGTTTAGATCGAACTTTTGAATTTTGGTTTATTTTGAATAAATTTTGTAATAAATTAAACACCCAAATAATTAACTTTAAATTCAGTATTGTGTTTCTAGTTAGACTCTAGTTCCACGTGAGTTATTTAATTTAGTTCCAATTCATTTCCTAGATCAAATTTGAGCACTTAAGTTAGACTTTTAGTTAACTTTGTTTCCAGATCCATGAATTCTAGGATGCATGAGTCTATTTATTTAGGATTGTGTCATTTTTAAGGATAAAAAACTTTTGTATTTGCAAGAAAATATAGAATATTAATGTAGATTTCTCCTACTATATTTTGTGAATCTTTATAAAATATCAAAATTTTATTCTTATTACATGCATACAGATTCTTAATCATTGGTGATGGTATGCTTATTTTGTTTATTAGAATTAAGTAAATTGGTAAAATCAATCATGTTTTTGTGTTATTCAATAGAGTTTTGTCTTAGATCTGTGCATGTGTTTATGGTGATCTAGTTTGGTAAAACTTCAAAATCCTAGAATTATGAATTTCCTTCAAAGATTACATTGGTGTTAATAGGGATTAAGTGAATACTAGTTGCTTTAATGCCGGTTATTGTGATTTTTCCTAAACATTTAGAATTGATAAATGAGATAGATATACCACTTTCTATTTTATTTTAGTTTTTTCTTCTAAATCTCTCTCTCTCAAAAATTCGAGAGTGTTTTTATTTTTATTTTTACAATATCTCGAACATTGAAAGTATATAAGAATAACATAGATCTATATTAACATGCAATTAATCATGAATATCAGGAAGTAAATCTTTATATTTTTGTTGCATGCTTTGGATATGTTTCCAAGATATCTAAAATTACTTAGGCCCCTTTTTGAACAAGTTCACATGAACCACTTAGCTATCCATCACAATTAAAACCTAGACCAAAAGGAACATTGGAGTAGGGAATCTTGCATTTCAAGAGGGGAAACAATTCATTATTGCTTAGAAAGTTGGTTGTTCTAAAACTACCATCAACATTCCCCTCGAGGGACCAATCCATTTGGCCTTATTTCTTTTTTCTTGCTCGCTTGTGGGGCTCAAGCATCCTCCTTGTATGAATTCCAGCCCTTTCCAATTCTTCATCACCTTGTCATCATAAGATGTGAAAATGTGATCTCTTTCACTCTTCTATTGAGGATTTATGTATGTTTATTTTATCTTTCTTTAGGGCCTACTTTATATTGCATTCCTCTTCACAAAATATGTGTTGGTTCCTCTCCTTCTAGATCTACCATATAACTATAGACAAGCTAGCCACTCATAGACCCTAACCAATCCTATTTAGAGTATGATCTTGGCCAACTTTTGAAGACATCCAATATCTCATTTTCTTGGGCTCCATACCATTCCATTTTTGTTTGTAGCCAATCTTAGCACTTTGAAGTGAAATCATAATTTAAGGATAGGTGATTGGTAGCTTCTTCACTTTTCCTGCACATCAAATACCAACTTGGACTAGAAATTCCTATGAAATTCAGTATATCCCCCATTAAAATTATTTTATTTAGTTTTGTCCATGGAAAGGATTTGACTTTGGGCAAGATCGATCAACTCCAACACAAATTGTAGGGCCAACATGATTTGTTTTGTATGGTTTTCTATACCTAATAACCTATTTTAATTGTATAATTTCCTATTTTTTGCACCACACCATTTATTTTTTCTAGGCATAAATTTAATACTATTTGTCTCCTCTTTAGTTACTACATGAGTACAACTTTGGTTCAAGTGTTCCATCTTGGATCATCCTCTACACTCCATTCCCACACTACTCCCAAATTCATCTCTACACTTCTTAAATATTCTGCAACCTTCCTTTCTTTTACATCCTCCATTAGTGCTCTACATCCTCATAATTATTCCATTTCAATCATGGATAGGTAATCATTTCATGAATCAAACCACATTTTTGTGTTTGCATAGTTATTTATTTTCCAAGTTAGATGGTGTGGTATCAGTGAACAACACACTTATAAATTTTCATATATGGGAGCCACATAGTCTTTGCAATTATTAAAATTCTTTATGGGTCTACTAAATCCAAATGCTTACTTTGGAGAATCTTGCACCATAGTGTGTTCAAATTTATATACATTTTCCACATTCTTCTAGCTCCCAATGCTTTGTTTTGTGCATCTATATCCTTTATTCACATACCTCCTTTTTGCTTGTCTTTTCTTACCATGTCCCAATTAAATTCTAAAAACAAAGTGAAAATAAGATACAATATTAACTTATGTATGTGAATTCAAATATAAAAATAAGATTACCAAATAAGATCATATGTATGTGATTGCACATTCACCATAATAGAAAAGAATAGAAAACAAATATGACAATAGATTTACGTGGAAAAACCCTTTCAAGAAAAAATTTCACACGAGAAAAGAGGGCAAACATATTATTTATCTTCACAAGAGAGATACACCACAATATACTTCCTTTTTGATCTCCTACAACCCGAATGATTTCATACACCTACAAATAACACAATATGAAACTACCAGATCTCATGGCTCCAATTTATAAAACTTGTGATAGGCCAAACCATAATGGTAAACCAAAACAAGAGGTTCCAAAATCACTTGAAAAAACCCACACCCCTTCCTTGAAGATCAAGACTCATGATAATAAATGAATTAATGTGTATAAGTACTTCAACATGGGTTCCTAACCCATAACCTCTTCATCTTCTACCATTTAAGATTTTTCATCTTCTAGATTGAGAACCAATGGACACTTGTTTCCCTCCAAACTTGGGTGCCCCACTCAAGATCTTTAAAAATTCTAATGTGGATGCCTAGGAGGGATAATATGTCCTCTAGTGATGTGTAACCTACACCAACATCAAATTTTATCTTAAAAATATAATTATAATAACCATTATTAAATGAATTTCTCACATGTCCCCTAAGACACTTTCCAAGAAATGTGGAGATATAAAAAAAGAAATAGGTTTGCAAGGTCAATGTCACCTAAACTAACATTCTCCAATTTTAAATTATACACTTCAATTACATCCAAGAGATACAAATAATAAATCAAGTATAGTGATTAATTCCTATGGCCTTCTTGTACCAAAAGAACTTATTTATGGTCACTAGCTTCATAAGAGAAACTGCAACATTATCCAAAGTATCAACCTTATCAATAAAGAACTTATCATTCTCAATCATTTCTCATACAAAGTGATACTAAACATCAACATGCTTAGTACGAGCATGATACAATGGTTTTTTCCAAACAAATAGCACTTTGATTGTCACATCCAATCCTCACTATTCTACAATAAAAACTAATGGCATTACCAATTCTATATAACCATACCACTTCCTTAGAGGCATGTGTTGCAGCCATATACTCTAATTTAATGGTGGAAAAAGCAACTATAGGCTTCCTTTGACTATCCAAGTCATATGCCCAATCTACATAAAAAAACCCATGTATGTCAAATGACTTGACAATATCATAATACCATGATAAAACAAATGTTATTTATAAGTACCTTTGTCACCAAAAAATGTATACTTGGACATTTTTACACTCATTTGAGTGTTTCTTATGGAATTTGGCTTGATTTTTCCTAGATTTAATGTTGCAATGTGGTCAACACATTCACATTAGGTCTTGGACCCTTGTGAATCAATAAGAATTCTATGATGTCTTGTAAAAGTGTTGTGAAGTGTTGTAACCCACTTTCACACTTTTTTAGGACCATTTCATTATAATTCACCTAAATGACTACTTTTTATCACTTACCAAGTCTTATTTCAAAGACTTGTAATAAACTCACGCTTTTATAGGCTTGTCATCACTAATTTGACCCTTTCTCATGTTTAAATGACCCCTTAATGCACTTTTTGGCCCTACTTAAGTGTATTTAGGAGAATAATCTCGTTAAACATCATTAAATGCACATTATTCCCCAACACCCAGTAAAATTTCCTTGGTGGGACCAAGTCACCACCTGGGGCAACTCAGTCCCACTAGGCACAAAAATCAAAATTATTTTAATTTTCTGGTGGGATTTTATTCTCTTAACCTTGAGGTCAGCCCGTGATGTGTTATTTATGGGAAATATTGTAAAATAAAGTATAAATAATTTTCCCCTCATTTTGAATCTTCTAATCTTCTAATTTCCAATCATTCACTCATACATTAGCATACATACATTAATCATTCTCAAGCATTCTAGGCATTATCAAGTCTTCATTGGAGCATCCACTTGTATATCTTCAAATTTCTACATCAAGGGTTTGGTGAGTTGTAGCATTGCATGTTGTTCATTCATCATTCTCTTTCCATTTTATTTCATTTTCAAGGGTTTGATTACCAAATCGGGGTTTGACCAAGGCAAACCCCTATTCTCTAACCCTTAACCCTTTTCCTCCTCTTCACATGTGTGTTTTGCAGGTCTTGTATGCAGATTTTTCAAAGAGAAAGGTGATAAAACGTGGTCAACAATCCATCAAAGTCATTCAAGTCAACAAATCCCTAATTGAAGCTTGGAGACCCATTTTTAGCTCAATTTTTGTAAAATCAGAACTGGACACTTGTTAGGAAGAAAAGTGCAGACCGAGAGCTACAGGTTCCTATCCCGATATTCCTAAAAGCTAAAGGTGGACTAAGTCACCATCAGTGGTGAATTAGTCCCGTTGCTAGGCCTGAAAAAAGTGATTTTAACATTTCTAGATACCCATTTCGCTGAAACCTATTCTATTATAATCTCCTTGAAACAAGACTAAGTCGCCCAACTTGGCGTACATGTCCCAGTTGGCTTCAACAAAAAATTATGTAGGATTTTAGAGCCTCTCTGCATCCAATTTCTAGGTGCACCTCTCTATTTTCATTCATTTTTGTTATTGTTTACTTGCATTCTTAGGTCATTTCTACATATCATAATGTGTTTTCAAACAACTTGCATTAATAATAATTATCTTTTATTAGCTTATTGCATTTAGGACATTCCATTTGGGATTATTTCAATCATATTAGCATTAGTCTTGAGTGAACCTCCAAGTTTGTGTGGGAAACCTTTCCCCTTTTAGGTGAAAAACCCTAGAAATGCAAGAGAGAAGCCCCTACAAAAATTTGTGGTTCATTAAAATTTTGCATTTTTATACAATATCTGCATTTGAAAATCCAAAAATCATAAAATTCCATTTAAAAATCCTAAAAAATCTCAAAAAAAAAACTACTGGGACTAATTTTCCACACTGGGTGACTTAGTCCTCTTGAACATTTTGCACTGTAATTTATGTCATTTTCAGAGCATTTTCAATTTTCTATTGTTGCATTTTTGTGTTGCTTTCTAGAATTTTAGTTATCAACATTTTATTGCTCTTAGTTTACATTGCATTTTGCATTCACCCACATTTAGAAACGTTTGCATGAGTGTTTGGTGTCCTATTGCTAATACCTTAGTGAGAAGAAGTTCAAGACTCATTTTATCCCACAATAATACACACATTGTGGAGCTTGGGTTATCTAAAGCTTCCACTCCAAGTATTGCAACTAGTACACTAGGCATGGATACTACCCTTAGCAACTCTTCACCTTCCAATAACATGCAAGTTGACACATAGAACAATCACATCTCGCAAGACAAAATCATTAACATTCATAAGGACTTAACACATGTTCAACATCAAGTTTCTTGAAAACATTTCAACCACTAAAATTCCTGCCATAGAAAACATCCATCACATGCTTGAATGTGAAGAAGGCTTGGACATTATGAAACAAATAGTTAAGATATACCATAAACATTTTCCTTCCACCTCTAGTACATCTCAACCAACAAACATTGTGGTTAGCCAAGCAGGACCTTACACTCCTCATTCAACAGTAGCATCCATACCTACCTATACCACTCCTCAAGTCACAAAAACCATGCAACAAGTTAGTAATGTGATTCCTTCCTCGACTATTCCTACTAGCATTCCTAATTCCTATGTGGCGTCACATTTTCTATCCTCTTCTACCATACCATCTATAAGCATTCCCATCACTTTCCCTATCACTACATACATTCCATCACAACTTTCCCTTCCACCTCATGCCACTTACAATGACCCTCTCATAACACAAATTTTCCAAACTATCTCCTCCATGCAAAAACAAATATCCACCATAAATCAAAATCAGAATGGACCACCCACCTATTATGTCTAAAGCAACCCACTATCTTTGGAAATATTGTGAACATTGATGCCACAAGGAATAAAGATGCCTAGATTTGAGAAATATGGAGGGAAGGGAGATCCTTCTAACCATGTTAATTCTTACACCACCTTATGTAGTGACTTTTTCCTTGATGATAAACTATTAGCAAAACTGTTTCCTAGGGCTCTAAAAGACACTGCCTTGGAATGGTTTTCGTCTTTACCAAATAATTCAATTCATTCATTCAATGAACTAGTTGATGCATTTATAAATCATTTCCAAATGCATATGACTCCAAAGAATACCTTGGTCAATTTGATGAGAAGCAAGCAACATGAAGAAAATATAAATGATTTTATATCACACTATCAATCACTTTATTCTCAAATCGATGTCAAAATTCATGATCCACACCTTCAAAATATCTTTATATAAAACTTGCAAAATAAACTTTAGGACAAACTCACCATGATGAAATTTCCCTCCTTTATGCACTTGTGTACTGCCCTTTGCGATTATCACAATTCAGTTAGTAGTCGTGATGCAAAGTCTACTTCTAGCCGAGCTGAGAAATCTAAACATGTCAATCTCAACAATTCACAACCATTTAGAAAGAAAAACACATGGTTATTATAGTTCAATCCCCCTCAACAACCAACTCCACTTGTCAACAACCAAGTAGCAGCTGTTAAAACCGTGATACCTTATAGTTATGGAGATTTGAAAAGGCAGTTTACACCTTTACTAGACACCCTTCATAACACAATGTCTCAACTTTTACAACAACAAATGATTACCTTACCTATCGTCAAACCACCTGATCCTACTAAACCTTTACCTCCAAACTTTAAATCCAATGCTTATTGCCATTTTCGTCAACAAAATGGACATGACATGAAAAATTGTAAGCATCTTAAACACCTTGTGGAAGACCTCATTGATTTCGACCATCTATCCATTGTAGGTGTTAATGATCAAGGCAATAAGTTTGTTGCCCCTCCAAATCAAAATTTTCAAATTTTCACTAATCCAATTCCCAAACATAATGTTTCATTTGGAAAAGCTAGTGAAACTCCAAAGAATGATGTGATGAATGTTTATACAAATGTTGAAAATCCTGATCCCCTTCCACATACTACCACTATTAATCCTATGGATGAAATGGTAGGTGCAATAGATTTTATCCGTCGTAAGGGCCAACCTAAGGATATACTTCAAATCTCCCCAATGGTCCTCTTTACATAGCCAACCGTATTTATGATAAGCCCACTAATGGGATACTCATAGATCTTGTCTGTGGAAAGAATGTGATCACTAGGGAATTTTTGGTGTTACATGATCTTTATCAAGATGATTATGATAAACCTAGAGCATGGATCAAAACACACAATGGTTTTTCTTGCCCTATGATATGATCAATCATCCTTCCATTACAAATAGGACCAAAAACATTAGATGTCACATTCTCCACCATCCCATAGTCAGATCAGTTTTGTTTGAGGCTAGGCCATCCATGGATTCACTCAATGAAAGTTGTCCCTTTGGTCATACACAAATGTTTAAAGTTTCCCTTTGACAATGACATATTCACTATTCACCATAGTGGCTTTCACCCTTTGTATTCTAAAGGAATATTTTCCTTAGAATCTTTTTGGCCCGAGCCCATGGAACCTATAATGCCTTGCAAAGAATTCTTTTTCATTGCCTACCAAAAATTTAAAGCAAATAGAATTGTAGAATTGTCTCTCCACAACATATCCCCGTCCACTTTTGACACTCCTATCCTAGATGAAACAATGTTTCAACCCAAAAAAGAACCAACCCATCAAACTCAATCAACACCCAAAACATCCCTAACATCATCCAAGAGACCACAAGATAATGATAATAACTCCATCTTTCCTCCTTTTATAAAACAAGTTTATAAAGCAAAGGAGAAGGTGGATGAACAACCTTCTATCAGGGAAAACTTTAGTGGAAAATATTCACCAATTGGAGAATAGTTGAAATTGGGACCTCTAGAAATATCAAATATTACAAGCTAAAAAGGATGTTGAATTGCCAGGTTTTTACAAAAAAAAAAATTCGCCAGTAGTTTATAAACAATGTGTTATTGGAACTGATTCGCCAGTAGTTTATACTATAATTACAAATATTAATTATATTCGCCAGTAATGTTATATTACTACCATTAATTTTGGGGCATATCACCACAATAATAAATTACCATTTAATTTTAGGGATATTTTAGCCTTGAATGGGGATTTTATTTATTACAATTGAATCATTGATTATCTTTTTAATTAGATGGCTATAGGTTGATTCCTCAACCTAATACGCATGTGCCTTTTAAAAGGCTTGTTGAGGCCCAAAATTTGTTTTGATCCACATGTTTAGGTTTAATCGTGTGGACCAAAACAAATTTCGGGCCTTAACAAGCCTTTTAAAAGGCACGTGCATATTAGGTCACAAAATCAACCTACAACCAATTGATTAAAAAGCTAAGCAATGGTAAAAATTTCACTTTTCATTTAGTCTTAATTTTAAAGTGATATTTTTTAAAAATACTTAATCTGTGTGTGCTCTAATGCATTTTCGATAGTGAATTTATGCTTGGTGATGAGGGGCTTTGCCCCTTGGCCCCGTAGGAGCACATCGGGGCCGTTGTCCTCGGACCTCGTGAGGGGGCGTTGCCTCCTTGACCCTCACAAGGGGCACTGCCCCTTGACCCCTTCGGTGGATGCCACCCTCGGGTCCCTACTTCAATAGTACAAAAAAAAAAAAATATGGGGGGATTGCACCGACCAACTATGCAAAATTTTAAAGGAGAGATTCACCATTGTAATTAATCTTTTTAGTGATTATTCACGAGGATTTTCCACTGTGATTATTATTTTTACCAATTATTCATTAAGATTCACCAAGATTTTACAAATTTTTTTTTATAATGTGCATAGATTTGCCAAGAAAATTAATATATTTTTTTAAATAAAAGGAAATATTCGCCAGGATTTTACACCTTCACCAAGGGAGGGGTTCCTTAAAGTTATCCTTGCCTTCCATGGTTCCTTTTGTTCCTCCCCTTAGGAAAGAAAAGCAACCTATGGTTGATCAAATCGCTCCTTCATAACCACAACTCAACAATAAAACCAAAATAAATAGAGATAGGGAGCGTAGGCATAGATGTCATGCCCTTTCTTGCAAGTTACAAGATGAAGAAAATAAAGAAAATCAAAATCCGCACTTGACAAAAGCAATACATGATGATCCTCCTCCCCACTCACAACAAAACAATCTAATACAACAACCACAACAAGAGGTGCACCCTTCATTGGACATTATCATTTGTCCTCCTATTGTGATTAATCTGGATGACGATGATGAGATCACTAAAATAGATGAAGAGGTATATAATTATCTTAATACATTATTTTCCTCTTCCACAAGCTTAAATGACAATTCTCACACAAAGAGTGTAGAACTTGGTGCTTCCCCTAGTTCGGAACTTGCACTTGTCCCTCTAGCTAGTTGTCTGCCCTTGGCATATCATGAACATGACTGGGAGGTGAATGACTTGTTCAACAGTTGACCCGCATTTTCCTTACTAGTTTCTTTTACATTTTTCTTTTTCTTTTATAAGTTTGCATGTGCATATCATGTTCCCTCGTGATGTTTTTTTTTATGTTCTCCTCTTTGTGACATTCCTCTATTTGTACCTTCATTCTTCTATATTTCCTACATTGCTTTCTCCTTTTTCTTTTTCCTTTTGCTTGTGCTTTCCTTTTGGGATGGCACAAGGCATTGAGACATCCAAGTCTCTTTCATGTTGACCCAAAAGGTTTTTCTTTTCTTTTTCATTTTCTTGTGTTTTCCTTTTGGGGATGACATAAGGCATTGAGACCGAAATGTCTCTTTCATGTAGACCCAAAAGCTTTTCCTTTTCCTTTTCCTTTTTCTTTTGCCTTTTCTTTTTCATTTGCTTGTGTTTTCCTTTTGGGGATGATGCAAAGTGTCGAGACATCCTATGTTTGTTCCATGTTGACCCCAAAAAATCTTTCTTTTTATTTGGTTTTTTCTCTCTTTGTGTCATTCTTCTAGTTCTATGTATTTGGGGAATGATGATAGTTCTGAGCTCTTTACAAAACACCACAACAAAGAACATACTAATCCCAAATACATAGATCCCTTATGTATTTGATGTTTTCATTTTGGGGGAACCCTTTCTCTTCTTTTTCCTTTTCTTCGCATGACGTAGCCTTACTCGGAAACATAGGACTTGGCATAGGGGCTTTCCAAGTTGGCTCTCATGTCTTCTTTCTTCTTTTTTCCATTTTTCATTTACTACTTAAAAATAATTGCTCACAACATGGTGTGTAGCAATTCCTTTAAAATGGGGGCATACATTGACATTATTATTTTGCATTTTTTCTTTTTCTTGGTTCTTAGTGCAACCTTCTTACTTCATATGATGTGTTTTGTCACTTTTTGGATGACACTGGGTGTGATGTCCTTCATGAGCATGATCTATCTTAGCATATTACATTCCTCTTAGTGGCTTGGTGCGACACACTGCATCCCCTAAGTTGCAAATTTTCTATTCTTTGATTGGTCCTCTATTGGAGACATTAGACACAATGTTCCCTAAGTTAAAAACCTCACATGAACTAAGAAAGACTCCTTTGAACATCTTTTTGCATGTTGCATTTTGCATTTGTTATATGGCCACCTTGCATAACACAACTTGCATGCTTATGGTGCCATTGCGTTTGTTCATGAGCTCCAAGCATATAAATTTTTGCATGTCTCGTGAAGCTCAAAATGTCATTTTCTTTTGTGGCACCTTATTAAAGTTATTAGGAGGTATAACTTTGGTATGGTTGAGCGGAAAGCCCATTTTGAGGCATGAATTTCCCCATATCCACTTGTGTGTGTGTGAGTGCATACCAGCCATGAGTGTATGTTTCTCACCTTTTACGCCTTCTCACCCAAGGAACAACCATGAGTTCCATCACTTTAGAGTGAGTATGCATTTTATTTCTGGACAAACAACCTAGATTTGATCCACAATGGGATGGAAAAATGATCGAAGCTTGATCTGACTCTCTATCCTTCTCCTTCTCTCTCTTTCATTCCTTTTCATCATTTTCATGTGTGTTCCTTTGCGCTAATGTTTGGTTTTCCACGAGATCTTGATCCTATGGACTTGATCATCCCTCTTGATTGTTGTTGTCTCTATTATGTATCCAAATCTACACCCTAATGCTAAGCTATGAAAAAAATTAGTAGGTTTGGATGTAACATGGGACTGCTTTCAGGTTGTGGGTGTCCTATTCAAAAGTAGACCTCTAGATTATGGGCTGACTTCCCCTTTTGATGCCACCTAACAACTAATTTATGAGGTAAAGGGCAAGAATTTCATGAAAATGAACCTAATACTGAAAATAACTAAGGTGATACACCAAAACAACTTGGACTTGATAACAACCTATCACATTCAAATCAATATCGTAAAACTTGGTTTACACAACTCACCTTCTAATGCAGTTTACATAAGTAATTTATAAGGAGGTCTATAAAAAGGGCTTTTAGAAGGAAAATAGAGGTTTCACAACTAACAACACTACTAAACAACACATCTTATAACTTGTTAACATACATTTTCTACTAAATAGATGCATAAACATGAGACAAGTTTGCAAGGAAAGATGAACTTTCACAAGACAAACTGATCAATCATTAACAACATACATGAAACATGAAATGAGAAGGTAAAAATGCTCTATTTTATTAATTCAAAGTGCTTACTGTATCATGAGTCCATCTAAGTTACAATACTGCTCCATCAAAAATAGCTCCAAAAAACAAGCTATCCTACTACTGGAAAGAAAGAACTCCCTCCAAAATGCCCAAAATGAACATACTTAAGCAAAAAGATCACACAATTTTCATGCCTACCCATCTAGAAGGTTATGGTCGAATGAGGTGCAAAAGCCAAAAAAGAACCTTCTAAAAGCACTCCAAAAGGCCTCCAAAATGGCACATGTTCCTCCAAAACAGTTAGATACTTCACCCCCACACTCTCCTCATGTCTGCAATTCAATCATTTTGTCTCCCAGCTTTGACTCATGCAATATGTGTGTTTTGAAAACACAAGACTACAAAAAATGCATTAAAGATAATAACTTGATTAGGTGATCGGTAATACATCACTTAATCAAGTTATTTTACATCTCAAAGCAAAATAAAGGGGGGCCCACCATTAATATGAATTACCTTACATTTGCAAATGAAAAATACTAAAGTGATTAGCAAATCACTTAAATGATATTTTTATTTTTTGAAACAAATGCAAAAAAAACAATAATGAAATGCCAAAATGCTCTAAAAAGCATTAAACAAGGTCACAATTTCTCTAAGGCACTTGATCATTTACCTTTTCTCATTCTGCACTATAAGGCCACATGTGGTCAATATTTTGATCTACAAAGGCAAAATAAAAGCTCAAGCTTGGCCTATATGGCTGACCTCCACACTTCTTGGAAGGCATATTCCAAGTCTTCAAGGCATATGACATTCATGATCAAAAGTCAAAGGTGTATTACACATGACCTGGCACACTCCATATGTTTGTATTGGTTGAAGGACTTAGCAATGTTTTGAAACAAGGAAAGAGACTTAAGGCATAAAATGCCTAAGTCAATAAACACATGGTTCGGCCCCCACAATGTATTAACATGAGCTCCATTTTTAAAACATGGGATAAAAATCCTGTCGGCATAAAAAAGGGTCAAACCCTAATCATCAAAAGATAAAAGAAAGTGAAAAAAACTATCATTTTGTTGTCGATCATTCTGGAACAATGATGTTGCCGCCATGGGGTTTCACTTGCACATGTTGGAAATGGATATTTTGAATTTTTTTTGGGCCAAACTTGGATGAAATCTAAAAAAAAAAGACAGGTAAATGATTTTGTGCACAAAAATTTGTATCTCCACCTCTTTTGAAAGCCACTTTGGCTTTGAATGCCACGACCTGTAGCAAATTTTGATCAGTTTTTGTTGCTTGACTTTTCCTCTGTGGTTACTTTGTCTTTCAACCACCACGGTTGAGTTTGTTTGAAGCTTGAACAAGGGCCACCTCATTAACATAATGCTTGCAAGTTTGAAGGAAAAACATAAAAGCTTTGGTAAGCTTTCAGTCAACTCCACTTCTTTAGATTTTGAGCAAAAGAAAACTATTATTTTTAGTTTCCAGCTTAAAGATAAAGCATGAAATGCTTATTTTCTTTTTGTGTTTTCTTTCAAATGAAGAAACCCCAATCTCTTTGTTGTTTCATGAAGAAGTGATGTTCCCTTGGTTGCGGCCATGAAAAGCGAAGTGGGGTTTTTCTTGCTTGTCTTTTGATTTTTGTGCTCGTTTGGTTTGTGAGCTTGGCCTCCATTTTCATTAACATTTCTGTGTGAAAAAAAAGGAAAAAAACTTTGTAGAATGTGTGCTTCTCCAAAAAATGACACCCATATGCATGAATAATAGAAAGAATGTTCCAATATTCCTTGTATTTGAATTGTAATGCCAAAACCCCAAGTGGGTTTGTGATTTTTGAAGAAAACTCAGATTTTTTTGCAAAAACACAAGTGGGTTTTTGTTCATTTGCAGAAATTTGTGACTCCTCTAAAAACCCCAAGTGGGTTACCTTCAATTTGCAGAAAAATTGCTTTTATGTAAAAACATTAATTGTTTTACCTTCAATTTGTAGCAATATTGCATTTCATTAAAAACCTCCAGGTGGGTTTTAGTGTTTATGAAGAAAATAACTTAGCTCCATGTCATGGCTATAAGTAGGCTTCTGAATGGCATTTTTTGATGTTATAATTACCTCCATGAATGCTCTCTTTTTGGCTTTGCATTTTGCAATTTAATTTACAAAACCCCTAAGTGGGTTTTTTGTAACACCTTTATTTTTGTATCTACATTTTTTTGCAAAAAGAACCGAAGTGGGGTTTTTGTGATGAGAAGCCCTCCAAAATAGTAGTCATGAAAAAATTGAACCAAACCCCCCGCATTTTCAGTTTTCTCATTTTTGACAAGATTTTGCAAGAATATAATGTGAATGAGTTTTCATGAGAGAGCTATGAGTTAAACAAGAGCTACCTTTGTCACTGTTCCACAAGAAAATGTTGTTTTGAGAATAAAATATAACCTACAAAAATGACTCAATGCCATTGCACAACATGGGTATAATCCATAGGCTCTATGCATCCTTTATAGTTTTTTGCTTTTTATCATGTTCACCTTTTTGGCTATGAACTACCCTCTTCACTTTCAATCACACTCTGGGGAGTATTCCTTGTAGTAGCCACAATGTTTGTGGCTGCTCCATTGAGTACACCACACTATCCTTTTAATGATAACTCCTCATGTTGCTAAATACTCATGGTAACCCCTTGGTATGCCTCAAATTCTTTGACAAAGCACTACCATATGAAACTTTGGCACCATGATCAACATGATAGACTACCTTTTGAAGCTTGTTTGTTCATAAAATATTTCAAAGAATGACATTTTGTCATAATTTTCAAGGTTCATTATAGACTTTTCATGAAGTCTCATCCTTGCAATGTGATTTGCAACTATCACTTCCATCTCATGATTGTCATACCATCTTTAAATATGCATTGCTTTATAGAATTCACGTCAATGTTGATGTTCTATAGCTAGAATTCTCTTGATGTCTAAAAGTTCTCAATGTAAATCTTTTGACCTTTAATTAATAACCTCATGCTCCCCCATTGCTTTCTATTGTCATGAGCCTTTATCTAGATTGTTCAATAGGAGATATGGTGATAAGATTGGAGTTTGTTTGATGGCTGACCAAAATTTGTCAATTGATAAAGTTTTTGAAAACCATATGACCATGTTGCTTCTCATATTGATGTAGCTATATCTATGCTTTACTCTGAGTTTCAAAGGAAAACCCACATGCAACACACCTAGAAATGTCACAATTTGTGCATACCCATGAATCCTAACATTGAATACTTTCATTATATGTAGTACTATGTGATTGATTTGCCTCCTTGTTGTTATTCATTCCTATTCCTTTAATGGAGGACATGCTTGGGAATTTTATTTTTTAACCTCTCCTTACACTTAATATAATAAATCTTATTGGCACTAGACAACTCACAGTAGAGATCTCTACAAGCAACTCTTATCTAGTTATCATAGTTCTTCACGATATCAATATCAAGTAAATCAATCATGTCTACTTTACTAAGCTCCATTCCACACCTTTGATTTGGGAATAGCAATTGTATCTTGATCACATCATATGAGGGTTCTAGTGTTGTCATTGACCTCTCTACTAGAGATGTCACATGAGCTCTCAAGAAAACTTTATAAGTGACATGCATGCAACTAGTGAGGAAACCACCACCATGATTTTGATATTTACACTTAATGAGCCTCCATTGAATTATCTTCATTTTTGTTTACATGATGAATCCTTGTGGAGTTGTATTTATTGATTCAATCACTATTTATGATGCACATTTGTAGCTTAAAAGCATGCATCTATAGCTTCATTCATGGCTACCTCCTTTAATGTTGTTATAGATTACTATGTTATGTCCTTGATGTACCTGTAGCTTATGTGGACTGCCTTTTGATGATGGTACTCTATTTTTATGATGTAGACCCTTGTTTGAATTCATGCATTTGGTGGTCTTTGTTAATGTTTTATGATCTGGTCCTTGTATATATTTTGTTATGCATAGACTGTTCATGCTTATAACTCCACATTGCCCTTTCCATTGTTAATTTTTTATCATTTTCATTATCTCAAAACAACATATTGTGCAACCAACTATGGCAAATATCTCATGCCCATTAAAAGTTACACTTTGTAAGTTGTGAAGCTTGACTACTTCCCCATTTCCATCAATAAAGTTATTGTCAACTGCATATCATTGGTGGAGGTAATCCTTGGGTTTGAGCAACTCAAGAAAATGTAGATGAAAGTTGATCATTATGTGACACCGAACATGGTAGTTGAAAATTTTTACTACCTTTCCTTTCTTCTTCATCTATAATGTGATCTCTCATGACCATTTCTTGTTTGCCTTTAGTAAAGTCAAAAGAAATTTTTCTTTATTGTCCTGCATGACATGAGAATACATCTTGTTGTCTAAACCTTCATGGCTTCCATAATAATGCTTGTTGCCCCACATGAATTTGCTACCTAATCTCCACAACATTTTTTTACCTTTTGATCATGTGTAACACATAAATTGTCTCCTCACTTTGATCCTAGTGGGTAGACACATGTCACCTACGTTGGTGACCCGAAAGCTCACCATCCTATGTGATGTGTGGTTGTCCAATAGGGTTAAGGTGAGAGGGACTCGACAATACCTTGTATTGCTTCCTCATTATTTAAGAGATGCATAATTGAACTTGATTCATCTTTTGAATCTGATAATGAAAGTTGATCAACTGGTGTGATTCCATATTGATTTAATGCATTAATAACAGGTATATCTTTGATCAAGTTGCTCAATTTCCTATTTCTCTCAAAGTATGTTGAGCTCTACCCTCATGGGAGGCACATTTACCCCACATGTTGTATTTAACTAAATCAGAACAATAACTAGACTTGTCTTAAATTTGCACATGAAGCAAACAAGTTAGAAAAATAGATGCATATTTTGGATGTGTTTGATGACTTCATTGTTTTCCAAGACATCAAAGGTTTGCATGCTTATTTAATGCACTTATGGATTAGTCTATACATGCATAAGTAGGTGTGTATGTAAGGTTTGAGATCTTTCATTGCTTAGAGTATTGCTCTAATATCATTGTTTTTCCAGATGCAGGAGCTAGGAGCACTACGAAGCTGGGACAGACACAAGTAGCTTGGGGTAACAGCAGGACAACTTCAAAACATGATTGGCCTCCACCCTTATATGCACATTCTATTTGTTTACTTATTCATGTATAGATTATTTCTTTATTTTCATTTAATAAGTAAAGTTAGTCCCTTGGCTTGTGAGGGGCATGTACACTTCATGATTATTAATAAAATATTACATTTGTACACACATAATTATCCTTTCTCATTTGTTGTAATTGCATCATTGGAATGAAAATGTAATATGTTACATTTGACAATCTTATCATGCATATTGAACTTAGCAGACTTATGATTTATCTTTTAAATGTTTAAACAAATAACACAAAAAGAATAAACACTAAACCTAATTTCAGCTAAAAGCTATAAATCAAGTAACAGTCTCATCTTACCAACATGGGTGCATTTGGATCCCTCTTAATATGCATGTTGGGCTACTTTAGAGTGAGTTTGAAGAAAGTTCATCCTCTCACTAAAGTGGGGGCTTAATGTGTCACCAAAAATGTATACTTGGAAATTTTTACGCTCATTTGAGTGTTTCTTATTGACTTTGGCTTGATTTTTCCTAGATTTAATGTTGTAATGTGGTCAACACATTCGCATTAGGTCTTGGACCCTTGTGAATCAATAAGAATTCTATGATGTCTTGTAAAAGTGTTGTGAAGTGTTGTAACCCACTTTCACACTTTTCTAGGACCCTTTCATTATAATTCACCTAAATAACCTCTTTTTATCACTTACCAAGTCTTATTTCAAAGTGTTGTAAAGAGTTGTAACAAACTCTCATGCTTTTCTAGGCTTGTTATCACTAATTTGACCCTTTCTTATGTTTAAATGACCCCTTAATGCACTTTCTGGCCCTACTTAAGTGTATTTCAAAGAATAATCTCGTTAAACATCATTAAATACACCTTAATCCCCAACACCTAGTAAAATTGCCTTGGTGGAACCAAGTCACCACTTGGGGCAACTTAGTCCCACTAGGCACAAAAATCAAAATTATTTTAATTTTCTGGGGGGATTTTATTCTCTTAACCTTGAGGTCTGCCTGTGATGTGTTATTTTCAGGAAATATTATAAAATCAAGTATAATTAAAGGGTTTTCCCCTCATTTTGCATCTTCTAATATTCTAATTTCCAATCATCTACTCATACATTAGCATGCATACATTAATCATTCTCAAGCATTCTAGGCATTATCAAGTCTTCATTGGAGCATCTACTTGTATATGTTTAGATTTCTATATCAAGGGTTTGGTGAGTTGTAGCATTGCATGTTGTTCATTCATAATTCTCTTTCCATTTTATCTCATTTTCAAGGGTTTGATTACCAAATCGGGGTTTGACCAAGGAAAACCCTTTTTCTATAACCCTTAACCCTTTTTCCCCTCTTTGCATGTGTGTTTTGTAGGTCTTGTATGCATATTTTTCAAAGAGAAAGGTGATAAAAAGTGGTCAAAAATCCATCAAATTCATTCAAGTCAACAAAGCCCTAATTGAAGCTTGGAGACCCTTTTTAAGCCCGATTTCTACAAAATTAGAACAAGACACTTGTTAAGAAGAAAAGTGAAGACTGAGAGCTATAGGTTCTTGTCTCAAAATTCTTGAAATCTAAAGGTAGAATAATTCACCATTAGTGGTGAATTATTCCCACTCCCAGGTCTGAAAAGTGATTTCAACATTTTTGGATACGCATTTGGCTAAAACTTGTTCCAATAGAATCTCCTCAAAACAGGACTAAGTCGCCCAATGTGGCCTAAGTGTCCTAGTTGACTTCAACAACAAATTTTGTAGGATTCTAGAACCTCTTTGCATCAAATTCTAGTTTCCAGGTGCACCTCTCCAGTTTCATTCATTTATGTTATTGTTTACTTGCATTCCTAGGTCATTTTTACATATCACAATGTGTTTTTAAATAACTTGGATTTCTTAGGTTTTGGATTAATAATCATTATATTTTATTAGCTTATTGCATTTAGGGAATTCCATTTAGGAATATTTCAATAATATTAGCATTAGTATTGAGTGAACCCCCAAGTTTTTGTGAGATACCTTTCTCCTTTTAGGTGAAAAGCCCTAGAAGTGCAAGAGAGAAGCCCCTACAAAAAATTGTGGTTTAGTACCACACAAATATCTAAACATCCCCTTAACAAAAATTCAACGCTCTTTATTAGGGTTAGACATAAACTTACTTAGGACTCCCACTGCTTGGGCTATATCTAGTCTAGTGCAAGCCGTTGCATACATTAAACTACTAATGGCACTAGCATAAGGAACCTTAGACATATCCTTCAAAATAATCATCAAAATTAGGATACATATCTAAGATCAACTTAGTACCAACCAAACATGGAATATTAATTGCTTTATAGTAATGCATATCAAATCTTCACAAAATTGTATCAATATATTTATTTTAACTTAACCAAAGCTTTTTGTGAACCCGATCTTTGTTAATTTCCATCCGAAGAATATATTTTATAGCCCCCAATACCTTCATATCAAATGTACCAAAAATTTGTGTCTTGAGATCCCTAATCATCACCTTGTTGTTACCCATGAACAACATATCATCAACATACAAGTCTTCCAAAAATTGAAAGATTATCTAGATTCACTGCCAATTTTGGTGCTACCCACTCAAGGGAAACCTTTGCTATTATATATCCCTGCCACTTTGGTTTCTTTAGGGGATCCTCTTGTGCAACATGATTATATTCAAAAGGAAAGAGCTATCTATTATATTAGTTATACCTTCATAGGATATGAGCTTAATTATACTCCATTAGAGAGGGAAAGTTTAGCCATTGTTTTTGCATTAACAAAATTGAGACACACATGCTTGATCATAAAACAAATCTCATCTCTAAGGTTGATCCTTTAAAGTAAATTTTATCTAAGGCTTCTCTAACTAGTGGTATAGTAAAGCAGGTCATGATCCTAAGTGAGTTTGACATTGAGTATGTTGATCACAAGCTATCGAGGGAAAAATCATTACAAATCAATTAGCAAATGCACCTTTATATGAGGATCCTCCCTTTATTTTCAAATTTCTAAATGAGATAATTTTTAACATCAACCCTTCATGCTTCTAAAAGTTATATTTTGACGGCCCATACACTCAACATGGATCCCAGGCTTAAATTCATTTTATTACACCACAAAGTGATTGTATCCCAAAATCATGTAGACTAGCTTTCCCTTGTACAACATTATGAAGTATGAAGCTTTGTTGATCACTCGACTTAGAATGGAAATTTAATGGAAGTTAAGAGAAATTCAAGTATATGGAAATTTGCAATTGATTATAAGACAAGTAAATGATGAATATTAAAAAAGGATGAAAAACTTAGATCCCCTACAAGAGGATGGTAGACAAGTTTAAGCAATACTTTTCAACTATCACTTTTGAAAAAAATCCTAGGATAAATAATAGCTTAGTCAATGTTATGGATACCATTGGATCTCTCTTGTACATGCCTCATAATACTCCTCATTGTGAGTTCCTGGTAGAGTAACTTTTAATCCCAAATTTTGATGTTCCAAAATCAGAATTGGTGTGTGAACTTGTTGGTCTTGATTCCCCTTGGTATCATGATGCTTACACCTATCTCTATGACAACACACTTCCATCCAACTTATCTACTGCTCAAAAGAAAGTATATATTCATTGATCTTCCCATTTTATCATCCTTGGTGATACCATATATTAAAGGACTTTTGATGGTGTCCTCCTCATGTGTCTAAACTAAGAAGAAGCTAAAAATTCCTTACATGAGGTACATGAAGGTGTTTGTGGGGCACATTCTACTAGACCTACCCTTTTCAAAAATTTACTAAGAATCAATTACTATTGGCCAACTATAGAACAAGATGCACAAAAATTTGCTAATAAATGTTGTCAATGTCAAAAACATGGAGACTTGATTCATGTACCCACTCACGAGTTATAACTGATAACTACTTGAATTTTTTCACAATGGGGACTCAACATTTTAAGAAAATCCAACCCCTCGCCCAATGATCATAATTTCATTGTCACCACCATTAAGTGTTTCATGCAGTGGGTAGAAGTTGTTTCATTATCCAATATTATCATAAAACAAATATACAAGTTTATCCTAAATTATATCATTTTCTAGTATGTATTCCCCATGCTATCATTACAGATAATGGAAAACCCTTCAAAAATTAAGATATATTTGATCTTTGTAACCAATTCCATATCCAACATCATTTCTTTACACCTTATTACCTACAAGGCAATGATAAAGTTGAGGATTCAAACAAGACTATATTGAAAATCCCTAAGAAAATGGTCAATGAAGCTAGTTGTTATTGCCACTTGCAACTTAATCTTGATTTATAGGCTTATCACGCTAGCATCCACACACCTACATAAGCCCCTCTATATGCCCTAGTCTTTAGAACATAAGTTATTTTCCTATTGAGGTTGATCTCCCATCCTTAAGGGTTTCAATATAACATGTCATTGATGAGGAAGAGTATCAAATATCTAGATTGCATGAGCTTGGGATATTAGATGAAATACATCTTAATGCATTAAATCATTTACAAGCTCATCAAAATTTATTTTGTCAAAATTACAACAAGAAGATCAAAAATCAAAATTTTGAAGTTTGAGACTTGGTCCTAAAAGATAATCAAAAGAATCAATAAGATAGAGACAATGAAAGAAATTTTATACCTAATTGGTTAGGACCCTTTATCATTGTATTAAACTATGGTTTCGGGGCTCATAAACTTGCTACACCTAAAGGAGAACCTTTAGAAGATCCTATCAACAACATTCACCTGAAGAAGTTTTATGCATGACCCTCAAGGTATCCTAGTAGTTTGTATATACTAGTTTCACTATTGCATTCCATATCATTTACCTATCAGTATTATCTACATTCCACCTAACTGCCTACCATGGCTTGGTTTTTAGTATCTATTATTTCACCTATCCATCTAGCATATCCTAGTTGATCCATCCATTTTCATAGTCATGACCCTTGATAATTGGGGTCACCTTTCCCTTGAACTAGGTTTTGGATTGGTTTCTTGTACTTATCTTGTTATGAAACTTTACACATGCACACCACACATTGCAAAAACATTGTGTTTTCACAAAAATAGGAGCAAAAAAATCTCAACTATTGAACTAAGTCCATGTCTTGTATATATTTTTCCCTATCTTTAGCTATCACTATGAAAGGATTTTAATGCCTTAATGTAAGTATCTTTCCTAAAATAGGCATTATAAAAGCACATTCAGGCCTTGATAGGTGTATCCTTCTCACAATGGGCCCTATCCATAAAAAATGGGCTTATCCTTTGGCAAGAGATATGTTGGTTTTTTATTTATTTTGACAATTTATTTTCTCTTTCTTGATTTTATTTTTTGTATCCCATTTTCTTGATGAAGCCTATATCTTGATGTGCTTAGAGTATCTTGGAACAAGGCATAGTCATTTTCTTTGTATGACATGATTTTGAGTTGTGTCAATCTATGCAAGGAAGTAGATGATACAAAATGGCATCTTGGTTTTCATACCTTGGTGTATGATATCCACTTGCTAGGGTTTATCTTTATATATGTTGGAATAACCAAAAGCACATAATTTCCTTTCATTGACATACATCTTGCACCTCCCATTTATAGGTTTTATCTTTGATATTTGATCCTTGGTGGAGACTAATCACTACATATCTTGCATTCCAAACTATTAGCATGCATCATAGTGTCATAATCATAACATGTGCATCATAACCATTCATCAAAATCATAATAAAGCACCATAAATATTCATCACATATATATCATCAACACCATAAATCATCATTATCATACATCTAAGAGACATCATAAGTATCCATAATCTGCATTTCATCATAAAAACATAATGGAAATAACATATACACCATAAGACATGTCATACACATCATATAAATAAAAAATAATGCTCTCATATATGCATCAAATTTATAATTTATATACATGGTCTACATGAACCATATCGATGTACAAATGTGCATAGCTCGTAGGCATGGTTTTTGTACATCATGATATAAATATATACATGGATGCAAATAAATGCATATGTGCATATATACAAATTTCCCATAAGTGGAGCACCCTCCCCTAGAGTGTCTAGGTGATCCTTTGCCTCCTCCCTGTCTCATTGGTGGTCATGGTGGTGGTGGCCCATTCTCCCTTGGCTCCTTGATCTACCTGATCTAGCCCCTCTTGACATGTTTGTGTCTTGGTCAAGTAGGGTGGAGCTTGCTACTCCCTAGGATTCTTCATATCACAGAGGGTCCTATTGTTGGAAATAGGATGCCATTTAATTGCAAATCCTAAAACATTAATTATTTCATGTATCTCCTAGATTCTTGGAATGTGTTCAACAACACTAAGATTAGGATGAGATTAATATTTGGATGAAATAAATCATGAAATTGACATTTGTATTTATTCCTAAATAATAGGAGCATGTGGGTGCACACATGGTAAGGTGAAACTCACCTTGTGTCCAGTTAACTATACGGAGTAACAATTAACACTTTTGAATGCATGTAACGATCCTAGAAGTTAGGATTTGATGTTTACAAGCTTGAAGTTTAAGATGATTAAGTTAAGTTCAGTCGGTTTAGTTGATTCGATTCAGTTCGATTGATTCAGTTGATTCAGTTGAAGATTCGGTTCAGTTTAGTTCGATTCGGTTATCTTGTGCATGCAAGTGCATATTGCATGCATGTTGGTTATTTTTTGATTGCATGTAGTTAGCTTTAGTTAACTTGTAATGCATAGCTAATAACATTGAGTTGTATGACAGATAATAGGGACTACCTCCAGTTAACAAGGGATGACCATTCTTTGGGAATGGTGTTGAGTAAATGTTTCAGTTAACAATAAAGCACTTGAAGCTAACTTGGGCGCCCAAGATGCTTTATTGGAATTAACTCCAATGCATGATAAGATATTTCTGATGGCTCAGTTAAGTAGCTTTAATTGTGGGTGCCATCTTTGAGGAATAGCTTTGGAATTATCACCGAAGTGAAGGAGAAGTTGTAGCTTCAGTTTGGGACACCCAAATGCATGATGCACATGTTGTAAGCTTTAGTCTTCACTGAAGAACTCTACTTGAAGGAATATGGCGTACCTTTTCAAGGGCTTGAGATTATGCATTGTAATTATCACCATTTGATTATTACAAGGTTGCATATTGTCTATATATCTCATTCAAGTTGAATAGAGTTGGAGAGTTGTTATTGCAGGTGTGAAGAAGATTGTGAAAGACAGAAGAAGCATTCTCAAGCAAGAATTGGAGCTATTGTAATTTAGAGTTTGAATAATAGAATAATTCTTGGTGGAGTTTTTTCCCGAAAGGGTTTCTCCACGGTATATCTTGTGTGAAACTTCTATTATCCTGTCTAGTTCTTCTATATAATTCTCTCTACATTCTACAACAGTAAAATGGATTAATCAAGATAATCATCCACAAAGAATATATGTAACAAAGAAAAGACTTACTTAAAACAACAATTTTGAAGTTTTACAGAGTATTAAGCTAAGAAAACACCTCAATTTTCAACATTTGGTATCAGAGCTGAGGTTGGGTAGAGTATTGGGATGCCTTTCTCTTAAAAGATTGGAGGTTTTTTAGCTTAGTGGGAGCTCATATTATTTTTGTTATTTGCTGATTTTGGAATTAAGTTTTGTTACAATGAATTCAAGGTTAGAGGATTGAAAGGTTCAATGGTTCTAACTAATGAAATGTGGAAATTAAAAATGGAAGATCTTCTTGAAGAAAGAGATCAGTGGTTAGTTAATAATGAGACAAAGACACCTACAACTATTTAGATGAAGATTGGGCTAAGTTAGATAAAAGGCAAGAGGAACAATAAGGTTATGTCTTGCTGATGTTGTTCTTTTGAATGTTTCAATGGAAACCAAGTGCATATAAATTATGGAAAAGAATAGGGGATATTTATCAAACTAAGAGTCTCACCAATAAGTTGTATCTGAAAAGGAAATTATATTCATTGAAAATGAAAGATGGTGATTCAGTTAGCACAACATTTGAATGCTTTCAATTTAATTCTCAGTCAGTTAGCATCTGTAGATGTAAAGCTAGAGGATGAGGATAAGTGCATTTTATTACTTTGTTCGTTACCAAATTCTTGGGAAAATCTAATTGTTGCAATTAGTGGTAATGGTACAGATCCAAAGATGGACAACATTATTCCTACTCTCCTGTCAGAGGAGATGAGGAGGAAGTCTAAGGTGGAAATCCAAGATGCCTTGTTTGTAAAAGGTAGGTCTAAGAAAAAGGAGCCTAAGGGAAACAAGGAAGGGAAGGGTAAGTCAGAAGGACGAAGTAAGGTAAAGTATTGGAACTATGGGAAACCAGGACATGTGAAGAAGGATTGTAAGAACAAGAAAGAGAGTTCTGATTCTTCTATAGAAGAGTCCTCAGATAATAGTAATGATGCATTGGTTATTTCAGCTAATATTGTTTGTGATAACTCTTTGCTTCATGTTTCAGAGTAATCTTCAAAGAGAGGATGGTAGTCATGATGCCATGTGTGACTCGGTATCACGGTTCAGAGGGAGTTATTGGCAGTGACTTGGATGCATCATTGGTAAGGTTATCTCCATGTGGTTGGAGATATGGTTTCTTGGTTTAGAGTATATTTGTTATGGATGTCATGGTTTACTCTTGATACTAGTTTAGAGTTTGGCATATTTACATGGTTCTCTTGAGACTAAGATGTATAGGTATGTTATGATGCATGTGATCTCCTAAGAGGAGATGGTTAGATCATGGATGTCATGTTTATGATTCTTGATTCATGATTGGAGTTTTGACAATGATCTTGTGTAGTTCTCTTAAAGTTTTGGGTACATTAATCATTTTCTTGTCTACTTCATGAAAGTGTTGTGTTGCATTTGGAGTTTGGAATGGATTGGTTGGTTATAGGTCCTCATGGATACTTGGAGAAATAGATGAGGCTGGAATTCTCTTGTGGTAAGAGACTTTTGTTGGAATGGTTACTTGTGAGAAAAAAAATTTAACAGAAAATACCGAGGAGTCTACACCTTGGTTGAATGTGAATTCAACACACTCGGTGGTTTAGCATACCTCTAAAGAGGTGGTTTGGTTACAAAGGCTTGGGAAAGGTAATGGTTTGGTTGATAATGGGAAGGTATTAATTGAAAAAGTTAACACTTTAATTAATGTTACAGATTATCTTATGAAACCATACAGATAAGTTCTCTTGGTTTTAATCATTTGCTTGGAAGCTTCATGATTATGCAGGTTGCATTTGAAGTTAGCATGGATTGATTAGTTGGGGCAAGAAGGCCATTGGATTTGAGACTTGTACTTGTTTTATTATTCCTTATTTAGAATAATTGCAATGTATAATGTCAAGTGGGAGAATGTTGGAAATAGGATGCCATTTAATTGCAAATCCTAAAACATTAATTATTTCATGTATCTCCTAGATTCTTGGAATGTGTTCAACAACACTAAGATTAGGATGAGATTAATATTTGGATGAAATAAATCATGAAATTGATATTTGTATTTATTCCTAAATAATAGGAGCATGTGGGTGCACACATGATAAGGTGAAACTCACCTTTGTGTCCAGCTAACTATATTGTGAAGTAATAGTTAACACTAATGCATGTAACGATCCCAGAAGCTAGGATTTGATGTTTGCATGCTTGAAGTTTAAGATTAGTTGCTAAGTCTTCAGACCGTACTTTTAGTTCACTTAAGTTGTTGTTTAGTTTAGTCTCACTACCAACAAATTTCGCTTATCTTCAACAGATGCAAGTGCATGTTGCATGCATGTTGGTTATTTTGAGTTGCATGTAGTTACCTTCAGTTAACTTGTAATGCATGGCTAATAACATTGAGTTGTATGACAGATAACAGGGACTACCTTCCAGTTAACAAGGGATGACCATTCTTTGGAATGGTGTTGAGTAAATGTTTCAGTTAACAATAAAGCACTTGAAGCCAACTTGGGCACCCAAGATGCTTTATTGGAATTAAATCCAATGCATGATAAGATATTTCTGATGGCTTAGTTAAGTAGCTTTAATTGTGGGTGCCATCTTTGAGGAATAGCTTTGGAATTATCACTGAAGTGAAGGAGAAGTTGTAGCTTCAGTTTGGGACACCCAAATGCATGATGCACATGTTGTAAGCTTTAGTCTTCGCTGAAGAACTCTACTTGAAGGAATATGGCGTACCTTTTCAAGGGCTTGAGATTATGCATTATAATTATCACCATTTGATTATTACAAGGTTGCATATTGTCTATATATCTCATTCAAGTTGAATAGAGTTGGAGAGTTGTTATTGCAGGTGTGAAGAAGATTGTGAAAGATAGAAGAAGCATTCTCAAGCAAGAATTGGAGCTATTGTAATTCAGAGTTTGAATAATAGAATAATTCTTGGTGGAGTTTTTTCCCGAAAGGGTTTCTCCACGGTATATCTTGTGTGAAACTTCTATTATCGTGTCTAGTTCTTCTATATAATTCTCTCTACATTCTACAACAGTAAAATGGATTAATCAAGATAATCATCCACAAATAATATATGTAACAAAGAAAAGACTTACTTAAAACAGCAATTTTGAAGTTTTACAGAGTATTAAGCTAAGAAAACACCTCAATTTTCAACACCTATAATATGTGGCCTCTTAGGTTCATCTATCTCATCCCATGCATAACCTGTTGTGCAAGTACCCCCATTGTATCCTATGTCTATTATCTTTAGGCCCTCTCAAATTGTCTCTCTACAGTGACCTGGGATAGCTATGTATTTACTTGTGACAATCGTGTTTAGACCTAGGCTAGCTATACTCACAATCCATCCATCTCATTCATCAGTTATGTCACCTATGTTTGGAGGTTATCACTCTCAATCCAAGTGTAATCCCTATTCAACCTTTCATTCACCCTCTATTTACGAGCCTCATATCGCTCAAACAACATTGTTACCAACTGTACTTGAGTCTCCTTCTCCCTGTATTGGTGCATGTGCTTATACCTATACTCTTTGTACTTGTTATTGCCCCACTATGTGGTCTACCCATCCTACATCCCCACCATCACTTAGATCTCCCCATCTATCATTTCCACCATCTTCACCCCCATCCCCATGCACATCTCCTCTCCCTCTTACTACCAATGCAACCTACATCCTCTACTACCTCACCCACCACCCTCACCTAGCTCTAGTTAGTGGTTGTCCCTCTTTTTCCCTGGATTTGTGAGTCTAATAGGCCTATGCCTAGCACACCATGTATCATACTCCATAGTACTGCCCATGTCAGCCATATTTGCATGTAAATCACATGGAACAAGTTTCAAGGCCTCAAAATCTATGATTATTAAATCATGAGTAACCATCGGTCCTTGCTCTACTACCTATCTCTGTGTCTTGGCAAATACAACCTCTCCTATCGACTGCTCCTGTCTCTAACCAAACTCTCTTTGTACCCACTCAAGCATGTCCTACTCAATGATGTGGGTTGTCCTCTCGATCAAATATCTTGACTACCTATAGTAAGGTAGTTTCTTAGCATCCTCCTCCCACACCTCACAATCTTTCCATGTCCTCCATATAAATATATCTAGATCATTTATCTCTCATCACCAATACCATAGATCTCCTAGTATCCTTTGTGTCACCATCTTAGTATACATGTAAATGTAGGGCTTCCCTACACCTTGAACCTTGTATGTCATCAGTCATATCACCATTATGTGCTCCTAGACTCATATATGTAATAGTTTACCTTGTATTCTAGGCTCACCCCATACTGGTATACTACCTAATGCATGTCATGATATAGCTAAGCTAAAATAAATGGTCCCCATGTATAGACTACTCCCTCATCCATAGTCCTCTCCAATACTCTCCCCTAGCTAGTGGAAAATCCTTTAGATCATTGATTATACACTAGTATCCCACCAATCAATCCTCCTAGCACCAATGGTAATGGGTCCAATCAGCCCATCACCCATTACAAGTTCATATCTTTGTCCTTGATGCCCAGGTCATTTGTTAAGAACACCTTGCTTAATGGACACTCACCATGATCGATGTCATAAATCACCCTCTCTCTATAGATTGGGATCCAAAGAATCCTCTTGAAATCCTCAAGCTTGATAGTAGCCTCAATAGTAAGTAGCTTGAATGTGTTGTGATTATTGTGCCACCACTCTACTAGTGTTATCATTATGGGTAGATTAGCCCAAATCTTAGAAATACAGATAATGTGCCATAGGCCAACTGCTCCTAGGAAGGCCTCATCCATCTCATTTAGTTTTACAATAGCATGGTCATGGGATGTCACTTTTGTGACATTAACTAGTCTACATCATCCTACATCCACAATTGCACAACATTTGTCTCTTAAAAAATTACATTTTTTTAACCTACCCTAGATTTGGATGATTTGTACAACTTAAACCCTCATTTTCATAATAATTTTTATCAATGGTGTTGCATCTACCACCATTTATGCAATTTCTTCAATTACATAGTACTTTTCATCAATTGCCTTGCATTTCCTTGTAATTGCACAAATTTATCAATTGTGCAACAATTCTTGTTATAGCCATTGTATTTTACATTAATTATGCAATTACATAAATTGTGTAGCTTTATCATGCATTTGTACAGTAATATTTTTTATTTGTGTAGCAATTCAATTCCACCACATTTCCTTACAAATGCATAGTTGTGTAGTGCTACTCATTATTTTTGCACCATCATGTCATTAGTGCAACTCTAACCTACAATTGCACTTTTGAAATTGTATAATCTTACACCTAATAAATGCACCTAAAGCTAATCATCAATACCTTAGGGATAAGCACTCACTACTAGTCCTATGATGATTAGTCGCACAAAGACCTGCATGCTCTCTGCTTGGTGAATTTCCCTCAAAATACTTGTCATCACACTAACTACTCTGCTTTAGGATGCTTTAAAGGCTCTAGATTCTTGAGAGTGTGAGATTGCACATGATCTCTTTTTGGCCTTTCCAACCCTATATATAAACCTTTTAGCCCTAAGAATTTCATCCTCAACCCTCCTCAACTCTTTCTTGGTTTCTTTGTCAATCCTGTCCTACTTGGCCTATCCTATCCATCTTGTTATGAGATCGACTAGAGAATTATTTTCTCTAGTTGATCTCTCAAGGTGCATCACACCTCCATTCATTGGGCCTCATTGGGGCATGACACCAACAAGTTTTCCAATCTTATTTCTTTGAAACAACATTATAAACATATTATCTCAAAAAGGGCAAAATGCAGACACCTAAAAAATGACTAATACATTTTTTTCTTGTAAACTTATCATTATTCTCATCATTTCTTCTATTCATATTAATTAAATAATTTTTAGTTATTTAATTAAACTAATATTTCTCCCTTTTCATCCATAATAATTAAATAATTTTTAAGTATTTAATTATCTTAATCTATCATATCCATATTAAATAAATATTTTTTAATTATTTGATTAATTTATCACTATTTATCTTCCTTCCAATATTTATTAAAATCAAATTCAAATTATTTTTGGTCCACTATAATTAAATAATTTCAAAAAATATTTAATTAGCTAACACTTCTCCCTCAAATTAAATAAATTAAAAATAATTATTTAAATTAAATATTTCCATTTAAAATAAATAAATAAAATTAATACTTATTTATTTTTCCAACTACATACTTATGAATTAAATAAATTTATTTATTTAAATCTTTCAACTTTCCATCCTTCATCAAAATTCAAATTTAGCTCCTACCCTATCTTGAATTTTTCTACCCATTGATCTTTCTAATTAATCTCCACCATTGATCAATATCAAGTGAAACATATAAATACAAAGCTTTCATTCATTCATATCCTCTAGAACATTATCAAGATCACTAGAGTGCTATCATTGTCAAGCTTTTATTATCATTATCAACAAAAATATATCATTTATCTTTGATAATCTATCATTATCATTGCTATCATACCATCATTATGCTTTCATGGCTATATTACTTTGAAGAGAATACCATGTTAGAATTATGAAAAACATGAGCCACGGGATCAAATAAAGAAAAAAGAAACTTTCCACACAAGAGAGCTACAAACAATAATATGCAATATCCTCAACAAGAAAAAGCTATGGAATGAACCTCAAGAATCTTCAAGGAAAACAACAGTCCTCAAAGGTTGAGAGTTCAAAAGTTTAGAGTTATCAAAGGTATGATAATACACCGAGGGTTGAGTTCTATATAGGAGAAACCCTAAATGAGAAAGGGATTAGATCATGACAAGCATCAACATCTCATGCAATCAGATAAAATGATCTAATAATAGCTCTCTAGTTAATATAAAAAGTACTCCTAAGTTTATCTTAAGTGCATGAGAATAAATTTGAATAATAATTAATTAAGCAATGATTACTCTAACACCCCCATTAAGATGAACTTAAGGAGTAGCTAAAAACCCTAAAAAGAGAATATGTGATAGGCCTCGATAAAGAAGGCCTGGTGAGGTACCCATTTACAAACAATCTAATCTCTCACAACTAGAGAAAAGGAGAAAACCTCATGAGAAAAACTCCTTTGAAGGACTAAAAATCCTCCAAAAGGAGGCAAAGGACTAAGAAGCCTCCAAAACAATATTCCAAAAAGAAGAGGAGCATGTATAACATCACTAAAGCATGAAGAAGTTGTAGACAACTATTGAAAGATGACTGATATAGTGTTGGAATCAATAACCTCCAAAAATAGGAATGCAAGAGTTTCCATATGGTAAATGCTCCATCTCATCAAAATGCCTGGGTAACCAGATGCTAATGTACACTACATCCACCTAGTACATAGAAATGAAACCAAAGAAGAATTAACACCAACAAAAGAAACCCCCCATAATGCTGACAAGGGAAAAGAGCACCTATAAATAAAAGGGTGTGCAAACTAAGGCACACACGTATGAGGCAAGAATCACTAGGATTCACTATTGTTGTGGAAGGGACACTCACTTGAAAAAGGTGTGATGGCAAGTCAAAGGAAAAAATTAACCCCAATGACACTTTATATCATAATGTGAGTATAATAAGGCACAACAGGATGTGCAAAATACCCCAAAAGCATATACCAGAATGTCACTTTATCTCAGTACATCTACAAAAGAGAAATTACATGCAAAATATGTCTATAATGCTCATATAAGAAAAATATTGAAAATACATGTAGAATAGCAAAAAATGAGTCATCCCATGCTAATGAAAAGTTTGTAAGAGCTAATAAATCCAAGTAATTCACGAGAATGTGAAAAAAAATAAAATTAATAAAATGTATTTGGAAAGAAATCTATAAAAATTGCATGGATGGTTGTGAAGAGCTATAAAAGACCATCCCAACATCGTTGGAATCATGAAAATGGAGAAATGAGTCAAAATTTATGTGTTTGGGAGTAAAAAAAACACCTATGACTTTGAGAGATTATAGAATGCCTCAATAGCAAAAAAAATGGTGATAATATCCACACCACTAGAAATTTGACTGAACCAACTTTCAGATGATAACTTGTTTGCCCAATTTCAATATTGTATGTCTAAGTTATGGCCAAAAGAAAAAAAATGATCCTTTAGGGCCAAATAAGGCTCTATCATGCAGTTGTACCACTAATATCAGCATGGCATAATGTTGACATCAACAAAATATTCCCTACTGCTAAAAAAATTTGGCCCTCTTATAGAAAATCTAACGCAGGGGCATTCTAGATGAAAGTGCAATCAACAACAAAAAAAATCAAATTTTAAATTTTCATTTGCATTTCATGTTAGGATGTTCATTTCATGTTAAGAGGATAATTTGAATAAGTTGAGAATAATTATATTTAATTAAATATAAAATCATTTTTGCTATGCAAGTTAGCAAGTGGAGATAGTGGAGGTGTAGTTACATTTCTGGAAAAATCTGAAAAAGTAAACTTGGGCATTGGGTTTGTGGGAGTTAAAAAATGGAATTAAAAATAATTTATTGATTTTTTCATCTTGGAAGCCATTCATTTCATGAAGGTGGTCATGACTTTTCCAATTGGAGGGAAAAAATAAGATTTTTGGTTTTTGGTGGGGGTTTTGTTGCATGTTTTTGGAGCATTCATTTGTTGTTGCAAGTTTGGGAAAAGGGAGATCTTGGAATGGTATTATAAAATGGGTTTTGGAATACCTTTTTTGTAGGTTGAGAGGATTATGGAAGCCATTAAAGATTGAAGGATCCATTGTTGAAGATTGAAGGGTTTCAAGGGATTGATTGCAGGAGAAGGTGCATATTTGGAGGTGCTCATGGAGCATATTGGTTTCTTTTTGTTGTATTCTGTTTTGTGAATCATTTTTAGATTATGAAAGGGGCATATGTTTCTACCTATCAGTAATTTGATGATTGAAATTGATTATGTAATCATATTTCCATAATGAGAAGATCTTTTGTTGAAAATTTTAATTATTTTCATGAAATTTTGTTGTTGATTTGTATGCATTGTTGAGGTTGTTTGAATGCTCATTTTTAGAAAAGAGGGTTGTTGAGAACCTCTCTTTCATTAAAATCAGAAAATGGACTATACCTTTATGCATAGAATATGCTCTTGCCATGAAAAAGTTGATGTCGCCTAGAAAAAGGAAGTCATTGGGAAAATTTTGAAGCAATTAGAAAAAAAATTCAGTTACTCCTGCGTCATGGTAGTTTCCTCTAGAGTTAATGAAAGCCATCATCGACAGTGGAAAATCTGTCAGATGGTAGGCTTACTTTTTGTTCCACATAAAAAAGGCATAGTTGGTTGGCTTTAAAGTTACCAATGGGAGGCATGGGGCCTGCAAGGCCTACCAAGGTAGGTACCCTATGGGTACCCTTAATAAATACACCCACCTTTTTAAGTTTAAAACTTGCTTTCAGTATGAATATTTTTTATTTGTAAAAATTCTAAAAAAATAAATTTAAAAACCAAACACAAACCTTTTTTACGTTTTTTTTTAAATTTTAGTGCACGAGGTTGTACAAGGGGCCATATGGGTCCCTGTGCAAAATATTTTGCCTTACAAGCTCCTGACAATCAAATTGGATAAATTTATAATCAAAATTCATCAAATCAACCACTTGAATCCAATGGTAAGGTCTTTTTTCACATCAAAATGCACCTAAAAATCACCCACCTCCAAAAATTGCAATAAAAAATTAGAGAATCCAGATTTGAAGCCCTATAACACTTGTTGAAAAAACTCAAAAATTGAGAAGGGGTTCATTGAATCCATGCTATGATACCATGTTAGAATTGTGAAAATCATGAGCCACATGATCAAATAACGAATAAAGATGTTAGGGTTAGAAAGAAAATATCTAACAGCTAAATGCAAATTTGATCAATAAAACAAATAAATAAAACACAAAAAATTATAGCAAAAACAAGACAACACAGAGAATTTAACATGGTTCACCCAATCTAGGCTACATCTATAAAACTGCAACCATCTAGTGATTTTATTATCCAGTGTAAAACATATTACAATCTCACTAATAATGCCATACTGCAACCCTCATCCAAATTGCTTATAACAAGATTTTTAGAAGCTTCCAAAATTAGGGTTTTACAAAGTCGATTTTTTTTTCTTTTTCAGTGATTTTTATTTTTTTGGTGACGACACGAAAAAAATGGGAATTTTTTTTATTAGGGGCTATCGCCCTCAAACCCCTACTTTTTGAGGGTTGTCACCCTTGAACCCCCCACTCGGGGCTCGGCCCGGCCCCGGGCCTCAGAGAGTATACATGAAGAGTGTCCAACATAGCATGATCAGTCGCTACATACCAACAAAAGATACCTTCCATGCAAGAGAGTTGTAAACAATAATATGTAATATCTCCAACAAGGAAAGTTGCAAAATGAACCTCAAGAATCTTCAAGGAAAACAAGAGTCCTAAAAGGTTGAGAGTTGAAGAGTTCAGAGTTATCAAATGTATGATAATACAATGAGGGTTGAGTGCTATACAGGAGAAACCCTAAATGAGAAAGGGATTAGATCATGACAAGTGTCAACATCTCATGCAATGAGACAAAATGATCTAATAATAGCTCTCTAGTTAACATAAAATGATGTGAATATAAAAAAATATAAAATTAAAACACAAAAAATGATAATAGAACAAAATACAGAGACAAATGAATCTAGCATGCAAATTTGGGTTGAAACTACTTGGTTAAGGGAGGTGGCATCCTAGATTAGAAGATGTTGCTTTTTGGAATCTTTGAACAGGTATAGGTGGGTCATTTTTTGTAGCTTCTTTCCTATTGGACTTAGCTTCAAAACTTCATTTGTTGATGAATAATTCTTCTTTCCCTAATTTGTTGAAATAAGAGGCTTGAATGCTTGATATTGCTATTATATCTTTAATATTCTCCTAGATCTACTTCAAATTGACACCTAAAAACAAGAGGGGAGAAAGGGTTGTGCCATATAGGGACTTGCCTAAGTCAAACCTTGTTTTGGTGTTTCCACCTCCACAATGGCTATGATGATGTAAAAAATGCTTAACCTAGGTTGAGGAGAGGAAAATATACAAAAATAAGTGATAAATAACAAGTGTTGCAACTTACCACTCAAATATGATCTCCTTGATGGACTGAAGTCATAATGCACATCTCATGCAGGGAAGATTTTCTTGTTGATAGGAAGTCCTACAAGTGTTAGTACTCACAAAACAAATGAGGACAAAACATGACTAATCTTACGTATGAACTTGATGCATTGCTAACATGAATCTTGACTAATGAAAAAGTGTTGTAATAATGTTGCTTATTTTGCTCTTGAATTTCCTTGACTACTTTTTAGGATGCTCAATTACTCAAACATTTAATTAGATGTTCAAATGGTGAAAAAGACATATTTATATGCAATTATATAAGGAAGCTAAGGTAGTGGAACAACTTCGTACACTAATCTTGAGAGGAGGATAATGCAAAACATTAAATATATTCACAACAGTTATAGAAACTTAAACATAAATATCATGCATACCACAACACAATGATTTACCTGGGAAAAACCTTTTAGGAGAAAAAACCCACACTCCAAAATCCACCTAGTATATTAATCAAAAATCACAAATATTGCAATATACTTGCAAAGCAAGCTTCTCACAAGAGTATCACCAACCAGAGATGCAGAGGTAACACAATTGCTATAGATTCTCAGAATACATCACCATTTGTGTAATACAATTTCCTCATAAAATAGGGTTACTTTCTAGGGCAAGTCAAGACAACAAAATATCGACCATTAGATTTGAGACCTAATGATGAATGGTCTAAATTTACAATAATAAAATATACATAAAATTTGGCTTCTAGGGCCACTGCCCACAAGCCCTCACTAGGGCACATAGTTGACCCCTCATAGGAGGATACTCCCCCGTGCATGCAAACACTTACCTATCAACAGTGCCTTATGTATTTGCAAGGTTGAGACACATTTTCCCAAAAAATTCTTTATTTTTCACAAAATTGATTGTGAAAAGCTAGAAAATGAATTTGAATTTGTAAACATAAAATGTTGAGAATAAAATATTAACAATTGGGCCAAATTATAAGCATAAATAGGTCCAAGCACTAAGGGGGAGCTAAACAATGTGTAATTGTCATTGAATTTGACTATTTATGGTGCTACATTTAGCCCCACTTTAGTGAGAGTATGAACTTACACTCATGCTCACACTAAATTAAGGATAATCCAAGAAGGGTTCTATCAAAATATTGGAGAGCTAGGATAACACCAAATCTAGGGGATGTGTCATCCCCTAGGCTCAAGATCCTACAAAATAACAATGTAAAGACAAAAAAATACACACACATAAGATGCAATTCAACAAAAGACACATGATAATCAAACACAAAGCATACACTATGAAGACACAAAGAATATAGAATGAAGATACAAAACATACACAATGAAGACACAAATAGAACACAAGATAATTCACAAATCAAACACACAAAAGACACAAGGTAGACACATAAAAAATACAACACACAAAATAATTAAAATAATACATACACACGAGGTTATTATGCTAAAAATGATTCAAGTTAGTAAGGTAAAGAGACCTCCGTCTGAGCATGTCTCAAATATTGAATGAACGAATTGCAAGGCCACACCTTAGGGGATATCATGCATAATACCACCACTAAAGGGGCACATGAATGAATTTAAAGGCCACACCATAGGGAGTATCATGCATAATATCATCACTAAAGGGGCACAAACATGAATTTAATTCTCACTAGATACCAAATGTATGAAAATTGATGAGGGATATGCCCTCTTAAAATGTTAATATACTTTCTATGCTAATATTTTAAGGAAATAAAGAGTGGAGAGTGGATCCTTGGAAATAATACACACCTCACAATATTAATTATCTTATCCCACAAGTGTAGGGACAAGGACAATCACTATTGGTAGTATTGAGTTGCTCCTCATTGATGAAAATATGGTTGCACAAAATTTTGTGCCTCCATGAATGGCAATGAGAAACATATGATACTACAAATTCCACATATCAAGGAGCAACACCATAATAAATAATATATTATCCTATATGGATCCATAGGCCATCATAAATTTGAAATATTTGTTATATTTTCTTCTTGAATGCACAACACTCATCAATAGAACATCCAAACATTTAATGATATGCACAAAAATATGAACTCTATTTTGTTTGTTTGGTAGGATTTCTCTCACGAGGAGGTGGAAGGGTGATAATTCCCATCTCCAAAAAATTACATAATGTACACTCTATCTCAGATAAGGGGTGCAAAGCAAGGAGTAATCCATTTTTACACAAATGATGATTTGATGGTTGAGTGGAGGCTCACATGAATGTGCTATACAAAGGTGGAGGGGGAAGATGTTGGTATCCTATTTTTTTTGTGGAAATATGTAGTGTAGGATATACAAGGATTTGAACTCCTTGTTCATCATTTGTATTAAAGCCTTGTTTAGAGAGGATTAGAAAACCATGGTCATAACGCGTCTCCCAATCAAATGATGCATTATTAGTTTAGTTCAAATGGGATGAGTGAATATTTTGGGAAAAGGAGACATCATACGAAAGTGGGTCTATGTGAGTTCTAAGGGGATCATTTGTATGTAAGTGTACTGGTTGAGGGATGAGTTGTAAAGGGTTCTCTTTATGAGAAGAAGAAAACATGTCAAGTTAAGGTATGATAGGCTTTGTAGATTATTGGTAGATATTTGGAATGAAATTTATGTGGGGTGGATTGTATCTTGTAGAATGGGGTTGGTATATGGAATCTTCATCCATGTTTCTTATTTTGTCTCTAGCAATGTTTGAATGAAGGGTAGGTAAAGTAGTGTTTAGGAAGCTATCAATGATCTCATCTGCTTGCTCCAAGATATCCTCTTTAGGAGAAGATAAATTGGGAGATGAGGAATCATGAGATCTATCTTTTATTGGAGGAATGTTAACAAAAGAACACAATAACACATCGACCAAGGACTTCAAAGAAGAGATTACTTTACCAAAATAATCAAATATTTTGAAAGTACAAAAGTGAAGCCAATATATATGTATGTTGGGTATGGGACATTAGGTTGTGAAGCTCATAAATTTATTACAAGATTCAAGACACTTAAATGATCATATAATGAAGATAAAAATAGATGAAGGTGACATAAACTGAAGCAAATTTCAAAAGTAGAAAACAGGTCTACACAAATGTCACAAAGACAAAACTATGACTAAAATTTGGATAGAAATGAGTTGGATAAGCGTGATGACGCCCTAGACCAAAGGTGCAATATTTTAACATGTAGAAAACAACTATAATTTCTAAGGATACTAGGTTACACATGTTCATGTTTGAAATCAAACAATTTTTTGGAAATGCATTAAAATTTAGTTTGTCTATGTGAAGCACACACATCCATAAAATTTTATATTGTTAAAACAATTTAATATGTTCAAATGATAATTTTCAAATTTTGAAATGTTGTGACTAACTGAACTTATCTTGCAAATGTTGAAAGGTGACAATTGTTTAGTTTTTTGAAATAAAAAATAATATGCAAATATTTACTTTTCAATGCTTTTCACTAAAATATGCATGTAATTTGACAAATGAAAAAACCTTAGATTGCCTAAAGTTCCACAATGAAATATTTATGATTTCAAAAGATTTTACAAATGTAACAAGCATCGAGATCACCAAATTATTAAATGGGAAAAGGGATAGAGGGTCTAAATCACACCTTTCCCAACATTACATTGGAAAGGAACCAAAATTGATCACATAAGACCACTTGACTATTATCCTTAATGGAAGAGTTAGAATGGTTGATAAGAGTTTTGGTCCTCTTTTTGGGGATGTGGATTGATTTGATATTAGATGTGATGTGTGTGATGCAAAATTTAACTAGGTTAAATACAAATCTAAAACAAATTGATGTGAATACAAAAAAGTATAAAGTTGAAACATAAAAATTGATAGAAAAACAACATAATACAAAGAAAGAGGAACCTGCCATGCAAATTAGGGTTGAAATTTCCTAGTGAAGGATGATAGTACCTTAGACTGGAAGATGTTTCTTTCTAGAATCTCTAAATAGGTATAGGTGGGTCATAGTTTGTAGCTTCTTTCCTTTCAAACTTAGCTTTAGAACTTCGTTTATTGATGAATAATTCTTCTTTACTAATTTTTTGAAATAGGAGGCTTGAATGCTTGATCTTGCTATTAGGTCTTCAATATTATCCTAAATCTACTTCAAGTCTATCACCTACAAATAAGAGAGGGGAGAAAGGGTTGTGCTATATAGGGGCTTGCCTAAGTCAAATATTTTTTTGGTGTTTCCACCTCCACAATGGCTATCACGTTGTAAAGAGTGCTTACCATAGGTAGAACAAAGGAAAATGAATAAAAACAAGTGATAAAGGACAAGTGTTGCAACTAACCACTTAGATCTGATATGCTTGATGGACTAAAGTCACGATGTGCATCTCATGCAAGGAATATTTTCTTGTTGATAGGAATTCTTGTAAGTGTTAGTAATTACAAAACAAATGAACACAAAATATGAATAATCTTACTTATGGGTTTGATGTATTGCTAACATGAATCGTGAATGACAAAAAAGTTTTGTAATAATGTTGCTTATTTTGCTCCTGAATTGCTTTGATTTCTTTTTAGGATGCTCAATTGCTCAAAATTTTCATTAGGTATTCAAATGGTGAAAAAGAATTATATTTATATGCAATTCTTGATTTTCCACAAAATTGATTGTGAAAAGTTGACAAATGAATTTGAATTTGAACACATAAAAGTATCAACAATAAAATATTAAAAATTAGATCAAAATTGGTTGGTCAAGGGCGATACAACCCTAGACCAGACCATTTTTAAAAATGATAATAAAACAAGTAAATTAAAAGAATAATCAAGTCTAAGCACTAAGGGGGGACTAAACATAGTGTGACAATGCTACACTATGATGAATTTTTTTGTTATTTCATGTTAAGATAAGATCTTGAGATTCATTGAATGATTGTTGAAGTGTGAATTTGGTACTTTCATTGCCTTGTTACTATTTTGTAGAATTCAAATTTTCATCATCCACACTTTCTCACAAACTTGCAATTATGAAATTTCCCCAAAAAATCTCTTTCAAAGAGACAAAGCCTTATTTTATAAATTTAATTGTATAACTAATTTTATAACTCTTTTCTGTAACTAACTTTTAAACATGTGGTTATAATTTAGAGAATAATACTTATGATTCCAACACAAAGTCTTAAAATAAATAAAAATAAGTCATATAAATTACTTAATTTTTAAACTTAAAGAATTTTTTTAAATCATGAATTCTCAAAGAAGAGACTTCCTATATCAAATACTCTAATCCTCCTAGGGATTTCAAAGCATCTTTATAATTCCTATATCACTTGACCATCAAAGCTAAATATTTCATTTATAGGAATATTGTATTTTCTAACTTTTATTTTCATGTTTCCATAAGATCATCAAATTCCTTGATTATTTAATCAATTACAAGCAACTCTATCATATCCCTTTTTTCAGAAAGACAATTATAGAGTGGAATAAAAAAGTCCTACCACATTCTTCACTAAACACCCTTTCGGCTTGCGGTGTGGATCATAACATCTATAATAATTCCCACACATCATATATAGAGCTCAAGGAAAAATGATCATATACTAGAAAGACGTCGCCATCAAAAGATCGTCAGTGTTCAAGCTCATTGTACCAGAGTAGGATCAATTTCGAGAATCCTTATGTATTCCTCTATAGGAGCACATTTCGGCTTGCAGTTTGGAACATAACATCTATGGTGACACCTGCACATCATATCCATATCTTAAGAGGAATAGATCATGTATTGGAAATATATTTCTATTAGAAGATGATTGTGCCAGGAAACTAGCACCTACTTCAACAAGGCTTAAAAGAGAAGACACCTTTGAATCATGCAACAGTAATTGTGAAGTTTCAGGAAATAGGAAGGGGCTAGGGAAGTGTGTGGATAGGTCTACAGGGTGGTGGGATAATTCCAAAAGAATCTACTTTGGTCTTAGGGACGACCTAGTGTAGCTTATTGAAATTCAAATTATGGGATTTGGTGCCATTTTGGCTCAAGGTCTACCCATTCCTTGAGGGAAATTGTTAGCATATAAATATTGGGAATCAATTCTTGTAATGGGAATCAAATTATTATGTTATTCTTCTGTATTTCTAAACAATTGTCTTCTAATTCCTTTTGTGGATGAAAAATCATAGGAGTTTGTGTTCATTGGAAAAAAAATAGTGTTCACTAGGATCAGAGGATGAAACCCCTTTGGTTCTTGAGGGTATTCTCACTCAGGGATTGCATCTAGGCTTCAAGGAATTTGTAAGGAAGTTAGTAATGTTATTGTCTATATGTGGTAGCATTATACATCATTCTAAATTAGTCTTAGTGAATTGTAATTGACATATCATATATGTGGATGAAATCTAGACGTTTATCAATATTTCCAAGTAATCTATGTGGTCATATGTTGTTTTCATTGAATTCAATCTGCAAACTAGTCTTTATGTTAAATTTCTATGTTAGGAACATTACAATGGTATGAGAGTATGATTTTTCTAACTTGTGGGGTTTTTGTAATGATTGATGTTGAGTGAAAGAGACATTAGGTACCAGAGGAGAGAACTGAAGAAATTGTATCAAGAAGGAAATTTGAACATAAAGAAAAGGAAGATGTCAAAAGATGAAAGATTTAAGGAAACAATTACAAAAATTCATGGGATTACAAGATGGTTAGGGGATATACCCACAATCCTAGTAGGGATAAGTGATGTATTGAAATTTTTGGAGGACAAGATGTTAGGTGGAAATACAAATCACAATGTTCAAAAGGGTGAGACCTCATCAAATAATGGTAGAAAATGTAGGGAATAATATTCTGTCAAGAACCACAAGGAACATATTCTTAGCAAAACTTGAACAAGGGAGAAGTGAACCTATGAACACCAGTGCCTTCAATTTAGAAACTATTCACATATGGCATGTTGACTACTAATCCTTACCAAAGTAATAAAAATTAGAGATACCTTATGTAGACTACATATAATTTGAAAAGAATAGTGAGCCATAGAAGAAAGGGTTATACAAAAGCAAGGATCTGAAGCATAAGTTGGGGAAATTTACTGCAACATGTTTTGATGGGAGTAATAAGATATGAGATAGAGCATGATTACAAAATATGGAAACTTATTTCTTGCTCAATCCTATGACAAAGAAAGATGTGTTTTAGTTAGCCTCTTTGCATCTTGAAAGGGAAGCCTATGAATGGTGGTTTCATGGTCGTACTACCTAAGTCCATGATGAAATACACAAATTTGATGAACTCAACAAGAGAATTCTTGATAGATTTGAGTTGAAGGATGAGGAAGAATATTTCAAAAAGTTGGTCATGATCAAATAACATTACTCAATAAATGATTGTATAATGGAGTTTTAAAAAGTGGTAGTGATGGTGCCTAAATTATCAAAAAAGAGGATTGTGCATCTCTTCATTACTGGGATCACCTAACCTCTTAGGGGTTTGTGAAATCATTTGCACCAATCTCTATACACAATTCTATTAAAAGGGATCTAACCCTTGAGTCATCCATTCTATAGAATTTGTTCTATCACCCACCTAAACCCATTACATGGAACCATAAGGAAAGTTTCCATAAAAGACCACTACATGCTCTAGTACTGACACCCAAATATGTAACTCCTAATGTGGTGAAGAAGGTAGATGAAGAGACTAGGAATGAGCTACAGAGGAAGAAACTCTATTTCTCCTACAAAGAGCCATGGGTTTTGAGACACAAATATCTTGGTAAGGGGAAAGTTCACTATATAAAGGTCCTTTCTAATAAAGAATCAGAATTAGATGGGTCCAAAGAGTTTCATGATCTGGAAGGCACCCTTCCTGGGGAGGGAGATAAGGATCAAGACAATGGTGGTATACTAACATCTCTATCCAACACATGTGGATACCACTCTTTCAAGGTATGGACAATCCTTGCCGAAAAAAGAGTGACTATTTTGTTTGATAGAGGAGCTACCCATAACTTCATTGATGAGGGGCTTGTGAAGATAAGAAAGCTAAATGTGGAAAATTTTGAAGGATTCATTGTCATTGTGGTAGGTGGGTATAACTTACCTTGCAAAGAGAGAGTTTGGAAATTGGACGTAACATTTTGAGATCATAACATTTGTGATGACTTCTATGTTAATGGTCTAGGTGAAATTGATATAATTTTGGTGTGCAATGGCTACATTCATTGGGTGAGTATACCAAAAACTACCAAATGATGGAACTCAATTTCAAATCCAATGGGAAGGATGTGCTTCTAAAAGGAATGGCTAATGGAGATCAGCAAGAAGTATCAACCAGGAGAATAGAAAGGATTTTTTGGAAGAACCAGGTTGCTTGGATTATTAATGTAGTGTTGTAAATTGTCACCCTTGACAATTTCACACTATGTTTTGTCCCCCCAAATTATTGAGCCTAATTGAGTTCCTAATTTCCTAAATTATTCATTCCATAGCCCATTTGTATTGTATTTTGAGGAATTGCAAGCATTGAACAAATGCATTCATTTAATGTTTTGCCCCCAATACCCTAAGTCCTAGAAAATAGGTTCAGGATTAGGATTCCCTTGGGCATCCCAATGCTCCTATTTTTTTAGGACCCAATTTTGAATATGTTGGTGTCGACATTTTAACATTTTGAATTTCAAGTTGTAAATGTCGGCTATTGGGATTTAATTTTTGAGAAATTAAATAAATGCCTATAAATACCTAGTTATTGCATAATTTGAATTATATCTAACATTAATAAGCATTATCAAACAAGAGGTGAACATTAAGAGTAATTCAAAAGCAAAATTTTCAGAGCTTTATTACAATAATTCAAGATCCTAACATCATGTCAAATCTTATGTGAGTTCATATTGTTGGGAATAGGATGCCATTTAATTGCAATCCTAAACATATTTCATGTATCTCCTAAGTCCTTGGGAAATGTTCCCCAACACTAGGACTAGAAAGAGATTAAATTTGAATGAAAGGAACATGTAAATTGACATTTGTAATTATTCCTAAATGATAGGAACATGTGGGAATTCCCAAGAAGAGCTCCTACAAAATAGGAGCACATGGGGTGCCCACATGGAAGGTAGAATCCACCTTGCTTAAGTTAACTATTTGGAGGATTGATAACACTTCAGTAATGTATGTAAAGATTCTACAAGTTAGGGATTGATATTTACATGAGCGAAGTTCAGTTCAGTTCAGTTATGGTTTAGTTTTCTTTAGTTGCATGTAGTTAGTTTGAGTTGAATGCTAGTTGACTTTAGTTGACTTGAGTTACATGAATAATGACTTCAATTGCATGACATATAATAGGTGGATACATTCAGTTAAGTGGGGATGATCAATCATGCATAATGTTTGCATGAATTGGTGGAGAGATGTGTTTTAGATAACTAAGATTGACTTGGACCCACCTTGGGCGCCCATGTTGGCATCTTTAAGTTAACACCTTTTTCATGAGAAGATGTTTACAAGGTTTAGTTAAGTGGGCCCATTCTTGGGTACTAACTTTGAGGTAATGCTTACAAGATATTTTCTTGACCGAAGTTCAATTAAGTGTTCAGTTTGGGGTGCCTAAATTGAGGAAGACTTTGGTTTGACATTAGATCATATTGTGGAACTCTACTTGCACAATCTAGGTGTAGATTTTTTAGAGGAGCTTTATGCTCTTGTATTTGATAACTCTTATGAGTTTACATGCTCATTTATTGTCTATTTATTGCAACAATTGCATTAGATTTTATTGTAGGTTAGCAGGTATAGCTTGTGCATGTGTGAGGGTTTGAAGCATGGCATGGGATGTGTGGATTCATGCTTGGTCACATGGAATGCATGGATAGCTTGTGTTGTAGAAAGTGTATGATAGTTTTGTGCAAGTTGTGAAGAAGGACTGTTGAAGGCAAGGAAGCATATCAATCGAGGATTGATACAGTATTATTGTAATCTTGTTCTAAGGCTAAATAATACAAGCACTATTGATTCTAGTGGTGGAATTTTTTCCCAAAAGGGTTTTTCCTTGTATATGCTATGTCACTTCTATCTTCTTGTCTCATTCTTCTACAATCTCCTATCTCTTTCTACAATTGGTAAAATTGATCTAAATAGATAATCATGCACAAATAATTGTGACAAAGAACACTTAATTAAATCTAAAGTCACATAGGTTTACAAGTTTTAAGCTATAATTTCACCTTCATTTTCAACACATATGTGTTTATGTTATCATTATTTGTGAAAGTTAGCCATTGTTGTAGGTCTCCAAGCAATGCAAGCAATCAAACAAGTAATATCGAAGACCTTGAAGTGATGTGTATGAATTTAATCCTTCAAGGAGACCATTGACAGGTGGTGAGTTGCAAAAATTTGTTGATTCATCATTCCTTCCTATCATTTATCCATTTCATTCATTGATTTTTCCATTGTGGAATTGGAAACAATATTATGAGGTTTGACTAAGGAAAGCCCCTAAATGGAACAACGTTTATTCTCTCTTTAAATGTGTAGATTTAAGGTTTAAAGAGGTTTGAAGGAATTTTGAAGATATCTATTCATTGTTACATTCAAAGAAATGCATCTTGTCAACTCATGGAAACTCACCTACACAATTATTCGATAGTGATCCAACATGTTTGTAAGCAGAAACATGGATCTCAGATTTTCCATCAGAGGGTTGCAAAAGTAGAGCATGACACCCCTACAAGGACTTAGACACCCTTGGGTGATTCTATCCTCCTAATATGACCATAACCAAACTTTTTGGATACGTAAACATCAATCCACCCTTCCCAAATCTGCTTGCAAATTTTTGTTCTAGTTTGTTAGTTGTCAGGATCTCATAGTTTTCATATTAGGGAACATAGTTTAATTAGTTCAATCAAAGTAAGTCAACTCCAATCCATTTCCAAGGCTCAAATATATGCAAATCCAGGTCTAATTAGCTCACCTTTATGGTTGAAAGTCAATCTTATGACCTTGTTGATCTCCATCTTAATGAAACCCTAAGAAAGAGTTGCAATTGATCCTAGGTTCTTTGCATTAGACTTAGGATCACCTTTTTCTTTGTTTTTGCTAGTTGTTTGGCGATTTTAAAATATTTTTCTAGAGGTAAGAATGGTCAAGTTCATATTGATATACAAAATATTTTGGATAAGCATAGTTTAGTTTTCAGTGATATGCCTCCTAAATTATCACCGGATAGAGGGTTCCACCATATCATAGAACTTGAATCGGGAGAAAAGCCGGTTATAACCACTCCATACCGCCATCCCTAGATGTATAAGGAGGATATAAAGAAAGCAATAAATGAGTTGTTGGATATGGGATACATAAAACCAAGCTCTAGTTCCTTCACATCTATTGTGGTGTTGATAAAGAAGGATGACACCTTGTGAATGCGCATAGACCACCAGGAATTGAATAAGAAGACCATTAAGAATGGGTACCCCATACCATAGAAAGATGAGCTAATTGATGAGCTACACAGTGCAGTGTACTTTTCTAATATTGATTTGAGGTCTGGATACCACTAGTTTTGCATGAGGGAAGAAGATGGGAAAATAACTATTTTTTGGTGTCACTATGGGAATTTTGAGTTCTTGGTTATGCCCTTTGGTCTCACTAATGCTCTGAAAACCTTCCAATCATGCATGAATCATGTTTTTGGTAAGCACTTAAGGAAGTTTGTGTTGGTTTTCTTTGATGATATTTTTATCTATAGAAAAACATGGGAAGAGCATCTAAAGCATTTGGATATAGTCTTGGGAATTTTAGAACAACAATATGTGAGTTTGGATCAATGAAGATATTGTATTTGGGACATATCATAAGTGCTAAAGGAGTTCATGTTGATTAACAAAAGATTCAAGCCATTCTCGACTAGTTGCCTCCTACAAGCTTGTCTCAACTAAGAGGTTTCTTTGGACTAGGTAGTTACTACCAAAGGTTTATCAAAGGATTTTCTCAATCTACTGTTCCTCTCACCAATATAACTAAAGCGAAATCCTTTGAATGGACAGAGGAATCATAAAGGACCTTTGAGAAACTAAAAGAGGTAATGAGTTCTTGTTTGGTTCTTACAATTCCTAATTTCTCACTTTCGTTTGTTGTAGAATGTGATGCTTTCGATGAAGGAATTGGAGTTGTTCTCTCTCAGAAGGGACAACCCATAACATTTGAAAGTAGGAAGTTGAGAGATAGTAAAAGAAGATACTCCATATATGATAAAGAGATGATAGCCATAATGCATGCCTTGGAGAAGTTTTGACAATACCTAGTGTGTAAAAGATTCATGGTAAAATCAAATCACAATAGGTTGAAGTTCTTCCTGAGCCAACAAAATTTGAATGATAGGCAATAAAAATGGGTAAGTAAACTTCAAGAATACAATTTCGATATTGAATATGTCAAAGGGAAAAAGAATATTATGATAGATGCACTCTCTAAGAGACCTACTCTATGCCACATGTCCATCACATCATTAGATTGGAAGGATTCAATCATGTAGGAATATGCCAAGGACCCTTTTGCTATCAAAATTCTATGAGGTATAGAAAGGGATGACCAATATGCGGTATTAGAAGGTCTAATTTTATTCAAGAATAGAGTGTTCCTAGTTCCTGGATCCAAGGTGAAAGAAAAGATACCAAAAGCCTATCATAATTCACCTATGGTAGGCCATCATGAATTCTACAAAACTTATCAAAATATCAGAGAAAGGCTCTCTTGGAAGGGCCTTAAGGAGGATGTTCTCACACATACCATGGAATGCATCACATGTCAATAGAACAAAGAAGAGCAAGAGTTTTCGACATGGTTGCTACAACCTCTTCCCATTCTGGAACACAAATGGGAAACTATTTCCATATATTTCATTACTGGATTGCCCAAGGTACAAGGGAAAGACTACATTTATGTTGTAGTTGATAGATTTGACTAAATATGCTCATTTCTTTGTCATCTCTAGTGAATACAAAGCCTTGCAAGTTATAGATTTATTCTTCAAGGAAGTTTTTGGTTGCATGGGCTACCTAAGAACATTGTCAATGATAGAGATTTTCAGTTCCTTACTATATTTTGGAAGGAATTATTCCACCTACTAGGCATCAAGCTCAATCCCAACAAAAAATATCATCTACAAACTAATGGAAAAATTAAAATTGTAAACAAGTGGCTAAAAGGATATGTGTGGAATTATACCACCAGTCAACATGTAGCTTGGATCAAGTGGCTGCAATTGGGAGAGTATTTCTATAATACAACTCATCACATGTCCATTAGAATGTATCCATTCAGAGCACTCTATGGATATGGTGCATTAACCTTTGGAGAGTTAGTCCTCACAGATAGTAGAGTTCTGGTAGTTAGAAATTTGGTAAACCAAAGTCAAAATATTTTGAGAACTCCCAAGGAAAATTTGCAAGTTGCCCAGAATCAACAAATGTATGCAAATAGGAAGCACATAGAAATATCATTTGAGGTGGGAGATATGGTATTCATAAGGTTGCAACCCTATAGAGAGTCTTTCATCAAGAAAGGAGGAGCAAAAAAGCTCAAGCCTAAGTTCTATGGGTCATACAAGACAACCCAGAGGATTGGGGAAGTCGCTTATGATGTGGAACTTCTAGTTGATAGAAAAATACATAATTTGTTCCATGTCTCATGCCTAAAGAAGGCTTCGGGATTGCATATAACTCATTGTTGAGTTACCGCCGCATGATGATGAGGGGAAACTCATCCATATTCCAAAAGTTGTGGTTGATACTAGGGTCAAAAATCTAAGGGACCAAAATATAATTGAGTATCTTGTCCATTGGAAGGATTTTCTAATTGAAGATGCTACCTGGGAAGGGCTTGAAATTATAGAGCATCCAAATTTACATTGCTTGAGGACAAGCAATTTTAGGAAGGGAGGATTTGTCATGTCCCTTTTTTTGGAAAGATAGTTGCAGAGTGGAATACGAAAATCCTACCACATTTCTTCACTAAACACCCTTTTGACTTGTAGTTTGGAGCATAACATCTGTAATAATTCCCACACATCATATTCGAATCTCAAGGAAAAAGGATCATATATTGGAAGATATCATCATCAAAAGATTTCCAATTTAGGCTCATTATACTTGAGTAGGATTGATTCCAAGAATCCCTTCACATTCCTCCGCATGAGCACATTTCAGCTTGTGATTCAGAACATAGAATCTATGATGAAACCTACACATCATATCCAAATCTTAAGAGGAATGAATCAAGTACCAAATATATTGCTATCAAAGGATGATTTTTGTAGGCAACTGGCACCTAATTCAATAGGCTTCAATGATAAGACACCTTTGAATCATACAACAACAATTGCAAAGTTTGAGGAAATAGGAAGGGGCCAGGGAAGCATGTGGATAGGTCCATAGGGTGGTGTGCTAATTCCAAAAGAATATACTTTGGCTTTAGGGCCAACCTAGTGTAGCGTATTGAAATTCAATTTTTGTGCTTTAGTGCCATTTTGGCTCAAGGTTGACCCATTCCTTGAGGGAAATCATTAACATATAAATATGAGGAATTGGTTCTTGTAATGGGCATTAAATTATTATGTCATTATTCTATATTTTTGAATACTTGTGTTCTAATTTCTTCTATGGACGAAAACCCATAGGAGTTTATGTTCATTGTACAGAAACCCAATGTTCACTACGATTAGAGGACGAAACCCCTTTAGTTCTTGAGGGAATTCTCACTCAGGGGACTACATCTAGGCTTCAAGGAATCTGTGAGGAAGTTAGTAATATTATTGTCGATGTATGGCAGCATTATACATCATTCTAGATTAGTCTTCGTGAATTGTAATTTATATATCATATATGTGGATGAAATTCAAAAGTCTATCAATATATCCAAGTAATCTATGTGTTTATATATATTTTTTCATTGAATTCAATCTGAAAATTAGTCTTTATGTAATTTTATGTTAGGAACATTACAAACTCCTTGAAATTATTTGCTACATAAGATAATATTGATAATTTTCTCGCAATGTTTACATTTTTATTTTTTTAGGATCAACAACTCTTTATAAATCAAGTTCTTAAAATCCAATTTAACTATTTACGTGTCTTCTAAAGTTGTATTGGCCTCTTTGAGAATATTTATTTTGAAAGCCATACTCCTTGTCACAATATATGTTTTGATATTATCCATTGCATTCAAACTATTTACGTGTCTTCTAAAGTTGTATTGTCCTCTTTGAGAGTATCTATTTCGAAAGCCATACTCCTTGTAACAATATATATTTTGATATTATCCATTTCATTCAAAAGCTTCTTCAGTTCATTAATAGCTTGTCTAATAGCAAATATTCTCCATTTTGTGCCTTTGATCCATATAACAATATAAAATTCTTTAATTTTTATTACAATATTCTCATTGAGCAATATATTTATATCAATATTCACCATCTCTTCGACATCCTTTGCAAAATACCAGACATCCTCTTCTCTCTTGATTGCATGGAGATCATTCTTGAATGTCATATTCTTTTCTTCTACGTGTTTATAAAATGACATAAAATTTTCAATAGAAAAGATGCTAGTTAGGATTATTTGTTCAATCCAAGATTTAGAAGCCATTCTAAAAGTTTGACATTTATTAAATATTTTGATTACCTCTTTGTCAACAACTTGAATTTCTAAATTGTCAATGTTTAGAGGTGTATATATCGACTATGTCAAACTATTTAGAATACTTTTAATATAAGAAGTCAATATTTGTACTTGTTCTTTGAGCTTTTCTCTCTTCACTTTTTTCTTTTTTAGTTATGTACACAAATTAGTAGTTAAAACTTGGAAATTATGATTGTCTCCCTCATGTGTTGAGGGGTCTATATCAACCCCTGAAATTTGATAGTCATCTTCTGTGACTTCTTCGTTGTCTTTTTCATTTAATGATCTAACAATCTCCAAATATTAATCTCTCAAGGAATCAAACATCAACCTTGAGGCAACTTGAATTTTCTTTGGCTTGGAAGAAGGATTGTGTAATAGTTTGACAAAAGCAAAATAAAATTCAATAATTTCTTGATATTTTCTCTTATTGTAAATTGTTCCCTTATACATTTAGAAGATGAAGGGATTCTTGAGAGGCTCCTATTAAGGGATGGAACAATTGGTGGAAAAATAATTTTGACAGGAGGAGATTCAAAGGTATCATTAGTGGAAGAGAGAGGAGATGTATGAGTATATTCATCTATATCCATAAAAAAATTCCATGGTTGAAGCATATGACCTTGTGAAGGGGATACATTTTCTTGTAATAGATCCTTGTCACTCTATTGAGGATATTCTTTAGCATTGATGCTCGTGTGGGGCCTTTACACTCGTAGTTTAGTCCTAGTTTTAGGAAGACCTTGAGTGCAAGCATTTTTAAGCTTTCCACCTCTTTCAAGCTCCTCACCATCTCCTTTCTCAACCCCTATCAATGATGCTCCCATTTAAAAAATATTAGGGTTAACATTACTAGAAGTTGGAGTAGAATTTTCATATTGTCTAGCAGCATCAAAAGTTGCCCCTAAAATCCTATAAGCAATATTTTCTTTTCTCCTCGCATCTAACCATTTTTTAGTTTTCCCAAAATTAAAAAGAGCATTTTCTTAAATATCTTTTATTTCTTTTCTACTTCAATCAATGGGATCAATAGGTTCAAATTGAATTGATTCAAGATAAACTTGATCAATCATGTCTGAATTATCATCTTGTATCCCTTCACTATCCCAATTTAATTGACAATCTTTAATTTGTTAAACAAGCAACCTGGACAAATCTCTTTTCCTCACCTCAAAATAATTTTCACGATTTTCCCAGTAATCCTTTAAATGAGGCCAATGGTAGATTCTTTTGTACCACAATTTTTCACATACCCTTTGTTATCAAAATAATTCCTAATATTGTAAAAACATATGACGATTCTTTTGATGCTCTCTCTACATTTTTGAGCTTCTAATGAAGATGGACAATTATAATAAGATAAACCCAGTGGTTCAATTAGTACCGTACTTTCTTCAATTCTTGACACCTTTTGTTTAATGAATCCATTTGTTTGCACAACTCAGTTAAAACCAAGTGATTATAAGGATATAAGGGCTCAATTTGCAAGTGAATTCTTCAAAACCCCCTATCCTCAAATGAGAAAATATGGGAAATTGAATATAATACTTCCATATTTCTGAATAAACTTTGCAACTTCTTAGGAAAACATTTGACCCAAATTTGCATCAAGTTCTTTGACTGTTAGCATGGCGAAGACATCATTTACCCTCTAAAGTTTATATTACTGATCTACAATTGTAATCGAGGGTAAAAATCATATATTTAAGTTGTGTCATCATAAAATCCTACTCCAATTAGTCTAGTCTAGGGGTGCATGCTAGAAATTGCATAAAACAAATATGAAGACATATATAGTTGCTTTGTATTTGGGAAATTAATAATTTGTGCCTGCAAATTATCACTAATCAATCTCCTCTAGTTTGTAAATTGGGAACCACAACTTATAAAAATAATGAATATACACATCCAACATTCAAATGAAATTGTTTCTTCATCTCTATTAACACTGTGCAAGAGAGTTATGATATCTAATATATCTTTACCAAAATGAGACCTAAGTAGATATTTTGATAATTGCAATTTTCCTTTATTTGATCTTTTCAACCAATTCTTAGCAATGTGGTTTAAATATTAATCCCTTTTCTCAATAAAATAATAATTCGCATTCTCTATGGTTAGGTGCACATAATATTACCTATTCAGGAGCATCAAAATAGTGCTTATGGATGACCCATCAAGTTTTCTATCAATCTATCAACTGCATTCCAAATTTCTCATTTCTTGAGTCTATAATATTTGGTACAAGCCATGACTAAATATACACATTGAATGATAGTCGAAAAACCCCTAACATGAGCTAATCCACTCTTTAAAGTAGCATAAGCCATCAAAATCTTAAGGGTTTTAGCCATGCGTTTCTAGAATTCACTTAGGTCTACATGCCCTAATTTACTACCCCCTACTTTTGAAAGAGAATTTTGTAAACATACTCCCTCTCATAACCTTGATTAGAATACTTAATTTTGAACATTTGAATTTTACAATTTAATTAGGGATACATAGGGTTAACAAAGAAAATTTTGGTTTTTGTCTCAAGGAAAATGAACATGTTGCAATTGAAAGAGAAATACTTCTTTAAACAAGCCAACCCAATTTCAAATGAAGGGTGGTCCCACTTGCCTGGAAAATTTTTGGAAGATAAAATTAAGAGATAGTTTCAATCAATTTGGGCTCCACGATGTATGAATTTTGGCTCGTCTTATGCTTAGGATGACTATTTTGGACAATTGACAAAATGAAGGAGAAAATAGGGGTTTTATAATATTATTGCCCTAATTTTTGGTTACAAAGGATAAAATTAGATGACATCTTTTATTTTGAACCATCAAAGAAACCTGTTGCAAGTAGAACATGTATTCAAAACTAATCAACAATTCATAAGAACCTTATGTACCTTTGATTCTTTTTACTTACTTTTTCCCTTCTACCTTCAAAACAATTTAATTTTAAAGAAACATTATTTGCAAATCCTTTTGTTGGAGGTTGGAGCTTCATTAAAAACTTATTGGAAGTTCTTTACATTTTGAGAACCCTTGAACCTTCTGATTATTTTTGTTTTCTGCTCACTTCTTTTCTTTTATGAATCATTAGGATGTTCCTTTTCATTGGTGGTAATCAAGCAACATGAAACTCCATTGGGAGTTTCTAGTATTCTTAAAGCTTACCAATTCCCCTACCACTTTTATCCTTCCCTTTTCAATGATCAAAGTTGGAGCTAGAACCTATTGAGGGTTAAGGTAATTTTGAAAACCTAAGGAACTTTTGACTTTCAAATAACCCTTCATTAAAATTGGAGATTAATACATAAATACATTCTTTTGGGGGTTTCTTTGGTTTTCACAACCAACTAAACCTTCAATGACAATTTTTTTTTTACCAAGGGATGAACAACTGAAAGGTATTGAGAAGACCAACAACTCCCAATAATATAATTCTCAAAAGAGAGCAAGGTTATGACATATCTAAAAGTGAAAATTTTAGACCTTAGTCTTCTGAGAGGAGATTAACTTAAAAATGAAACAAACTAGGATTCAAAAAGACTTTTACACACATAAAATTTTGAAGGGAGGGAAAAACATGAAACCCTAGTAACAAGACCCTTATTATATTTCAACTTTACACAAAGCTTTTCAAATCACTTTCCAAGCAAGTGGAATTCCCCATCCCTTCTTTTTTCATTTTCTTTCATAATTTCAAAATCTTTGTAGTTCGTGGTTATTTTGATCATGGTCGATGCTACTAATTGCACATTTTTATTTGTAAATTATGATGGAGCACTCATACTAAAGAGAATTCAAGAATAATAATTGTATCCTTTTGAGACAAAATATCCTTTGATTGCATATATGTTCACTTTTCATGCTAATTGAATGCACACATATTATGGAATGTATGTTCATTTAGATTCATGTGCACATAAAAGTGGGGAAAAAATGTAATAGTGAAATTAGCATACCCATGCCATTTTTCATTTACTTTTGTGTACACCTTGGTGGAATGCCTGAATGCAATAACATATCGACAATTGACATACTCTTATGTTTGGTTTTGGTCATGGCTTGATTCCCATCCATATTCATTTCATCTCTATTGACACAAATGTCCATACATTTGCCCTTAATCCATTATGATTTCACCCCCATTTGCACTTCTATGCATTCACTTCTAAATTCGAGATTATTACTTTATCCCCATTATTCATTTGTGTTACTTATGATTAACCTAGTTCAACCTTAATGTGTATGGGAATGACCCCAAAATTCATATTTATATATTCAAAATTTCCACCCCTTTCTACTAGTCATTATGAGTTGACTTAGTACATGTTTGTGTGACATGTTGCTATGTCAAGGTATTTAAATATATTGAATGTGTTGAATGTGCAATTAACTAATCATTTAAGAGTCAAGAAAAATAGAAAATAGTTAGAGCACATTTGGACTTCTAAAGGAACAAAAGCATCACATCTACATTTGGTGAATGTTGTCTTTACTTTGCCATCACCATTAATTCAACTTGTCAAAGGACTTACAAATTTAGACAACAAGAATGCAATGACAAATTTAGACAACTAGAATGCAATGAAAAATTTAGGCAACAATAATGAAAAGGCAAATAACTTTCCCACACAACAATCAATACCGTAGTTAAGTCAAGATTGAACAATAAATTTTTTTGAAACAACATAAATTCTAAAATAATCATTAGATCAAGAACATTATTTTCTAGACAATGATGGAGTAACTAAACATTTCCCATCATTATCAAAACTAAGAATACCTAACCTCACATTTAATTTTCAATATTAATTATAATTATCTATCTGAACTCCATTATCTAGCTTTATTATCTAGCTGAGCTCCATTATCTAGCTTTATTTATACTTAAGCTGCTGCAGTTTTTAAATTAGCCCAGATAATCAATCAAGTGCCATTATTCTCTTTTGCACTTTTACTGAAATTAATTATTTCTACCTGGACTTTTCTATTATTAGAAAATATTAAAGTATGTTTTTTCTGAAGAGCATTTGAAGGCCATCGATGACTTCAAAGTATTGCCGCGAAACCCGTGAAGGTCGTGTAAAGTCAGCGGATGCAAAAATACTAGATTGCAATTGCTCCAAGTCTTTATTGTCTACCTGCCTCCTGCTCCTCTTCTTACCCACTCTCCACGACCTTCTCTCCCGACTTTAATGGAGGGACAGCAAATTAACTTTTTCCCACAACACAAGACTCGTCTAAAACCTGTTTTTACTTTGTTATAGGAATCTTGTATTGAGAAGCGGCCAAATAACAGAATAATCAGATTACCTGTTTTTTCTGCTGGTGGTTGTTATGAAGGGCATTGCCTGCCAGCCAGATCTGGCAAGAGTATCAATCAATGAAGGTTGGTTTTGCTGAGTGGCCTGCTTTGGTGGCGGTGGAAGAAAGGCACCGTCTTGGGTTTTGGCGGATTGAAGAACAATTCACCGCTAAATGCCAAGCAAGGATCTTTAAGGTATGGAGTTCACTCAAGTTTTCAGTTTTTCTGCTAAGTTTTGCTTGATTTAGTTTTATTTCTGCAAAGTGACAGTGGTTTTTTATTTCTGTTGCCTGGGCTAGTTGCTGCCTGCTCCTTTAAATATCATAAACTTGACTGCAGTTTGGCTTTTGGTGCAAGTAAATGGAAGATATTTTATTTTCTGTTAGATCTGGTATTGTCTGTGCTTTGAAGTAACGCATTAGATGTTTTTAAAGGCTTCAGAATCCTCTGCGAATAAGAAAACAGAGGAGACGTCAACTTCATTCACTGTATTGAAGCTCTGGGGAGTTCATTATATGCTCTGGAACGCCTGTAAGGAAAATAATTATTAGAAAAAAAAAGGATGATTAGTTTTTTATTATATTACAGATTTCTTTCACAAGTAGTTTGATCTTAGATTTGATATTGACTTTGATTGTTTAGCTTTTTTAATTTCTAAATTTTTTATTTTGTTTAGAAGTGCAATAGATACAATCTTCCGTGCCATTATTTTTGGTGGTTATTTGTTTTTGTTTTGTTTATTTAGCTTGATTTGTTGTAATAGATTTTAGTTCAGTCTCATTATCCTGTGTGATTAATTCTAGACAATAATAATAAATTTAATTTCAGTTTGTGTGTATGATCTTTGTTCAACTTAAGTTCTGCTGCTCTGTTTTTGCCAAAACAATTTGTGGGTATGATAGTCGGAGTGTCTAATCACACAAATCATTGTGTCTTGGTGTTGTGCAGTAAAAAATGAGATTAATGGCTGAATCTGAGAGTGAAGAAAGTCTTCCGGCAGATTATTATTTGCAACAGTCTCAACATCTTATCTTGGTTGTTATAGCAGAAATTGCTTTGGTTAAAACCTTCACAGGAAAATGGAACATCATCAAGAACAAATTACAGCTTCTTACTGAACAGTTTACAGATCTTTCGGATTTTTCAGGTTTCTTAAAAAACACATTGTGCACAGAGCTCCTCAAGTCCATTTTAAATGCATTGAATGAGACACAGGAGCTTGTGAAGAAGTGTGTTGATGCAGAACTTCGAATCGGAAAGCTCCAAATGCAAAGTAGTCTGGATGGTTTAGCCATGAAATTGAGCCAGCATCTTCAAGACTGTGAGTTGCTGATGAAGAGTGGAGTACTGACAGAAACTGCAACTCCTGTGCTTTCGAGGTCCAGAACAATTTTGCACCGAGAAGCAATACGCTCCACTAGCAGAGAGCTTGTTGCTCGACTGCAAATCGGAAATGTAGAATCGAGGCAAAAGGCATTGGATGCTTTATTAGCTTTGATGCAAGAAGATGATAAAAATTGCTTTATTGTTGCAGGCCAAGGTAGTGTACCTATTTTAGTTAATTTGTTAGACTCATGTTTCATTGATGTGAGAGAAAAAGCTGCAGCTGCTGTATGCAGGCTTGCACAAGTTCCAAGCTGTGAGCAATTGCTGGTCACAGAAGGGGTTCTGCCTCCTTTGGTAAGGACTCTAGAATCAGGAAGCTCTCTTGCAAAAGAGAAAGCATCACTAGCTCTTCAAGCATTAAGTTTACCTGCTGAAAATGCGCGGTCGGTAGGGACACACTGTGGTGTGTTGGCTTTGGTTGATATCTGTCGATCTGGGACTCCTGCAGCCCAAGCAGCTGCTGCAGGGACTCTTCGGAATCTTGCTAGTGTTCCTGAGATTAGGCAGCATTTTGTGGATGAGAATGCCATTCCAGTTTTAATAAGGCTAACTACCTCAGGAACAGCACTTGCCCAAGAAAATGCAGTTGATTGCCTGCAAAATTTGGCATCTGGTGATGATAATCTCAGGACATCAATAGTTAGCGAAGGTGGAATTCATCCTCTAATCTTCTTTTGGGATGGAGCTTCAACACCTAGAGCCCAAGAAATTGCAATTGGGGCACTGAAAAACATCTCCGTTTCAAGGGAAAATTCAGATCTTCTCATTGCTTCTGGTTTCATTCCAAGACTTTTTAATGCTCTCAACAGCAAAATTCCACGCATAAAACAAATTGCATCTCTTGCTATATATGAGCTTGCCTTTTCAATGGAAAGTAAAAAGGCAGTTGGAGAAGCTGGATGTGTTCCTGTTCTAGTCAAAATGTTGGAAGCTAAGACTAGTGCTGAACGGGAAGCAGCAGCACAGGCCTTATCAGTTCTCCTTATCTTTGATGGAAATAGGAAAATATTCAGAAAGGAAGAAAAGGGCGTCTCAGGAGCAGTACAACTACTAGATCCTTCAAATCCGGATACAAATAAAAAATACCCAATTTCCATTCTCCTTACTCTTTCAAACAGTGCTAAGTGCAGAAGGCAGATGATAGCGGCCGGAGCCTGTAGCTACTTGGAAAAGCTTGCAGAAATGGATGTTATTGGTGCAAAGAAACTACTCGAATGCCTAGAAAGAGGCCACCTTTGGAACATATTTGGCAGGAGAGACAAGTACAAGAGTTTTTAAATGAAGAGGTTTGCTCTTTTACTTCTCTTTGTTTATGAGAAAGAAAGCATGCTTGTTTCATCATCTTTCAAGCAATAACAGCTAAATTGGAGCTAGAGCAGAAAATTGTCCTTCAGGCATGCCCTCCTTGCCAGTGCAAAGAAATAAGAGTTAAATTGAAGTTGCCCTGGAGTAGATCCTCATCCATTTGCATTGTTTCAAATATTTTCATATCGTTTATAAATGCTTGAAGAAGTTGGTCTAGGAAGCAACTTTAATTTTCTCCTTGCAGTAATGGTTGTACATATTACATCAGAAGAGCAATTTGATATTAGCCTTGATTGCATTTTAAATTCACTTTTCTGGATCCCCTTCTTCAACTATAATAATAACCATGCTAGGGACTACATAGAGATTTACCAAAACTAGAGGTCAAGGCGTTGTGTATAAAAGTGTTAACATTTGAGTTCCATAAATAGAAATATTATTTGAGATTGTTAAGCTACAATCAGCAAACTTACTTCTGAAGTTGATATTTATTGCAAGACAAAATGTATCTGACGAAGCCAATTTTGTTATTTTTTTGCAAATGTTTTATTTTGTCAGACTATTAGTATTTTCCCATACATAAATTTTTAAGCCCACACGCAGCTCCTGGTTTCAGAACTTGATCTAAGAGGTAACCATGGGATGGAAAATAAGTACACTTGTTTTTTGGGTTTCTCTTGTCGTATCATTTAGACTAAAAATGGTCATTAATCTTGAGCATATTTACACAATTTGATGCCTTGGTGTTGACAGAAAAAAATAACTCAAATTAGTACTACTACAATTTTAAAATCAGACAGCTTCCATGTCAAATGATCCAGTTTCACTAAGATACTGTAAAATGTGATCGAATTGGAATTCTCTAGCCTAAGAAAGAATACCATATTTAATGAGGAAAAATCATAAACATTCTCATCCAAGAATTTGAGGAAATCTTTTGAAATAGGAATGGCACTGCTTTTTGGCCTTTTTTACGATATGGAACGGGAAATTTGATAATTGGGTTGATATACTATTTTAAAAAAAAAAGAAAGATAAATTATAAATTATAATAAGTTTGCAGAGTCTTTTGAAATTGAGGTTATAAGGAAAAAAATTGAAAATGAATATTGAGATTAAGAGATATATCACAACTGTTAAGAATGCAGAATATGTTGGATCATCATATGAATAGAGCTACAGATATTTGATCTTCATAATAAATAAATTCTTTTAAAAAATTATAATTTTCTCTAAAAAGACAGTTAAATCAGTAACAAATCTCATAAACAGTAGTTACTAGACACCTAAATACAACACTTTTTTAATTCTTATTTGATATTGCAAAGTCTATAAATACACTGATCTCTTGGAATGAAATGTTCCAACTCTATATAAAACTGATGAAAAATACCCACAATTAAAAAAAACAAGCCTAATGTCATGGACATTTACTGTAAGCCCACCCAAAACTTAAAACCAGACAGGTGCCCCTGGAACATTGAAGAGTCACTCAAGGCCAATCGAACTACTATACAGCACACATTGATTTGTGACTTTGCCCAACCTTAACATTGTGGACTTGCTCCAGTTATGGCCTCGGAATTAGTGAACACTCAGATTGGGCATTGATATGAAAGTTCCTAAACAAAAATTACTATTGCCACCATCAAAAGCATCTCCAGACTAGCTAGATAATAATTACATAGCTGACTTAAGCTTATGGTCTTGTGGAGGGGGTTATCAAAGAAATTGTTGATTTAAAATTAGGTAGTACACAGACTTTGTATTAACAATTAATGTTAGAAAGTTTAACTGAATAGTTATAAAAACAAATGGTAGTGCTCTGATCTGTGTAAAAACTGACATGTTATGCATCCTGCTAAAAATTAGCTTACTAACAAAAAAAAAAATTGAAAATGAAAATGCCTTATAATGATGCCCTCTGAAAACCCTAAATCGTGGGGAAAACTTTCAGCCCGCCCCACAAGGAGCCACTGAAAATAGAAAAGAAAGCATGAGATTCTAATTAATCCCTTAGTAGTTTTGACCTGATATCTTGGAATCCATCTCAGTGAGATTTCAATAAATCCCTAGCAGTTTTTTTCCGATATCATTGGACCTATTTCTCTAAGATTTTAAGTCAAGGATATGGAAAATGGAAATTTGTTGTCCCCACTGAAAATTCTCTCCAAATCAGCTAGCTAATAGAGTTTAAAACTGCTCTACTGACAACCAGTACTAGTAAGCTAATAGAGTTATATGATTACACTACACATAACCAAAATATACTGTTGGTACCCTGCACTAGTAAGCAGGAAAATCAGCTTACTGATCCCATTATTATAGTCTAGGTAAATCGAAAACAAAATTGGCCACAGAGAACATATATGAGACCTTAGGGCTACAAAAACAGATGAATGCCTAATGCCGTGGTATGCAAATGTAGATATGTCTCTTACAAATTAATGGAGGCAGAAACCGCTGACTAGCCTGTCACGATCAATAACCATTTCCACGCTGACAACCTTGCTAGTATCACTGAAAAGAGAGGGCAATGGACATTTTGGCTATTAGCAGGATGGCCCGATGCATACCAAGAATTTGTTTTTTTCCCTGGCTTGTCATATATTCGATTTATATAGTAGGGTTAATTTGTGACAGAATACAGAGAAAACAAGAAGGGTACTAGGCAAGAATCTGAGGTGAGGAAAGCGGACAGAAGGTTAAAATTCTCTCTTTTTGGGAAGGAGTTGTAGTTTAATTGGTCAGACGATGGTGTTACCAGTTTTTGAGGTTAAGGTCCTTGTCATGATTTAATTTTTTTTTGGATGTACAGTGAAGGTCAGTGTCAGTAGGTCTTTGAGGTATTTAGTGTAGGTTAGTGTTACAGGAGCTGTAGTTTAATTGATGAAATGACAGTATTGTTGAAATTTAAATCATAATTTTTAGACATGAAGATAAGTTTAGAGGTGAAAATTAGTTTTTTAATATAGAATGAATTTTTTTGGAAGATATTTGTAATAATTAATTTATAAATTTAAAATTTAAATGAATAGTATTATATGTCTTTTATGGTTTTGAGTGCATCAAAGGATCATTTAATTAACAATCATTAAGTAAGAATATATCAAAAGTTGGTATTTTTGAATCAAAGGATATTTAACGTCATAAAAGTTATTTACATGAGGATCATCAAGTAAGAAGGTTTTATCAAAAGTTGAGAGATTGATATTTGCCAAACAAACCTATTACATTTCAAATGAAAGAAAAGTCAACTTTTTAATTATAAACATTAATGTTCACATAAATTTTTTAAAAATTATGTTTTTCTCTTGAGTGTTCAATAATTCTTTCAATAGATACTCATTTTAAAAATCATGTTCAAATGAAGAATCTTTTCATTAAATGTATCTTTCACATTGACTTCATATGATTTTAGTTTTAGGTTGTTATAGAGTCTAATTTCAACATTTAAATATTCTTTCACATTGACTTAATATGATTTTAATTTTAGGTTGTTGTAGAGTCTAATTTCAACATTTAAATATTCTTTTCATATTCATGATGTTAAATGGGTTCTCATTTTTAAGGTCACTCTTAAATGAAGTTTTATATTAAAGTCACTCTCAAATGAAGAATCTTTTTATTCATGTATCTTTCATGCCTTGAATTAGTATGGTTTTAATTTTAGGTGGTTGTAGAGTCTATTTCAACATTTAATTTTTTTTAAAGCAAAAACCTTTAAATAGTATTCTATTATGTATGTTTGTACCATAAGGAATAAGACAATATTAGTGTAATATTTAATATTTTGGACATTTATCTGAAGTATGATGTTGTACATATTATCTTAAGTTTATTAGGAAGTCATAGTGAGGATATTATTTTCCTTTTATTAGTTGTCTATCTTATCACTTAAGATACAATTGCTTTTTAGCTTTTTTTTAATCTTTGTGTGGAATGAATATATATATATATATATACATATATATAATGCAATTATTCATTTTGTGAATGAGGAATTGCATTAATTGTAGCAAACCTTTGACTTTTTTATTTTCTCTGTTGTATAGAAGAAACACTATAGGGATCTCGACTCTAACATGATATTAGAGCTCCAAACCTATAATTTTTTAATATATATATATATATATATGCATATATATATATATATATATACATATATATATATATACATATATATATATATATATATATACATATATATATATATATATATATATATATATATATATATACATATATATATATATATATATACATATATATATATATATATATATTGCCCAACGGTATCCTCGTGACCCAACCTATCTACCCAACAACCCTTGCCTTGGGCTTATTTTTAAGCCAAGTTTTGGGTTGCTAAAGAGGCGAGTTGGGGTAAGACTAGTTTGCAGGGGTTGATTGCACGAGCTCATACAACACAATTGACATTCAAATCCGACCGACAGGAATCAAACCTTGGACTTGGGACGAACCCAAAGCCTTGGCACAACTCTACCAACCGCACGAGCAAGCAGGCGAACCCTAAATGGTTAGCGAAAAAATCTAGTCCTATACCTCGGGTCAACAGAGCAAGCATTGGCACACTTGTAACTGACCCCCGCCTTTCCCATTACAGAGCAGAGTCAAACTTGTGACCATATATTTAGCCATAAAGGGTATAATCATTGCATCCTAGTGCAAAAAGGACTGCATCATCATGCTAAGAAGATGTCAAGACCCAAGATATATAATAGATAACTACACAAATAGGATAGCAATTAGATTGTTGCACTCTACAAATCAAAGGGTTTCAAGCATTTTGGAGGGCTCTTAGACATTCCTTTTAGTAGACAAGTTTTCTACTCCATCCTCCATGTCCAAAATAAAATTCCCAAAAGGTGGATTTGTGGTCCTAAAGAACGTAAGTATGCATTAGAGAAATATAACCAATTACTTCTCACCTTGTGATCATTATTTTGGAATGATCAACTTAGTGCTTGAAACCTTATTATCCTTCTTTTTATACCTTGGATGGTTTTTTTCCATAGTTTTTGTTTGAATGCATCTTTCATACCTACCTCTAAAATTTGTGCATGATTCTAGATTGAGAGCTATTAGGAACTGCTTAGGGAAACTTTTAGATGGGTCTCCAAAAATATCTAAGCATTTTTGCATTACTTATGCACAAATTTGTATAGAAATGAATTTGGACAAGGGGTTGCTATAAGCCATCAATTTGAAGGATGGTTGACCTTGGTCACAAATTTTGGATTCCGTGAATGTCTTTTTAGTTGTAATTATTTTGTTTATAACCACTTGTCCTCTTATTGCTCAAGGAGGGGCAAAATTTATTCTAAAGAATCTATCTAATGATGTTTTTTCAAAAGCTCCTTGGGGTTAGGGATAGAATCACACCATCATAACATTTCTCCAAATAAGGAAAGGAGGTTGTGATAGCTTCTATTCAACTTAAGAAGTTAAAGAAAAAAAGTCATTCAAGGATTCCCCTTCCAAGGAATTAAAGGTTAATTTTTGTTGTTGAAGGATTCCTCTTCCACCTTAGTTTCTATGAATGAAAAGATAGATGATCAACCATCTTATTTGCTTAAGGAGGATTTGGTGGATGTTGTAGGTCCTTCCAGGGTTCTAGAGGAAGTTGATTGACTTCCCTCCATTACTAAGGTCTTATTGTTGGCTAATAGATGGTTGAAGGACAACTCTTTAGATAAGAGTTAAAAAATGTGGATAATGGTTAAAAAGAAGAATTCTTTGACTCTAAAAAAGGACTAATGTAAGATGACGCTTAGTTTCCAAGTTAAGAAGGGTTAGTTGAATCATTGTGGTATTTTTTTATTTCAAAGGTGTTGGGTGAAATTTAGTCAAAGAGTCATTCATTCTTAATTGAGGAGGGTTATTTCCTTGCTTAGATGCTTGGCTATATCTTAGTTTCACGAATTGTGAAATGTATTATTGTAATTTTCTTTTGAGAGTTCTCCGCCTCAAGTTTAAAGGTTGTCTTGTTATTTGAGCCAGCTAGCAGCCTCCAAAGGACTAGTCTCGCCTCAGCTCACCCCCTCTTACCCCCAAAATCTGGCATAAATGTAAGACCAAGGCAAGGGTGGTGGAGCTCACTTGGTTGAGTCACACGACCTACGCTGCCCATGAAAGCATGGTTGGGGGATACCTCTAGGATATCAAAAAAAAGAAAAGAGGAAAGAGATCCCCACTTCCTTTAATTAATATTTAAAAAATATAAATCTTATATTTTAAAATAAAATCCTTAAATCTCTTTTAATAGTCTACCATAAAAATATTAAAAGAATTCAAACATTTATAAACCAACAGTGTTTTAAAACTTAATCTAGAATGAAAACACAAAACTAATAAAAAATAAAATAAAAGCCTAAATATTAGAAAACTTGAATAATTTTTACTTAACATAATTTCCAATAATAAATAAATATTTTATTATAAAAATAAAAAATAAAAAGTTAAATTTCACATTATTAAATTTGTATATTCAAGAAATTATAAATTTATGAAAATAATTTAAATAACATAAATATAAATCTAGACATATACAGATTATAATTTTTAAATAAATTATTAATCAAACATCAGATTTGAAATAATAATTTATATTGGAATAGAACATATGGTAAGCTTAAAATCCTTCTTAAAGAATTGTAGCATTAGAATATTATTCTAAGGGGAAAATAATATTTTATAAAATAATATTTAGGTTAATTTAATAAATAGAGTATTAAAAAGTATTAATATAGATTGATAATTGAAATTATAATATAATATATAATTAAATAAATGTATAAAAATTGTGCATATTTAATTTTAATTTTGATATTTTTTTTAGATTTATAGGAATTTATTTTAAGATTTTAGAATGTTAAGTTATGTTGATGTGTAATTTTAATTGTGTATCTTGTTAGTTCACTTCTATAAGTGTAAAATTATACCTACTATGCGGATGTAACCTTGTGCTCCAAACTTGATATGACATAACTTTCCAAACTAAAAGCTAGTCACCTCAATTTGTTGTATCTAAATTTGTATAAGGACACATAATGTTTACAAACACCTTTAAGGAATCTACTAGATCATGAGGATCAAGTTCTCCTTAGTTAGACTCCTAGATGGATTAATTCAATGATGATGAACCTAGGTTGAAAATACAAAGCATGCAATATTCTCCTTGGATGATAATTTAGTGTTGATGTTGTCCATTTTATCCATTTGTAATGAAATTAATAAATGTGCTCAAAATATTCTTGTCTCTATCTTCGATGACTCATTCCATTAGGTTTAACATGAAATATGGACAATTTACACTTTAGTTGACTCATAACAATCAAAAGGAAAAGGTGACAAACTTTTAAATTTTAAATTTTAAAATTAGAGCTTTATGATTCAAAACCATGGGCAGGGAATTAATCTAGATTGATTTTGCACTTGTGTAACTAAACCAAGGCATGAAAATGCAATATTTGTGGAATGAGATGGATTTTAGGGATAAATGATGTTAGGATTTGGGAATGGATGATTGCTTTTCCAAATTACATGCAACATTGATCTGTATAGGATCTAGACTAATTGCGTAATTGAATGCTTAATTTCAACAACTTAAAGGAATTACAAATTCATGCATACATTAATGAAACTATGCATTAGAAACTTAAAACTTAAGGTGAAAATCAGAACATGAGAGAAAAGGAGAGAAAAGGTGCAAACAATCTGATAACGGAGTTCGTCACAAACGTGACTACATCTCCAGGTCCGCTCCAATAGAGTGAGACCGATCCGATTAAATCTCCAAGAAATCAGTTACAAATGCACCAAGACCATTCTTCTAGCACTTTGGCAGCATAATGATACTCCGTCGTACGAAAATGGCTCAACAATCTCCACAAGTTCCCTCTTTCGTATCACCTGTTCTCCACTATATCACCTGCATTCACTGAACCCCTAAGAGCTACATTCCCCCCTCTTTTATACATGAAATTAGCCTAAAAAGGCTTAACCACCATAATAAATGCATAACCCCCTTACATTTCGTTTATAACCCCTTTCTAACCCCTTTTGTCTTTTGTATTTGGGTTATTTAATGTAGGGTTGTTTTTTTAAAAACTTTAGGGGCCTTTTTGTTATGGCCTCGGGCTATAACATACATCAAAACAAAGCAGAGTCTATATAAATTTAAACAAGCATCGGTGGCCTGTCAGTGGTTCTTAATTTTGGTGAACGGTTGGTCGGTGGTTCCAACCCTGCCAACCATCTTTTGTTTTCACATGCGCGGAAAATCCTAACCAAAACAAAACTGAACTATACATATGGTGGGGAAACCGTCGACGGTGCAATGGTATACCGGCCGACCCCTATCTAAAAGGTCACGGGTTTGAGCCCGTTGTAATCTTTTGTTAAACCAAACAACCTCACCGACCAAGAATGGAGGGAAGAAACTGAGTCGCGTGTCGCACCAGGAGGGTGCCATGTGGCGAGCTCTGATTGGATCATCTATCTGACATGTCACTACCGTATGCTGACGATGTCGATGACTGGTCTGCCAACTCGGATGCCACATTGAATACGAATGTACACATGTCACAATCTGATTGGTCCATACAGATGACCTGGCCACCACATGTCACACTGAAATTCGTCCACGTGGATTCCGTACGGTACGGTCTAACTAATGACGTCACTATTGTACATCAAGTCAACCAAACTTTGACTGCCAATTACTTGTGCATACGACATCGGATTTCGACGAAACGAACGTTGCCCAAATCGTCTCAACGAGCTCTTCAACTTGACGTCATTTTTGTTGATTTCTTAGATGATCATTTTTTTTCACTTTTTGGACGACCCCTGATGGTAGTTTGACCCAAGGTTTGACTGCTATAACTTGTGCAAACGGACTCCTTTTTGCTCTGTTCAAGTTGCGCTAGAATCAGGACACTGAGCTCTTTCTGATGGTGCTGAAATATGGAGTATTGGAGACACTTCAATTTTTAGTGAAAATATCCCCCGGATCAAACATAGACCTTCTTACACACTAGTCAATGCACTAAAGGCAAGCTAATCACCATGGGCCTAAAACATAAGGGAAAAGGGCATGATATTCTATTTTCGCCACTACATTTCCCCCCACTTTGACTCAAATGTGGGATACCATGGCAATGCATGTCAAAGTAAAATAAGTAGCCAACATGGAAATTTTAATATCTGTAAAACTCTTAAAGGATATAGATTTGTGTAAAGTAATAGATCACATATGTCATCTCCCATGTGTATGATTGTCACTGTAGACACCCGAAAATGTCCTTAGTATATCATACACCTTGGTCTCACTTACTAACACCATTTTCTCTCATAATTCACCTATTTCGTCTATTTAATTAAATAATGTCCAATTATTTAGTTAAATTCATTGTATTCTCCTATTAATTGAATAATTAGATTTATATGATTAATTCATCACCTCCATGCTAATTCTCTCCTCTTTTGATTAAAAAATGTCAAATTATTTAATTAAATTCCATTTCCCTCTTTGATTAAACAATTCTCAATTATTTAATTAAAACTTCTAATTCTTCCAACTTGCACAATTAAATGATATTTCCAAATTGTTTAATTAATTAATTTTCCTCTAATCCTCCAACTTGCATAAAGAATATTCTCATGGAATATTCCCTTTTAAAATTCAAATTCTTCCCTCCACATGAATAATATCTCCAACATATTTCCTTAAATTTAGGGATATTGGTGAATTCCCATGGGTTATGGACCCTTGATTAAATCATTGATCCGCACCTTCGTGGATTATAGATCCTTTATGCATCCATTGACCACACTCACCTCCTCTATTTATTTTCATCCCTTGAGTAGCATTTCAAATCCTCACCATTGATCAATATTTCAAAAATCTATAAAATCCAAGAAGTTTTTCATGAAAAAGGATTCACAACCCTTATGCATCCTTACTCTCTTGAATTGTACAACCATTTTTTAGCAGTTTGAGAACCCTTTTTGTGAATCAACCTCCATCAACAAGATTTTGCACATGGATTAGGTCTAAATTGAGCAATCCACATCCATTTTGAGACTAATCCCCCAATGGGATTGAAGGTTTGCACACTAGTTTAGGTTCAATTTGCTTGAATTTTGTTCTAATGCTTTTGAATTGAACTTTCTTAGTGTTGTTTACTAAATTTCATTGAGTATGGCTCTTAATTTAATTAATTCCTTATTTAATTGCTTTAATTCCATTCTTATTTGGTCAATTGAGTTAACCATATGACATTTTGGCATGCCCGGTGGGACCCCTGTCCCTGTTCTAACAATACTTTTAAGTTTTTGTCAAATTTGCAAGTTATAGGTATAGTGCAACACTTTTGCAGAAATAGTCCAACGCTTCTACTCAAGCTTGACGCTTATACAACATAAAGATTGACACATTTGTTTATTGCGACACTTTTATTTTCAAGTTTAGAGTGACGCTTCTACAAAATATCAATTCTTTTGCAACTTGACAACACAACACTTTTGCAACACTTCAACGCTTATGTTCTGACTTTCTTTCCTCTGTCTGTAGGTACAATGCAACATGTTTGTAAAACATTGGTGCTTTTGTAAAATCATGACACTTTTGCAATCCACAATGTGACACATTTGTGTGACCATCTTATGCTTTTGAAACATAGTATGACACTTTTGTCAGGTATAATAGTGGGCTAATTTTCAGGGTTTGATTTGATTTGATTATGTTTTGGTTAACCTTAACAATCTATTGTTCTTTTTTTTTTAGACTAACTATTTGCAGCAACTTGGCAATCGATGGGAGAAGATGCAAATTGAGTTCAAATTACAAATGATTTGGTTTTGCAAAAAAAATTATTAATCTAGGACTCATTTGATTTTAGTGATTTAAAACAAACTCTTCACATTTCACTTTAGTGCTCTAAAATTGAACAACACAATCTTCACATTTCAATTTAGTGTTTTAAAATGAACCCTATCATTTTCCCTTGGTGCACTAAAATTAAACAAAACGACTTGCACATTTCAATTTGGGCTTAAAAATTTACAACAACTTGCACATTTTAATTGGTGCTTTTTAATTGAACCACACATTTTAATCATTGGTGCAGTTAAAATGAAGTGTTTGATGTGCTTGGTAGGTGAATATGTGTGTATGCTCTTTCCTTGTGCCTAGTGCGATCTTGGAAATAAAAAACACTATTCATTTGCATTACTATTGTACATTGAAGGAGTTGTCTATGTATCCTCCCCCTTGTGCCTAGTGTGATCTTGGGTGACGAGAAATAACAACACTGTTCCTTCCCTTTTTATTTTAGTAGGAGGCCTACCTAGGGATTTCATCACCCTAGGGTTCGACCTCAAGCACATTTTTACAAGCGGGCTATATAAAGGGGTGAAAGTAAAACTTGTAGCTCAATCCAATCATGCAATGTCAGGCGTTCCTCTATGGTCCCGAATGATTTCGAACACAAGGAGATGAGATTTCAATCTCATGTTTCTACATGTGTTGGTGTTTATGAAGTACCCCCACTAAGAACCTTGTTATCTAGAAGCCTAAGAGCCATTTGTATATCGTCAACTTAAAGTGGTGCAACGTACAAGGATTAATGTGTGAAGTTATTTGTTATGTACTAACCTTTGTTGAGGTGAAAAAACCCCTTGCAAGGAACTTTTCCTTCCAAGGTAGGAGGTTCCAAGGTGGTACATGACCTTGGCATACTCTAGTTATCCATTCATTTGAAGGTATTTATTATGCAGGCCAACTTTAAGAAGTGCCAAGGTCTTACATGACCTTGGCATACTCTAGTTGTCCATTCATTGGAAGGTATTTTATTATGCAGGCCAACTTTAAGAATATAAAATCAATTTACCACTACAAATAGGATTGTGTTCTATGGTGTGTCTTTTTTTGAAAACCCGTGATACCAATTAGTGTGATCTTATGAAAGAAGAACACACAAAAATCATCTAACACCAATTGAGCCAGTTTACATATTGTTTACTATTTGCTATCACATCAAAAATTTCAAACACCTAGGTCAAATTGCACATTAAAGATCCTCTGACAGATCGACGCCTTTGTCTAGACAATGCAACGCCTTTGTACAAATTGATGCTTATGTTTTTATTAAAATGATACTTTTGTTAAAATAACACTTTTGTTTGCATATCAACACCTTTCCACATCTCGGTGCGTTTGTCAGGGAAAACATACATATGTAAATCAATGCCTTTGTTCTGACAGTTCAACACGTTTGTCAAACATCGACACTTTTGTAGTAAATAATGTAACACTTTTAAAAAATAGTTCATGACACTTTTGAAAAATAGTGCGATGCTTTAGACTAAAACCAAAAACATCAAACTTTAAAGCATTTCCAAAATTTGTATTTTGATCAGCAAGTACTAAATCACTTAAAATTAATGTAAAACAAACTTATGTTCACTTGTATCAATCAACACAACCACAAACAAATCCTTTTTTACTATCATTTTGAGCTTTTTAAAACAATTTCTAGGTTGTCATTAGGATCGAATCAACAAACAACAAACCAACAACTTCACCATCAAACATTTCATTCCAAACAACAACTTAACATTTTGATAGAACATTTCATCATATCACCTAGTTTGACTTCATGCTTGAAAGCAATCTCTTTTCAACTATTTGGTTGGGTTGGTAAAAATATTATGGGAAAACTTACTTCGGAGTCATGAGTCATGAGTCTACTTTAAAAAAATCATAAACAAAAGATCTAGTTCAAACCTTGTCTAAATTGAAGGTTCCACATCATTCATACATCCAAACCATCATCCCAACATTGGTCAAAAAATGATTAAGGTGTCACTATTTTCCCAATTTGAGGCAACAAAAACATTTAAGCAAAATCATTTGGATCTAGAGTCGCAATCCATATCCCCTAGGGTTGTTACAAGTTGTATGGTCACAACAAGATCTCAACACAAGAAAAACATGGAGTCTAACCCTAGAGGTTCAAAGGTTCCTATTATCACAAGTGGTAGTGATCAACCCTATGGAATGTCTAATACCAATCGTAAGTGACATTTCCAACCAACACACAACCTCAAACATCTCAAGTGGAAATAGTGTATATATAGGACATTACCAACAAGCCTAGAGAATTCTCTCCTAACAAGCTTCTAGAGATGTCACAAGACCCCGATCTTAGCAACATAATAGAAGCTATGTTAAAACTTGACCCAAAACTATACATGTTGAAACTTACATAAGGTGGTGCTAAACTTCCTTCAAACTTTGATGTCAACACACTTAAAGAACAATCCTCAAAACAAATAGCATCAAGGAATTGCCAACATGAAAGTGAATCTTTGGTACACCATGTTATACAACAAATGTCAAATCCTTCCTCTTTAAATGTCTCAAGTCAACCTACATTTACTTTACAAGGAATAGATCAAACAAGCCAATATGTCAATCCATTGTACAATGCTCAAGGTCTAGAGAATCCAACAAATCTAGGTTTTCAAAATACCAACACAAATCTAGGTTTTCAAAACACCAACACAAATCCAAGCGTTCAAAATACCAATATCCCACTAACATTCAAAGCTTCAAACTAAAACATGACAATGAGGAACATAAACAATGAGGCCAATAAACAATCCAACCACTATAGGAATCTTTTCATTAAATCTACCATCAAAACCCTTTTTTGAGTCACATCCAAATCCATATGTGACCTAGCCAAGAAATCTATGAGATCGGTGCTAGAATCGTCATTCTATGAAATATGGTTTTCTTCAATAAGTTTGGCATGGTCATGGCACCATTCTATAATAAATTTTGCGCTCCAAGTGGAAATAAACCATTTAAGTAAGCATGTACTCAAAATTGTCCAAAATAAAAACCTTAACTACCTTTCAACAAACCACTATTGAAATTGCTTGAGTTACGTTCCATTACCATACTCAAAATCCCTTAGGTGCTAAGAAAATTGATGTTATCTATTTTTAGTACCCATTCTTGTCATATTAAGTCATTTTTAGAAACCACAAGGTCATCTAGGTTATTTTGATGAGTTAGAAGGAAATTGGTAAAAATGGTGGGCTTATTAGACTTGGGAGTTCAAAAAGAACTCATCCCAAAAACTTATAATTAAAAAATTAGACTTTAGATATTGGAGGTGATAGGTACCTTATATCATTAGGGATAAAAGAGAAGGGAAGAATGTGGGGGATCAAGGATGGGAAAAAAGTTGTACAACTAAGGTATGAGGGGAAGGGGAATTCCAAAGGTTCAAATCTAAAAAAGGAAGAGAAAAAGAAATGCCAAGGTTTGAGGTTTAGGGTTACCTTGTCATGGATGTTAAGATAGGGGAAACCCAAAAGTCTAACCCTAAACATTATTTATGAAGGAATAGAGAAATTATGTACTTTCAAGGTTAAAGGAAATGGGTATTGAGAACAAAGGAAGTCTAAAATCTTGACCTAACATGCTTTTACAAAGGGGATCAATGGACTTCAATGTTTGGGGGCACAAAAAGGAGGTATTTGGTTAAGGATAGATCAAAATTTCACCTTGAATGACTTAGTTAATTTTTGGGTTAACATGGGGGAATCAAACTCGGATGAGAACACGTGTAAGTGCTAACTTTGAAATACTTAGACATTTTGAACATAGGAAAGAGTGGAGTTTAGAAAAAAGAAATATTTTGGATGGAGGATTCTAAAGGCTTGAAAGAGTAAAGCAAAGTGTACTTAGGTGGGATGGTATTAAAGGGTAGGCAAGCTTGACATATCAAGAGGAACAAAGGCAAGTAGGGGAAGCATGCTTGAAAGGGAAACACTAACAACTCTAACACTTAGCATAGACTTAAATTTTTTAACCTACAACCCAAAAAATTAAACATCCCTTGGAAACTTGGCACTTGTAACACAATATAAGCACATGGGTAAAATAGAGAATGAAACATATGTAATTTTGACCAAGGAAGACCCATGTAAGACTTTTTCAAGTTGATTATAAATGGGGGCCAAGTATAGCCAAAACACACAAAAGTGAATGGAACTTGAGAAAGAAATTGGAGGTGAAATTGAGTCCCAACAAGCTTTGATTGGGGTTGTGTCTCTTGCAAGAACAATGAGAATTCAACCATATCCAAGCATACCAAAATGGATTAAAAATAATTGATACTACCATACACTTCATCGTGACAAATAGAGGTCATGACTACACAAAATAATAAGGCAAACAAAAAATAAGAAAGAAAAGAGACACAAACAACATATACATATCTCAGCATACCGCATTGTCACCATTTCCGAAAACTCTATTTCCTCCCACCTACCCTTAATTAATGATCCTGCTAGAATAACTACTCCCTAGAATGTTGTTGCCTCTGTCTAAGACCCCATCGCCCATCCTATAGAAGAGTAGGAGCCTCGTGTGGGAGGATATATCTTTTTTAGCAGTTGAAATGTTTCACCCTCCGGTTTATCAACCGGGTAGGGTGGGGTAGGGGCCTCGACTACTATTGTTGTGGTCCAGGTCGCCTAGTCTTGTAGTAATAGCCATCGCCAAAAAAATGAGCACCCTTCCTATTCTGTAGTCCATAGCATCTGACCGAGTGGGAGCATCTGAAACTAGTTCTCAACTAAGTGCATTTATCGCAGTAACTCTGCCTTCATCAGTAACATTTTTGATTGCGTCTAGTGCTCGAACCACCACCAAGGCTTCACCTGCCAACCTATATTCCTTAGGGACAAATCCAAATCGCTACAACCTACCTATCCACCTATTGTTGTGAAAATTCTATTGCAGTTACTGATTATTAATCTCCTATCTAATACATAGATTATTTGACTCTGAAAATTAATTCTCAGCAAATATCAAAAAATAACACAACTGCAACTTCACCAATAAAAACTCACAGGAATAGAGAAGAAAACATTCACAATAATGAACACAATATTTTTGGACAAATTGTTCGTGGAAAAACCCCGAAGGGAAAACCACTACTGCAGATGAGGAATTTATTAAACTTCAGCAAATTAAGGAATACAAAAACTGCTTGCCTCTTACTGGCAAAGCTCCGGCAATAATCTTCTCCGGAAATTCTTCCCTCAATTTCTCCTGCTGAAATTCCACAGCTGCTATCCCCAACGCTATCACTGCGCCCTTGCTAACACTACAAGACTATTTGCTCTTACTGCAAATTTACTTGCTATCACTGCAAGTCTTTCTCAACTCTATACTTGTGTGTTCTCCAAATGCCCATTGATCCCCTTTTATACTTTTCTCATTAGAAAACCAATGGCCATGATTTAATCTCAATCAATGGCTAAGATTAAATAGACTCTAAAAACCCTAACTAACTGGATTCTAGAAGTCTCTAGGGGAATCAATTTATTTAATTACATAATTATCTAGGACAACCTTTCTCTCGAGGTTTCTTTGTGAAACAATTAAATAATTAACAAGCACTTCTTGGGAATGGAGACACTTGTCCAAGCTACATAAAAATCAACACTCCCTCTTAGCGAGGAAGGTGTTCTGCATGACACCCAACCTATCTCTGAAGAAGATGAATTTCGCCTTCCCCAATGCCTTAGTCAAAATGTCTGCTACCTGCTGATCTGTAGGTATATACTGTAGCTGAACAATCCCGCGCTGTACACAATCTCTGATGAAATGATATTTGATGTCTATATGCTTAGGCCTATCATGAAACATCAGATTCTTAGACAACTTGATGCAACTCTGATTGTCGCAGTGTATCACCGTAGTCTCAACCCTTTGACCAAAAAAGGCCACTAGCAACTTCCGAAGCCATATTGCCTCACACGTCGCCATGCTAGCTGCTATGTATTCTACCTCTGCAGAACTCAAAGCCACAGACTTCTGCTTCCTGCTGTACCAAGAGACAACTCCCGATCCCAAGCTAAAGCAACACCTTGAAGTGCTTTTCCTGTTTGTTGTACTGCTTGCCCAATCTGCGTTAGTATAGCCTATCAACCTGATACCATCACCTCGAGTATATTTGATTCCATACTCGATTGTACCACGCAAATACCGCAACACATGCTTTGCTGCCATCCAATGCACTCTCTTCGGCTCCACCATGAACTGACTAAGAGAGTTTACTGCAAAGGATATATCTGGCCTGGTGTTGACCAAATACATGAGAGACCCAATCAACTGCCTGTATAAGGTGGGCCTACATCCTTCTCCCTGGATGTCTCTACCTTCTTCCAATTCGTGATCATAGGAGTAGACATGGCTCTGCAATCTTCCATCTCGAACCTCCTCAAGATTTCGATGCAGTATTTCCCTTATCCAAGGAAAATCTCTCCATCTGTCTGCCATACCTCCACGCCTAGAAAGTAGTGCATAAGCCCCAAATCCTTCATCTCGAACTCTGCTGCAAGGTCCCTCTTGCACTCCTCTATGAGCCCTAGTGAACCTGTTAAAAACAAGTTGTCCACATAAAGAACAAGAATGAGAACCTCACCCCCAACCACCAAGTAGTAGAGGTTAGCATCTGCTTCACTCTTCACAAAGCCCATTCCTTGCAAGTATCTATCAATGCGCTCATACCACGCCCTGGGAGCCTGCTTGAGTTCGTACAAAGCTTTCTTCAATCTGCACACATGGGTTGTACTGCTGTGTGCTACAAAGCCCTCTGTTTGTTCTATGTATACCTCCTCTTTCAATTCACCATTAAGAAACACCATCTTGACATCCATCTAATGGATCTGCCATCCCATCTGTGCTGCAAGAGAGATCACGACTCGTATAGAAGTATACCTGGCCACTGGAGCAAATGTCTCCTCATAGTCAATTCCCTCCTTCTGAGAGAACCCCTTGGCCACAAACCTTGCCTTGTATTTCTCGATGCTACCATTTGCACCATGCTTGATCTTATAGATCCAGCGTGATCCAACTACTGCCCTATCTGTTGGTCTAGGCACAACCTCCCACACATCGTTCTGCACTATTGAGGTATACTCCTCAACCATTGCATCTTGCCACACTTTCTACTGTGCGGCCTCCTGATAGCTAGAAGGCTCACTATCTACCAACTGACTAACTAATGCCATATAGTCATCATACCTGGCTGGTTGTCTCCGCTGTCTACTACTCATCCTAGGAGCTCCCACAAACTCCTGAGTATCACTTTGTGATCATATTCTGCTACCAACTCAGAGGATGAAGTATCAACCTCCATATCACCCTCGATGTATCTTTGATTCACAGACCGCCGATCCATACTTCATAATTTCAAGACTGAAGCTTGTGCAGGCTCAGTAATCGCATCTCGAAGCCACGTTCTGCTCGTTGAACGATCCTTGAGCTTCCACTAACCGCTCACTCATCATCTCATTGAAAATCTCTCGACCTCCCGGAATGCCTTGTCCTCCATGAACTTGAAATCACGCCAACTATAGTCCTCCCCGGGTCTCGGAATAAATAATATCCGGATATGCTTGAGATTTCAATCGCACTTGCCAAAGTACCTCAGAAGTCCATCTAACTTGGAACGTGTCACACCTGGAATGTGACAATATGCCAAACTCCCAAATATCTTAAAGTGGCTAACATCTGGCTTCTTCCCTGAGAATGCCTCCTCTGGTGTCATCTTGCCCAATACCTTATGTGGAACCCTGTTTTGTATGTACACTGCTGTACTGCATGCCTCTGCCCATAAGTAACGTGGCATATCCTGGTCATACAGCATAGCCCTTGCCGCCTCTGATATAGACCGATTCTTCCTCTCAGCAACCCCATTCTGTTGTGGGTTGTAAGGAACAGTCCACTCTCTCTTGATTCCTTCCCTGGTACAGAAATCCTGGAACTCTTTCCCTTTGTACTCGCCTTATTGTCCTAATCAAGAACCTTTTTATCTTCCTCCCCGCCGACCTCCACAAGAGCTTTTGAACTCTCGAAGCGACCGAAAAACCTCATCCTCGTCTTCAAGAAGTATATACGTGTCTTCCGAGAAATCATCAATAAAAGTAACAGTACTATATCCTCTCGAGACTTCGCCGACATTGGTCCACATATGTCCGAATGTACTAGGATCAAGAACACCCTTGATCTATGTTCCTGGTGTGTTGTTTTCGCGAAACTTCCCCAACACACAATCCCTTACATATATCATCATACTGTGCTCACCTCTTTCAGAACACTGTCACGCCTCACTAAGCATTTTAAGTGTCTATGATGTATATGGCCCATCCTCCTATGCCATAGTTCTCCTTGGATTCTAGAATTACCGCCGCCACTGCTGCCTTATGAGTATCAAACCGCAACCTATAAAGCCGGCCGCTCCTAACTCCAATAGCTATGGGTGATTTCCAATCCTTGTGCTTAATTAACACACTTGCCCCTCTAAAGAGTACATTGTAACCTTTATCCTGAAGGACAGATATGGAAATCAAATTCATACCTAAGCCTGGCACATGCAACACATCATGAATGAGAATCCGCTTACCATTCTCCCTCTGAAATAGAACAGTCCCTTTCCCAACTGGATTGAGTTTGGACATGTTCCCCATAGAAATCTGCATTCTGATGTCCTCCTCCTTATAGCTGGAGAAGTACTCTCTAACTCCTGTCATATGAAATGACGCCCCACTATCTATATACCAAACACCCTGTGAGGTTGAGCTAGCCATACAAGCTATGAGAGCGAACTCATCCTCCATTCTGATAGAGAGCTCATCTGCACTTGTTGAAGCTGTCGTCTACTTCTTGCCTTTCTTCCTTTGCGGGCAATCACTGACATAGTGGCCAAACTCGTGACAGCCATAGCACTTCACTTTGGATAAATCCTTCTTCTTCTTCTCACCTTGTGAATTTGATCCTTTGCTTGACCCCTTCTTTGCTTTCCCTTTTCTTGCAAGGGCAACGTTCTCCTGTTCTGCCTCACTTTGCTGACTCTTGCTACTAGTCCTACTGACAAGACTTAGTCTAAGCTCCTCCTGAGTGAAGTCACTCCAAAGTCGATCCCAACTCAGCAAGGTGTCTTGTCCATTAATAACTTGAACAAAGACATCCCACTGCTTAGTAAACCCATTTAGGGCTATCCGCACTAGCTCGTCATCACCTAGATTATCTCCAACAGCAGCCAACTCATCCTTGACAAGTCTGAGTCTGGTGAGGTAACTTGTCACGTCCTCTCCCTTGTTCATCCGAGTAGTCCTCAACTTTTCTTTGAGAATCAGCTTCCGATTAGTGGTAGCATTCTGGTACAGATTCAGAATGGCATCCCACATCTTCTTCACTGTATCTAACTCTGCGACATGTGGAACAATATGATCCTTGACACCATCAAGAATCATCCTCCTCGCCTTGGCATCTTCCTTCTTATATGCTAAGAGCTGTGCTGGATCTGTAGGTACAGGTACAACACTGGTCACATATTCCTTGATCCCATTCTCTTCCAGCAACAAAGAAATTATGGCTTTCCAGACACCAAAATTTGAGGCTCCATCCAATTATCCTGATCTCTTAAACCTGCTGAGGCCATCTCAAAAGATAAAAGAAAACAAATAATAATAATAATTCTGAAGAGGTAGAACTGGGTTTTATAAACCCTCTTTCCTGCGCTGAGCTTTGTCTGCCCTCAGATCAGCTCTCATACCATGTGAAAATTCTATTGCAGTTACTGATTATTAATCTCCTATCTAATACATAGATTATTTGACTCTGAAAATTAATTCTCAGCAAATATCGAAAAATAACACAACTGCAACTTCACCAATAAAACTCACAAGAATAGAGAAGAAAACATTCACAATAATGAACACGATATTTTTGGACAAATTGTCCGTGGAAAACCCCCGAAGGGAAAACCACTTCTGCAGATGAGGAATTATATTAAACTTCAGCAAATTAAGGAATACAAAACTGCTTGCCTCTTACTGGCAGAGCTCCGGCAATATTCTTCTCCGGAAATTCTTCCCTCAATTTCTCCTGCTGAAATTCCACAGCTGCTATCCCCAATGCTATCACTGCGCCCTTGCTAACACTGCAAGACTATTTGCTCTCACTGCAAATTTACTTGCTATCACTGCAAGTCTTTCTCAACTCTATACTTGTGTGTTCTCCAAATGCCCATTGATCCCCTTTTATACTTTTCTCATTGGAAAACCAATGGCCATGATTTAATCTCAATCAATGGCTAAGATTAAATAGACTCTAAAACCCTAACTAACTGGATTCTAGAAGTCTCTAGGGGAATCAATTTATTTAATTACATAATTATCTAGACAACTCAGCCCTTTCTGGAGGTTTCTAGAAAATAATTAAATAATTAAATAAGCACTTCTTGGGAATGGAGACACCTGTCCAAGCTACATAAATTAACAATTATCGTGCCCGCATAAATGTCCCATAGGAGCTTAGAAAGAGAAATTGGCTTTATTGATAAGATATACATGATGCAGTTGGTTCTCCTAATAGCGGTTTGCAAACGGGATTGAGTACTGGAAAATAGGGAAGGAACTCAGAGGCTCGAACAGAGTGATACTTAGCCCATTTAGGCTCACCTATCATGGGAGACAAAGACATCAAAGATAGGAGTGAAAGTAGTTCACAGAGAGACGATCGGGCTACCTACCATCAATAGCAGAGGTGGAAACAAGAACATATAAAGAATGCGGTAGTTCTCGCAGTTCCTCCAACAGGAGAGGCAAAGATTCCAGTTCTTCAGTCCCTAGTCATAGATCAAGTGGCAGAGCCAGTCGTAGCCTGCATCCCTTCGAGTTACAGAGTCCCATGCATCTAACACCCCTGGCACATACAGGGGAGGGCCCCTACTCCTACTATTCAGTTGACTCTGTAGCAAGGGGAGGGGCTTCCTCAGCACTAGATACATAGACATAGGTGGTGGCTATTACCCATAATCAGTAGTCATGCTAGTTTGAGTTCGAGAGAGTGAACAAAATTCATGACCGACTGAAATGTCACTCGTGGAGCCCTTCTCTTATCCGCAACAGAGACAACTACAAAGATCTGATTTAGAGCCCAACACCAGATGGAGGGAGCAACATAAGCGAGGGTGAGAGAAGCATCAATCTCAGAACTACTGAGAGAAAGAATATCTAGATACTCTATCTATTGGATGAATGGAAATCGCCCTAGATAAGTAGCATATCCTACAACAACAAGGCCATTTCAAACGGATCCAATAGATGATCCAAATATGGTTGATCGGGATCTGGAAACCAAAATTATCTAGTGATCAATGAAGTGGAGTATCAGCTAGCATAAAAAAACTTGATCTAGATTATACATCTAAGATTCTAAGGTATATAAGACTTTGCTAGTTCGAGACTAGAATCGGTGCAAGACCTTCATTCATTAGGTGTAGAACCCGTGACTAGTTCCTCATCATCATAGGCGAGCGCTACTAGCTATTATCCAACTAGAGAGGTTGAGTCTATGAATAATAGAAAGGTGGACCTACGCCCTATGATTCCCTGCCACCCAAGGCAAACCCCACCGACTAAGCTTTGCTCTGACCATTAGGGCTTCGCCTAAATTTTGACTAGGGATTTTCCCACCACCAAGGCTCCGCCACCACAAACCCCACCGACTTGCCCTTCAGTACCAACCTATTCACAAAAACCTCACCAACCTGAGGTAAATAGGTCAGTCCCGAAGGACACCCCACCAACCTAAGGCCTGCCTTTGGCAACCAACCATATTGGCCTTAGCTCCTGAAGGGCACCCCACCAACTTGAGGCTTGCCTTCAACAGCCGACCATATTGGTCTTAGGTCCCGAAGGGCACCCCACCAACCCATTTGCCTTAAGTCTCGAAGTAGGGCTAGTCGGGAATGGCGAAGTTGTCCCAACTTGAGGCCTGCCTTCGATAGCCGACCATATTGGCCTTAGGTCCTAAAGGGCATGGTCAAAATTTAGTGTGAGGGATATATGGTTGGTATAGAGCCACGATTGGCGGGGTCCGCCCAACCCCACTTTGGGGGGTGTGGGAGGATATAGGAGGCCTGCCTTAGGTGGGGTCTACAAATATTGGGGAGGTCGCTGCAAGTGGGTGGCAATAGTAGAGTCAGGTGGGGGGGAACTCTAGTATAGTGGGTGGCAATAGTAGAGCCCAACCCATCAACAACTATGGAACTAGGGTTCTAGATATTTATCAACTACTTATCTCACAACTATGATTCCCTCACCTCTGGATAGAGAATTCTAGAACCCCAACGAATTGTAGTTCTAGAGGAGACACTAGGGGCATTGGTGGTGCAGGAGCACCTACCTAAGTGCTTAATTGCAAACTTATTTAGAAGGTTTTTGTTTTAAATATTTTTTTTTGATGTTTTGGTAAGGTCTCAAACATCATTGAAATTGTCTTTGTGGACCTTTTGGAGCTTAGGTAAAAATTAAATAACTTGGGAAATCCTTTGTGAGGTTGTTTCATAAGTTTTGGTAAAGTTTGCAAAACACATTGTGTTTTCTAACACATAATGTTTTGGATGTTTTGAGCTCGAGTAAATAAACCTAACTACTTCTTGGCGTTGTAAGAGGATTCTCTTGAACTTTTGAAGAGGTTGGGAGTTTTGGTTGTCTACAGTTTTCTGGAAATAATAAAGAAAAACAGTGATTTCATGCGCTAAAAATCTGTTTTCTGGCTTTGACTGTGTAACAGCGATCTCAATGATTTAGCAGGGCATTTAGTTTGTTTGTTGATATGTAAAGGCACCTTTTGAATCATTCTTTGTGGCATTTTGAATAGCTTTTCCATCATTTCTTTTTGTTCTTGTATATACTATGTTTTTCTTTTCTCACTGTTGACTGGTAAATCTATTTTATAATGGTGGTTTAGTTTGTTTCTAGTTTGTTTCTGCCCACGCCAAGAAGCATGGTCGTGTGGGAAACAAGGCTAAACCCCTTGCCTATACATAGGTTAGTTGTAGAAGTGAATGGAAGTTATGTTTCCTTGATGAAAAGCTATCCCTAGGCGAGCTAGAAAGCCCGGCTTGGAAAAGACAGCAGAAACTTATGTTTGCGTGGCAGGGGTGTTCTTTTTGTTACAAGTCAAGGTGGTTGGCGAGTGCATGGAGCCTTGGAGCAGGCATAGGAGTGTAGTCAGAACTTTTACCAGTGAATTTAAGACTAGAAAAAGCAATACAGATCAGGAAATGGCCTAAATCCTCATTTATGGAATAATGCTGAGTTGTGCTTATGTGCAGCAGAGAGGGTCCCAAACCCTAAGAATCTGATGGAGCTTGGAAAAAGATTCTGAGTGTCAGAAGGGAGCTGGATTCATTTTCAAAAGGGAGAGGAAATATAAACAATTTCCTTGTGTGTGGAGGGCTAAAAGGGCTCAAGGCTTGTAGCCCTGCCCAAACCCTATAACAGTGACTTTATGCTAGTGATGGAAAGCCTGAGTATGGAGGTTAGGTAAGGACCTTTCCTTGATGGTTTGAAGCCATAGGAGTCTAAACACACCCTGCCAAACAAGTTTTGGAGGTAGATGGAGTGGAATTGGTCTTTAAATTGATTAAGGGCTAGTTAGTGAAGTGAGGAAAAGAAGCACCAAGAAATGCTTGGTTAAGGCATTATGAACGTTTTGGAACATTGATAGCAGGGTTGGTAGTAAAGACCAGGGGTGCCTAATTATTTTGGGAACCTATAGGTTTGGTGGAGGAAGCAACACCAGGGGTTATCTAAAGTGAGACCCGGAGCATTGAGTCAGTGAATGATTCAATCCAACCCTTGTTCTATCAATTGGGTGGGATGATAAGTTTGGTGGGAATTATAAATGTTTGATCGAATTGATATGTTGAACAATTATTTATTGTCCTGCCCAAATCCCCCCAATGTGGAATTATCGACTGGTCCCTAACAGGAGTATGCCATGCCCGACACAACTGCTCTATCTTGGAAACATTCAACTTTTCCCTAGCCTTCCTTCCTTTTAGGGTGCTACCGTATTACTCTTCCCCCCAACCTGGGGAATTGGGGTTGGAGATACTAGAATGTACCGCAATAATATAGAAGGGGCAAGAAGCTAGAGAGGAATGGATAAGTCATGGGCATAAAGCATCGCTAGTGGTTAAAGTCCTACTAGTGTCGATCAAGGTAGTGATTCAAAGTGGATTTGTTAGGAGAAGTTGCCAGTCTCTTATCATCTACGTATGGCCCAGATGGAGGAATTGAGCTAAGTCCATTGGCCAAACATCCATTCCTCTACTTAGTCAACTATAGTTTCCCACCCACCCGCTTCAATGGATCTATCTATCCAGGTTTGGTCACCAAAACTATATCCACCTACCCACCACTAGAATTCCCCCCACCTGGCAATAGTAGTTGGTCGAAGCAGCTTCTCTGGTGCTAAGGTTCATATAGGTTGGTTCCATGCATCAGTTGGAGCCTCATTTCTCACCACATCTAGAACTAAGATTGATTGCACCTTAGGCTATACCCCCCACCCAACCCCATAGAGGAGTCACTGACTTGCATTATGCTACAACAATAATAGGCAAGAAGCCAACTTTGTTTCAATGCATTTTTAAGTCACAATCAGTCGAAGCAAGTGGATGCCTGCAGGTTCGGCTTTGCTCAACTTGTTTGTCAACTCCTATCAATGTTAAGACATTAGATGTTTGGTTTTGGTAGCTTTCAGAGTTCTCGCCGAATACCCAAGAGAAGTCCAATGTGAGAAATAAAGCCATTTCATCATTCAGAACCAGAGATAGAAATCCCAAATTGATGGATCATTCCACTAGATACTTCCCACCTAGCTCTCATTACAATTGGTAGGACTCAGGCTGCTACCTCAATGAATGATAGCTTGAATAGTTGGGTGGAACAGACGAAAAGAATTGAAGTTAGTTACCCTGAAGTGATGGAAGTTCCACCTATCCCTAATACTCTTAAGAGAAAGGAAGGTGATCGTTAGCGGAGAAACTACATTGCTTAGTTGAGGTAGGCCTTCCTTCCCTCGAAAGCACTCTTTCTTAAGATCTTCGAGAAAGGGGACTTGCTTTAGTTCTCTTGAGTAGGATTGAATATCAGGGTCTCACATCCAAGTTGAACTCTTGAAAGGATTGCCCCTTGCATTTTGAGAATAAGGGTGGGTGGGGGCCCCTCTGGCAATATTATTGGCTAGCTTCCCTTTTGTCTATCTTTATGTGGGGTAGGGGGACACAATATTGAATAGAGGAAATCACTAACTCCTGCTTGGAATGCTACCTTAACATTGGGTTTTAGAGGACCTAATGTGACTCAAAACTAGGGACTTATGAAGGCACTCAACCAAACACTGACCTACTATCTTTGAACCCATGAGAAGGGATAGTGATCTTTAGTCGACTTAAGAGGGTCGGGCCATATCAACCATATGTATTACAAGTTGAGGGATATAATCCAGCCAGTCAAATGCTTGCTTGAATCACATTGGATTGGCCTGGTCAAAGTCCCAGCTTTCAACCAAGAGTAGGATGATATTACGTATATTAACACTAATATTAATAACCCTCCCACACCAAGGGTGCCCACCGACCTGACCCTTCAGGACCTAAGGCCAATATGGTCGGTTGTCGAAGGCAAGCCTCAAGTTTGTACAACTTTGCTACCAACTTGCCCTTCAAGACCAACCTATTCACCTTATGGTCGGCCACGAAAGGCTAGTGGGGTCGGTACCAACCTGAGGTGAATAGGTCAGTACCAAAGGGTGGGCAGGAGGATATAGAGTTGCTAGCAAGCTAATTAATTAAGAATATGTCATTCGATGAAGGCCGATGAACCCAACACCAACAAAAACTTATGCTAGGAGGAAGTGGTGTTATAGATAGATAGTCTGGCTCACATGACTGCCTATAGTTTCTTATGGCCAACACATGGACCCCATTGACCATATTGGCCTTTAGAGCTTTGGGACAATCAATGAATTGAGCAAAGTTGAGACATGACTAGAGAACCAACCCATGGGTTCCTCTCTCCCTACCCGATCAATTCTTTGATCAAGAGTCGAGACATGACTAGAGAATCAACCCATGGGCCCCTCTCTCCCCACCAAAATCCATTGGGACTATCTCTGATGAATGACCGCCATTGATCAAAATTCAAGTCATGACTGCCTATAGTTTCTTATGGTCGATTGCCTACTATACTCTAGTTGACCTTTCTTGATTCCCCCCCTCTGGATGGTTATAACATGGGTGGTTCATAGGGCTACCTAATTTTAGGCATGGGGTGGGTGTGCTTGATGTTGGAGATGATTCTATACGTAACATGCCCTTATGAACTACACGGTTTGAACTATAGGTGTTAAAGGTAGGTAGGGTATGAATGAAGGCATGAATGTTACACATAAAATCTTGAGCTCCAATTATAGCCACCCATGGGTAGGCTATATATAGGCCAATTGGTTTTTTCCCTCCTACCCTAAGGAATATATGGTCAGTCCCAACCCCACCTGCCCATCAAAACCTAAGAAAAATGGGTCAGTTGGGTTATAGGCGAATAGGTTAGTCTTGAAGGGCCAGGTCAGTGGGCACTCTAAAGCATATAGGACAATGGGGTGATTAATCACTCCCATGGTCAACTTGATGGAAAAAATATCTTCAGCTACTCCCCTTACTACATGGAAACCAAGCTCTCTCTCTCTTTACTATAACATGGTTCATCAATTCCCCTAAGTCAATTTAGCTTGTATTCAAGTTGGGTCAATCAAGATAATAAAAAATAATTAGTGACTAGGTCTAGTCAGTTAACTAGGTTTAGGTCAGTGTGAGGGTTAACTCTAGGTAGGCCAGTGGATAGGGGTAGTCAGTTTGTCATGGCGAATAAATAGAGACTAAGGGTGGGTAACTATAGGTAGGAGATTAACTATCTCTAGGTCAGTAGAGAGCTCTTCTTTCTTTTCTTTATATAGTTGGATGGGTGCCCCTACTGTCTAAAGGGTTTCCCTTTGTTTGCCTCTAGACAAAGAGAAGAAGGTTGACTATGAGAGAAGAAGGGTTGTGCTCTCTGGTGTGCCCCGCTGCTATCTGTGAGGTGAAATCTATACGAACTAGAAACTAAACCAAGCTATATTTGGGGGGTGGGGGGACCTACTATCTAATTGGGGGTTTGAGGCAGTGAATGGGTGTAGATCATCGGTGCCCCTATTTGATCTCTCTCTAGAGGTAGGGGTTAGACCCTACTAGATTGCTTGGGGCCCCTTGGCTTTATCCCTCTAGGTCGATAAATAGCCCTATATAACATTATTCACATACAATAATGCTTCAAGTGTTGTCCATGAATGGGTAGCTCCAATAAGATCCCTATCAAATCCTTCAAGTGGTATACATTACTTCCTAAATTTGCTACAACTTCAAATGACCATATCCATGAAGGATCAAATATACCATGTTTTCCTTTGTCCTCAAATCTTGCATCCCACATCAAGACCAAATATCCCACTTGAAACTACTTTGAAGTATATTTTTATCAAATAAATGCTTTGTCACCCTCATATTTGATAAGGTTGTCTCATGTGGAACCTTTCCCTTTTCATCCAACTCAACTAACTCTAGTACTCTATGATATGATGGAGCAACATCGTTGTCATCTATATCTTATAGTAAATGGTACACAGGTCACCCCAAGATAACAATTGTTTGTAGTTGTTCTAATTAGAGTTATCATACATTAGCTATAGAGTTATCTATATCTTTAAAAGAGCAAAGATGATTCAGATCTGAAGCCTGCAACCCTTTTTGAAGAAGAAAAACCTCATAAATCGAGAAGGGGTTTGTTGAATCCATGCTCTGATACCATGTTAGAATTGTGAAACAAGCACAAAACCACGAGCCACAGGATCAAACAACAAACAAATACACCTTCCATGCAAGAGATCTGCAAAACAATATGTGCAATTATCTTCAACAAGAAAAAGCTATAGAAGAGATAAAACTTTCAAGAAGATATGAAAGCTACATATATTCTCTTGTGAATAATTACAATGAGGGTTGAATGCTTATAAGAGCAAAGCCCTAAATGAGAAAGAGATCAGATCATGACAAGTGTCAACATCACATGAGATGTGACGTAGTGATATAATATTAACTCAACTAATAAAGCAATCCTAATTTTACCTTAAGTGTGTGAGAATACATTAGCTACTAATTAATTAATCTTTAATTGATTATTAGTCTAATTTATTCTCACACTTAAGTTAAACTTAGGATTGCTTTATTAGTTGAGTTAATATTAGATTGTTGCGTCACATCTCATGTGATGTTGGCACTTTTCATGATCTGATCTCTTTTTCATTTAGGGCTTTGCTCTTATAAGCATTCAACCCTCATTGTAATTATTCATGGGAGAATATCTGTAGCTTTCATATCTTCTTGAAAGTTTTCTCTCTTCTCTAGCTTTTTCTAGTTGAAGATAATTGCACATATTGTTTTGCAAATCTCTTGCATGGAAGGTGTATTTGTTTGTTGTTTGATCCTGTGGCTCATGGTTTTGTGCTTGTTTCACAATTCTAACATGGTATTAAAGCGTGGATTCAACAAACCCCTTCTCAATTTATGAGGTTTTTCTTCTTCAACAAGGGTTGCAGGCTTCAGATCTGAATCCTCTTTGCTCTTTTTTGCTAATTTTGGAGGTGGGCATTTTTTCAGTGCATCTAGGGTCAAATCAAACCTCTCTATTGAATCCAGAGCTGCCAGAATAGTCAAGATCGACCTTTGTTTCATGAAATTTGGCTTTTGTTTGTTAGATCTATGAGGGTTTGAAGAAAGGGTTTTTTTGCCAAATCCAAGGGGTGCTCGATTTTTTAGAGTGTTTTGAGCCAAAATGGACCTCCCCATTGTGCTCAGAAGGCCCAAAAACCCCTATTTCCATATATAATTTGTCAAAATCTGAGCAGCGACTTTTGAGGCAAAAAAAAATTTACCCGTACGGCCTCACTTGCATGCTTTCCAAGGTAATTTTTTTTTAAAAAAAAATTCATATATTTTTTATCCTTGCAATTTAAAAAAAAATCAATTTAAAATAAATAAATATTGAAAGCCCTTTTGGAGCAACGTAGGGTTTTTCATTGTAAAGTGTTTTTGCAGGGTACGAGGTACACCTACATTAGCAAGGACCCGTACTCTGCCTTGGTCCTACTGTAAGCTGTAAGCTGACAGCTTTAAAGCCACCGATGGTGGCTTTTAAAACCACTAGCGGTGGTTTTTAAAGTCACTAGCGATGGTTTTACAAGCCATCGACGGTGGCTTTGGCGACAGTGGTAGGATGTAGGCTCCGACCTGCCCCACCCAAATTTTTTTTTTTAAATATTTTATATAAAAATATTTCTATGTAAATTAATTTTTTATTTTTTATTTTTTATAAATTAGGCCCGAAGTTTTGCTATGACGACCATTTGACTGTCAAATTTAATGTCACACTAGTTTTTCCCCCCTTTGGAGTTGTTTTCTTCCAGAGGTCGTAACTTGGGCATACAATATCATTTTTTGGAAAACAAGATATCGTCAAAAATTTGATTCTGTCAACTTTCCAGTGGTGTGGGTCTTATCACTTCATTTTTCTATTGGTGCATTCTATAGCCTATTGAAGTCAAACGAGTTGTTTTTCAATCCCGAGCTCGTAACTTTTGACTAGTTTCTCTATTTTTTGCGATCTCAGTGGAGTTGGAACCATCTTTCAGAGCTCTTCAGTTCCATCCATGCAATTTTTCTAGATTGTTCTTCAGGTACATTTTATTTATATTTTTGTGTTTTCACACTCTGGTGAATTACTTGGACATTTTAGCTCTTGGAAACTTTTCATTTGCATGGGATGACTCGTTTATGGCTATTCTATATGTATTTACATTTTTCAGTCCTATTTGGATAATTTAGACATCTTTTTCATGCATGTTCTCTTTTGTAAACGCACTGAGATAAAGTGCCACACTATTGTATGTGTATTATGGATTCTTGCACATCACTTTGTGCCTTGTTGTACTTGCACTATGATATAAAGTGCCATGGGGGTTGATGTTTTCCATTGTTTGCCTTCATACCTTTCTCATGCGTATGTGACTTTTGTTTTCACATCCTTTATACCTACTTGTACTTTCATGATTGCACCTTCAGATTCTCTTAGTTCCTCTTCATGCACTACTTTCAGGCATTCAGTTTTAGTGTACCTATCACGCCTCTCCCTTTTCAGCATTATGGGGGGGGTATTATACTATTGGTGTTAATGCTTCCTTGATTTCGTTGGAGTGAGCTATGTATACAGTATTTGTTCCTATGTACTAGGCAGATGCAGCGGTTGGTTACCCATGCATTTTAGTGAGATGGATCACTTACCATATGGACACTCTCGCATTCCTATTTCTAGAGGTGACCTTCCATTTTCTCATGATCAATTCTTCATAATTTTGGTACCTTTACCATCTATACCTTTGAGTTCTAGGTGTTTTCCTTTTTTTTTCCATTTGATTCGAGTGTGTCGTTGGGGGCACTCATACAAATTCTTGTCTTCTTGATCTTGATCATCATATGTTTCAGCGGAGGTTCTTCTTTTAGCATTTTAGCAGTCATTCTTCGACAATGTTTGCAACTTCTTCATACTTTTGTGGTGTTCTACATTGTTCTTCTTTTTCAGGACTTTGTTTGGTTGGAGGCTTCTTTGACCTTCACACCTTGATTTGGAGGCTTTTCAGTCCTTCAATTTCCTTTGATCTCTTCTTCTAGTGGAGTTTTTCCCATGAGGTTTTCTCTATTTCTCTTCATTATAGAGATCTTTTGTTTGTACATGGGTACCTTTTTTGGCCTTGTTTGTCAAGACTCATCATGCACTTTTTAGGGTTTTTAGCTACTCCCTAAGTTCATCTTAAGGGGGGGTGTTAGATTTATAATACATTAGCTAATAATTAATTAATCTTTAATTGATTATTAGTCTAATTTATTGTCACACACTTAAGCTAAACTTATGATTTCTTTATTAGTTGAGTTTATATTAGATCATTACGCCACATCTCATGCGATATTGACACTTGTCATGATCTGATCTCTTTCTCATTTAGGGCTTTGCTCTTATAAGCATTCAACCCTCATTGTAATTATTCATGGGAGAATATTTGTAGCTTTCATATCTTCTTGAATGTTTTCTCTCTTCTGTAGCTTTTTCTTATTGAAGATAATTGCACATATTGTTTTGCAGATCTCTTGCGTGGAAGGTGTATTTGTTTGTTGTTTGATCCTATGGCTCATGGTTTTGTGCTTGTTTCACAATTCTAACAATTCCATATATAATTTCAAATAGGCTCATGTTAATAGAAAACATACATGTTACCCTATGTACCCATAAATGTAAACATTAGTTTATCATCCCATATTTTTTTTATTTAAGGCTAGAGTCATTTTGATTATCTTCATGAGAATCTTGTCACTAGACTTGACCTATCCATTATCTTTAGGATGATAAGGAGATAAAAAATTAAGATTAATGCTATATAATTTTTAAATTTCATGTTATCTAAAGAACACTGCATTATTCGCCATTATTTGAATAGGTACCCAAAACTTGGTAATTACATTACTCAACAAGAAATTAGTTGCTACCCTTGACGTTGGTAATTACTTTACCAGTTGAGTTGGGATTTATCAACCCAATTGGTCAAGTAACTAGTTTCAACCAAGATCCACTTGTACCCATCACTAGATTTCTCCTACATCTCACCTATAAAATCAACTCCCCATTTCTATAATGGAGTTTCAATAGTCACTAGTATAAGAGGAATTTCACCCACAAATTTTAATTTTTTCATAAATCTTTATTAGGCATCACATTTCCTCACCCTCTAAGCTACATCCCTAAATAGAGTAGGCCACCGGGTAAAAACAAGAAGTTGGGTACACGAAGAGGGGAAGTTTCGGCCAAAAAAAAAATCTCGCAGAAAACACGTACACATTATTAAAAAAATGCGTATGCATTTAGGATCCGGCATAAAAAATAGAATGCGGTAACGCTGCATTTATGGGTAATAATTGAAAAATATTTTTAGAAACGCGTACGTTTTGAACTAAAAACGCGTGCTTAGAACCGCTTTTGAACTCAAAACGTACGCGTTCTAAAACGCATACGCGTTTCTAAAAAGTATTTATTTTTTAAAATAATCAAGAAAGTAAGGAACGCATATGCGTTTTGTAAAAACGTGTATGCAATTTTTAAATTCAAAATTCCCAACCTACATGCTGCCTCGGTTTTAGGCTCGAAAAAGGCTTGGCAATCCGAGTCTTAGCCTTTGACCTGCAACTAAAAAACTAAGGCAAATTGAAGAAGAATGTCCAACTTTGACAACATAGATGATGGACTTTTTTTCTGAATGAGTCTATAAAATTAAAACCCATTAGAGAACACAATGTCTATTTTCTAAATATATATTTTTTGTTAAAATTGGATTACGTTTGCTATTTTTTAATTAATTTCTAAGCAAACTAGTCCTTAAACTTAAAATATCAGGTTTTTTTGGTTTTTTAATAACTTTTTATTGGTTGATTTTCTTGTAAAAAAAATTATATGAGACCAAACTTCAAACAATTTTCTACACAATGAAAAAAAAAAGAGTCAAAAAATGTTTTGTTTAGGTCCAATTATGTTGTCCGTACACGTTGATTTGAAAAAACATCAATTAAGGCCAATAAAAATTTAATAAAAAAATAAATATTCAACCAAAAATTACAAAAAAAAATCTAGACCAAACTTCATGTTGTTAGCTCTCTTTTCCTAAAAGGAATTAGCAAAATAATATTATTTGGGTCAAAAAGTGTTTTCCGTACACCTGCTTGGTATGGTTAAAAAACAGGGACTTTTAAAAAGTGGTTTTTATAGATCCTTATCAAAATGTAATTTCTATAAACTGGGTATTTTAATAATTTACATATTTGGAAACTAGATTAAAAATGTTAAATTTCATATTACTGAATTTTTTTAAGATCCATTGTGGAAGTGCCTCAATTTTTCAGTCCAAGTGTGACAAATTCTGAAAAACAGCAAAAACATTTCCACTTTTTGAGCTTTTTGTGTACCCAACTTCTTGCATCAACCCCACCAAAATACTTCTCTAAGGAATTTATGTATAGTTTTTTAGTCTTAAAATAACCCCCACAAATTCCCTAATGGAATTAATCTATCAAATTTATGGACTTCTCTTGATTCAAGCATTTAAATAGTTCTCTAGGGTCTCTCCAAATAAAAAATAATGGACTATAACATAACTTTGGGATTATAGTTTCAAGGTCCTTTATTGATGTTAATCCATCCCAATAGGTTAATTCATACTTATCAAGTATAAAATTATATCCTTGCACCAAGGATCATTTTCTAATGGATAACTAACAAGAATGTGGTTATCATCAATTGCACCTACCTCAATATATTCAAGGTTTGTGTTTGTCATTATTTTTTTAGACCTTGACCTCTCACTAACTTTGAGAGCTTTGAATTTTAATGTCATATTCTTGAATTTTTCTTATCCAACTACACACTTTTATAATTCCTCTTGCTAAGTTAGAATATCCTTACAAATTATATGTGGCACATCAACAATCACTTTTGCACCAATCAAATATGGTATATAATTTTTAATAGCTTTAACTAAGGTGTATACATGCTTTTACATCATTTAATACCTTAATTTTCCCCTTGTAAGGATTTACTAAAGAATGTTGTGGGTTGTTCATAAACTTCATAAACTTCTTCATTCTTTTGGAGTAATAAAATAACCACAATATAAAATGAAGCAAAGGAAAATAGCTAATTTTTTTTTAGCTATTATAGACTTACCAAGATAGGAGCATATTTAATGGATCCCTTGATTTGCATGAATTTTTCACTTGTTTTTTCTTTGTGTAACTATTTTCCTTTCTTCAACATGCTAGAGATAGGCTTGGTCTTCTCAATGAATTTGGGTGTTAACCTTCTCAAGAAATTAGTTTTCCTCAAAAAGGATTACACACCTTTTACATTTTTAGGTCTAGGGATGGTTTTTATTGCCTTGACTCTCTTTGGATAAATCCTTATATTGGCCTTAGACAAAATATATCTTAGAAAATTACCTTCTTCGACTCCAAAAAATGCACTTTTTGGGATTAAAAGAAATCCCTTTTTCTAAGCACCTATAAAAATAAATTTCAAATGTTTGAAATGGTCTATTCTATCCTTGGAAAAGAAAACCAAGTCATCTTAAAGGATAACTATGATATCATTTATTAGACACAAAAATGCTACATCCAAAGCCCTTTGGAATGGTTATCTAACATTATTAAAAAAAAAAAAATTCTTGTGCATAAAAATACATATGTACTAACGGGTTCTAAATAATGTCTTGTGTTGCTCAAAATATTTGACCATGACCTAGTATTATCCAAAGAATCCATCCATCATTAACATCAATTATGATTTGGTCACCTTGTATAGAAAATGATCAATGCTTGGGAGAGGATAATTATCTTTAAGGGATTTGATGTTCAATTTTTTGAAGTCAACACATAACTTGGTTTCCCCATTCTTCTTCCTAAGCAAAACTAAACTTCACACCCATTCTAAATGCATAATTGGCTTGATAACATCCCCTTTGATTTCATCAACTATTTTTGCATCTTTAGGGCTAGGGAAGAATTAATAGACCTTTGTTTCTAGAAAAAGGGTTTAGTATCAAGTTTAAGTGGAATGGTATATTGGAATAGATCTTCCCTCTATTCCTTCAAATCATAGTATGACAAGGAAAAATATTTTAAATATTTTCAACAATGCTACCAACATCCTTTTCTATACCACTTTTAATCCTTTACCAATGTAAACTAGTTTAGGTTTAGCATATGTCCGAGGTTTACACCTTCTACATTTCTGTTATAAATTACTTGATCTCCACTCGTACAAAAATATGTTGTTACATATGCAAAAAATCCAACATAACAACAACAAAAAAGTTCGAAGGTTATTAGAATAAACATTCATCGAAAACTACAACTCGCATAACACTATACAACACCCAACAACTCCAAACTAAAAGATGAATCTCCCAAAGTCTAAGGCTAACCAAAAGATACAAAACAACAAAAAACCACACTTCTACAGCAAAAAAAATATAATTCAAAATATCCACACAAGCACTAGAAATAAATCCACACAACTTCACCAATAACTATGCACTCCTACTACACCTGCAACCTTCAATCAACATAACACACAAAACACAAAAACTACTAAAAATCCTTATTCTCTAATGAAACTCCTAAGTGAAGTTTCCTCTAGGGAACTAATAGGGTTTTTTCCATTATCTCTAACCTTCATTGGGTTTTCATCCAAGAAGGGATTGTAAATCCAAAGCTCATACAAAGAAGTGTTGTAGAAAATAAACACATGAAACCCAAATGAAAAATAAATTGTTTTCTAATACCAAAATTAACCCACAAAATTCAATGTCAAACTTGGATGGAATATTAATTTTAAAAAATATTTTGAATTCCCACTCTTAACTACATATCAAAAATAGCCTACCCACGCATCATGCTTGATTGATGACCTATCATACCTCTATCAAAGCTATCATGGAATCCACATTTATGAGTATCCCAAGGAATCCCACACTTCATTTGGAATTACAAAAATATTTAATTTTAATATTTAAATTATGTCTTAAAATTATTTTTAAATATTAAAATCTATTGAGGACAAATAAGTATTAAAATTATTATTTCCCTATTAATTTACCTTAGCCCGAGAAATATTGGAATTGGTCTATTAATTACTTGAATTGTATTAAGTTTAAAGAGGATTTGATACATTATTTATAGCAACATGGGACCAACCTAGATGGGGAGCTAAATGACACCCTCTAATTCTCATGCGTCAACATATGCTTTTATTGTGGTTTTATTTTTTAGGCTCCAATGCATCTTCAAAATATCCTAATTATTTTACCATTTTATATGCATAAATGTTTTAATCAAGGTTTTTTACCAATCATGTCTAATTTGACTTTATTAATAATGGCCTTGATATATGAAATGTTTTGGCATGTAATGGATTGATGGGTGACATACCATATTAACAAAATGTAAGTTGGTAGAAATGAGATAATTGGCCCACTAACACTTGGAATTGGTTAGGGTGGATGTTATTAGGGATCTATGACCCTAGTAGGGTGTGTTCCAATATCTCCCTATGAAAAATAGATGTTTAAGAAGCTTTATAATGGATATATGAGTTGGAGTCTTCCTAATGTGTTCTAGGATATTGTATTGGGTGATAGACTGGGAAAAGGAGGAGGGCCCTTGGATAGTGGCCTAACCATTTCTAGTGGTAATTATGTAGTTTGATAATTTGATTTTAATTATGTCAACTTTTGGGATATATTCTTCAATATGGCCCTTGGAGTTGTATAAAGTGGATGAATTATTAGAATGAATGTAATGGGTGCACTTATTTTGGGATGTTCCTTGGTTAGACATCAAGGGTTGGATTTGATAATGCTTGGGAAGGGGATTTGATGTATTCCTAATTTCTCATTAGGTGAGGAGGATGCATGAATTTCCACTTTGATATTTGCACAATTGATGAGGTCCTAGACATAGTTCTTTAGTTTCATATATTTTTAGGTAGTGTAACCTTTAATCAAGGGTACTCACAATATTCATTATCTTTATACCATGAAGGTTTGGGTTGGTTATATGAAAAAAAATTATGTTTGAAAGTTTAACTATATTTTCTTGGATTTTTGTTTTGAAATATCACCTCAATGGGTTCCCTCAAGGTAGTGTATTTACATTTAGGATAAGAGAGGTTTTGGTTGTCCTTGTGGGAAGGAAATGTTTGTCAATTTTTCGATTATATGCTGATATTTTCTTGTTCTTGTGATCATGTTTAAGTTTCCTAAACATGTTTCAAGTCAATTATCCTATTATTGGCTATATTTTTATTCTTTGCCCAAAATTGTGGATTTTTTGAGGTTTGATTATCCTTGTCTTCCTTGTAAATTTTGACCAAACCTTTGGTGATAAGGGATTTCTAAATAGTGACCCCCTTTTAATTATTTGTCAAGCATGGAGGCATAATGGAACTATAAATGAAAGGCCATCTCTAGGTTGAGATTTGTGATGAATACATTGACAAGTTATTTCTTAGGGATGGGCCAAGGGAAGTAATTTTTAAGGACCTCCATCATTTTAAGAAGATAGAAAATCTCTCACCATTATATTTTTGGGCATTACATAGATTGAGCATTGTAAGCTCATGCTCAATGTTGTATGAGAAATGTGTTACATATTTCTCAAATAATTCAATAAAATATGTAATGGATCCTTCAGGCGAGTACATAAACCACTCCAATGCTTGTCCTGTCAAGCTTCATGGGCATAGCCTTATCAAGTACATGTTGTAAGTGACCTCTTAGCATGCCATGTAAAATTCCTTGACATGGTTGTGGGGGTATCCCTTGCCCTTGTATTTATCTAATTTGGTGGTATGAAAGTGTGAAAGAAAGGAAACATTATTTTTTTATTTTTCAAATGGACAAGGGCATATGTATTTGAATTTATGTGGTTTTCTTTTCTTAAATGCCTCGATTTGTAACCCCTTGAGCGTGTCTTTCATTTGATTCCATTCTTGGTCAAATGGGTTCCTAGGAGGCTGTTTTGAGGTAAGTAAGGGATAAATTTTTATGGTGGGTGTTGATAAATGGAGTAAAATGAGTTTGTTTGAGGGATGTGTTGTTGATAATTGGGAAGTTGAGAAGTGAATTATGACATTTTAGGATATGTTGAAGTGGGTGGATAGAAGATGGAGTGATATTGGTTGTGAGGTGGAATGATAATTTGTGGAAAAAGGTTTGTTTTGGTATACAAAGTAGAGGTAATGATTGGATTAATTATGACACAAACGAAAATAAAGTCTAAAGTGGGTTGGATGAAAGAGGAATATTTTGGCTAAATATGGTAGATTAGATCTTAATAGTAGATGGATTAGAAAGGGTTTTAATTTAAGGAGGTTCTTGATTTGAAGTTTATGGTGGATGGTCTCTAATATGTTGGTAGGTGTGCCACTTGATTTTAAGGTTGGATGTGTCCAATTTATGGGGATTGGATGCTACAAGGAAATGTAGTCAAGACACTATATCCCATTATGTGTTTAATGAAATATTTGTGAGATGGTTATGGAGGGAGATGACCACATGGATTATCAAAAGTAGATGTGGTTGTGGGTTCTTGGTGTATGAGGTGTAGTTTGGATGTGTAAAAGTGAGAGGGAAGTTTACCTCCTCCGTCGATCAATTTGTTTGAGGAACTGATCTTTATTAATGTTTATAAGGTGGTCCATGTAATTTTATGTGATGTCATGTTATTAAGGAACTCTACAAAATAAATGGAATACTTAGGTTGAATAACAAAATTTACTTGCTTGTTTTGGGTGTTGTGATGTGTTGGATATGATGAGCTTTCACCTTGGGTGTTGTAAACATAGCTAGACATGAAATAATTTGGCTACACATATCCATGTTATTCCTTGCTTGTGATCTAGTGCTAGGCGACATAAAATAATGTTTTGGATTTAAGGGCTTGTTTCATTTTAAACTAAAATGGGCTAGTTTAACTTTGAATGAAAATGATGGCTTTGCTAAGGGTTAATTTTGGAATTGGAAGTGGATTATTTAAATCAAGGTTACATTTTTTGATGGGTTGATTTGAAGGGGGTGGTTGGATTGGGTTGAGATTGAGGATGTTGGATTTGGAAGTTAGATGGTTTTAAATCAAGAGTGTTTTAGGGGTTAGGACTTTAGTTTGATTTGTGAGGAATGGATGTTTGGTATACCTTATTGAGATAGGAAATTTCTCAAGAAATTGTTTATTTTAATGCTTGGGTTTGCTAACATAGGACAGACAAGTTCTTAAGCTAATTTGACCAAGGTTGGTTGAAAATATTGGATTTGGATTCACTACTTGAGATAGACAAGTTCTCAAGTGAGCTTAAGTTAAAAGTTAATGATGATGTTGATCAAAGGTCTCGATTTCAAAATAAATTCAACTTAAGGAGGATGAAGGGTCGATTTTGATTTGGTTTGAAGGTGGGTGATAGATTTGAAATTGGTTTAATGTGTGGTTATGAATGTTTTATCTCAAGGTTTTTATTTTTTACTTTGGTTTTAGTATCAATAGGTAGACAAGGGTTGATTTGTTTTGATTTGTGATTATGATTTATGATTTTGATTAGTATTAGATGGTTTGGATTAGGAGGAGGGGACAAAATGATGATTAGGGTTGTATAAGAATTTGTATTTTCTTGATTTGTCTTAGATTACCTAAGGTTTTGGATGAGGATTTTTATTTTGATGATTGATTGAGATGGATGAATTTGGATTCTGATTAGGGTAATTGGATGAGGGTTTCAACCTTTAGTTTGTAAATGGGATTTTGAATTTTGATCTTGATTTATCCAAAGGTTAGAGTTTGGTTTTGATGGTTGGATGGTGCATAAAATTTTGATGTTTAATGATTGGATTATGAAATTTAAGATGGACTAAGGGGTGTGCGATGTTGGCTTTTGACCTGATTTATGGAGGGTCATATAAGACTCTAACCTTAGCAAGCGAATTTAAGTACATCAAATTCAAATTTTTATGTTATATATTTTTTTTATTTATAAATATTTGATTTAGATTTTAAGGAAAATTGTGAGTCTAACACATAAAAATACACCAAACATGTGAACAAATTAAATTTATTCAAGTGGGAGTGTGAGTGATTGTAAGGCCACCAATATACCTTACCAAGTCATGATGTCCCTATGATTGATGCACCAACCATTTTTTATCACCCAAAATCACTCTCATGGTATGAGGGGAGAGAATACATGTCCTATATACTCATTGTCAGGGGCACTGGTGCAGGAGCACCTGGCAAAGAGTAGCTTTATTGAAGTTTTGTTTGGAAGTCCAAATTTTTGGTGTGTTAAGTTGAGGTCATGTTGACCATCTTGCTTGGTTGTTGTTGTTTTGAATAAAACTTGATCTTTCCATGATCAGTGGATTGGGAGCTGGCAATCTTGAGTGGGTTTTGAAGCCCAATTTGTCATCTTTACCCATCTAGCCAAGGTGTTTGAAAACACACAAGGTTTTATAATTTGAATCTTTAGGTCATTTTCGTGTTCAACCAATGCACCTAAGTTGTTGTGGAAGGATATTTAAGGGATTCCACGACCTTGTGGTTGGTTGGGAGTTATTTGGTATGGACTGTTTTCTCAAAAATAAAAGAAGAACATCGTTTTAGCCAATATCTTCTGATTTTTGTTTTTTTTTGCAGTGCTTAAATGCATTAAACCATGTTAGTTTGGATCTGTATAATGCATTTTATATTGTATCCAAGTAGTTTGGAAGGTTAATAAGTTTCTTAGTTGCATTTGTAAGTTTTATTGTAAATAGTTTTATTTTTGCTTAAGTTCTGTTTTAAATAAGACTGTAATTTTAGAAATATGGTGCTAGTGTACTTTTCCTCCATACAATCTGTACGACCCTAAGTGGAAATAGTGCCTAGTTACCACAACTATAAATATGGTTGTAGATAGGGTTTGTGTGAGTTCTTGGGTGGCTAGCAAATGGATGCCCTAGGCGAGCTAGAGCAGGCCCGGTTAGGGCAGTCTTGAAGGGGAACAAAGAACTGAGCGAAATTATTTTTCTAGAATTTAAAGGAAGGTCTTAGGAATTCTTGGAGGTCAGGAAAGAGTTCTGGCAATTCATATGGTGAGAGCATTCTTTGACAGTTTTCAAACAGCTCTGTGAAACCTTGAAACCCTAGGGTCCTTATGCATTTTTGTATCCGGGCAGTATACAGCCTGAACAGGCCTAAGACCACAAGATTCTTGGAGGTGAGGGTAGGGAAAACACCATTCTTAAACCAAGAACCTAGAACCTTGGTGGGTTCAGGAGGAAGAAGTATCATAACCCTGTTTCAGTGACCTAATTAGGGCTCTAGGCTACTAGCCTTTCAAGCCAAGGAAGGAACCTTGAGGAAGTGATGGAGAGTTGGAGTATTGTGGTTGTAGAAGGATCTTAGGAGGTTCATTTTGAAGTTCTTGAAAGAATTTTAAACCCCTGCAAGAACCTTGAAGAAGTTTGAGGTTGTTAGGCCTTTAGGGAAGATTAAGGGCCAAAGAAGAGAACATGATGAAGCATCAAGATTTGTTTGGAAGAAGGACAACAAGTGGATAGAGGAGGGATTGGTAAGTCAACCAGGGGTTCCTAGGCAGAAGCAGGGACCTATAGGTTAGCTTGGTGGATCAAGGCACCAAGGGGTCTATTGAGGAAAGGCCAAGAGTAGGAATTAGCAAGTGATTCCTCCAATCCCATTTCCCTATCAGGCACAAGGTGAGCAACTTCTTAGTGTAGTTCAAATACAGGTGCATTCAAATCAAACATGACCAGAAGATCATATTTAGGCTTGAACAAGGTTATTGGGCAATGCCCTCAATATAACTAAAGGTACATAAGGTTAGATTCTAAGAATGAGAAGTGTATCTACAATTATGTGGCTGGGTCAACCCCTTCCACTTCACCTTTTCCCCTTAAAGGTTGTGCTAAACATGATACCACTCCTTTTAGGCAAGTCTTTCAATTCTTTCCTCAATTTACTAATTATTTGTCAAACACGTGGGCTTAGTTCATCTCATTGGTGATGAAATCCAAGGTAGGCCAACTAGAGGAAAGAAATATCAAGTGCTTTTGATCTCCAAGATCTTCTTGTGGCCCAATGAGAGAGTATACACATTTGACTCTCTTAGGTGCTAATATAAACACAAGAGGATAAGGTGATGATTTTGATCTCAAGGATGACCTTTAGGTACAAGGAGAGAACATATGCATCAAAATACCTCCATAAGCATGGCAAGAAAAGGTTATTTTATTTTTTTAAATTAAAGTGTGAAACTAAATTAGTAGGAAAAAATAAGTCTTGGATGATCAAACCTACAAAAAACTTGTTATTAGTTTATAAAAATTGTTAGATTACTCTTGTAAAACTCAATTAATTCTAGCAAGTGACACCCATATTTAGCATAAAAATCAAGGGAAAAAAATTGTTATAGAGTGCAAATGTTGACTGAGAGTTTCTTGCGCTAAAACAAAGACCAGACGCAACAAAATAAAATAGAAACTATGAAAGAATGTTTTTACCTTTATCACTTTTACTTGCACACATGCCAATTGAAACTCACAAAGGCATTGATGTTGAGTTACATATAACAAAGAAAATAATGAGTATGTTGAAATAAAGAATTGTATAGCAACATAACAAAGGTTAATAAAATATCGGTGAAAACCATGAAAACTATGAATAATAAGTGCTAGATGAATAAATTAGCACATTAAGAGATTTATAAAAACTAGAGAAATGAGAGATGTAACATTTAAAATGATTAAAATGGGTATTTGTGTTTGGAATTAGATGCATCAAATCAGGAAGCACACACATCATGCAAGAACATACATGTTGTCATATGAGTGGATATGTCAAAATATTTGAAGGACTGAGAAAACCCAACTTAAGCTTACAAACTAAATGTTAGGCTAATCCCAAAATATCCAAACAAACACACAAATATGTTAGTAGCAATATGTACTACAAGTTTATTGAAAATAAAAATAAAAGCCCCTAAAGTATTGAGAATGTGTGATTTTAACTATGGGAGTGAAGACACCGGTCTTTGGAATGAACATAATATGCAAATGTGAAAACAATGATTAGTGAAGTAGATACATAAAACTAGATATGTGACCAATAAACTAGAGTTATCTAGAAAAAAAAAAAGTTAGCTTGCACTAAATTCTTTAGAAAAATAAATAAATCAACTAAAAGATTATAAACCCCTATAAAAATAGCCCCAAAATGTTAGAAAATGCTAATAAAATGTGAAAATTAGGTGAGAGTTGTTGGGCCATAGTGTCTCCAAGTTGTAGGTGGACATGTCATGGTAGGAGTAGATTCATTGAAGCATGTCTATGAAGCATTGAAAGTAGCGTCAAACATGTCGAATTGGGAACCTACAACTTAAAATACTTCAATAATAGATTAGTTTTAGGGATGTGGATCTTGTTGGGCATGCCAAAATATAAAAAGAGAATACAACACATAAAAACAAGACTTAAACATAAGAAACCAAGCCTTTACCTTGCATCCAAATGCACCTCCACTTAAGTCTAATATATATTTGTGCCCAAGTCAAAATACCTTGCAAGAAGCCTCTTAATATCTTGTAGTTTCAAATTATGAATGTGGATATGTTGCTGATTAAGATGGGAAATTGTAGCTATGTTGGTTGCTCACTCAAGCAATATAACTTTGCATTCAAGGATTCTTGTAAAATAGCCTATAAGAGAGTTTATTTATATATTTATGGGATGGATGACCAATGGCTAAGATTGGATTTGAAAAATAAGAGTTGAGGTTGAATGAGAGATTCCAATCCATGAGAGGTCATTAAGTGACACCTTGTGATTGGTGCACAATTTCAACCCCATGATTTAAGAGGATTTGATTGATGAGATTTTCTTGGAAAAGAATGAGATAAAGAAGGACCTTTTTGGGAGACAAAAATATATTTTTATTTTAATTTATGTAAAGGGTCAAGATCTTCTTGGACAAATGGATGGATAAATATTGCATTGTAGAATATTTGGAGAAGTGGGATGGATGTGATAAATGCATGCAAAATCCCTCCTTTGGACACATGCATTCTAGAAAAAATGGACAAGATTTATTTTAACTAATCACACTTTGATTTGTGCAAATAATTAGTTGGATTAAGTAATTCGTTTTAGTTTTCTAATGATGTGAGAGTAAAAAGGTATAATTAAATAAATAATATTCATTTTTTTTTTGGAATGTGTTGGATCAGGATTGGGCTAGAATTCTTACTCATAAGTGTCTTTGGGGTGTGAACTCCTCTAATGCGCCTTAGTGTAGCCTTTTAGGGAAGGTATCTATGATTTGTGATATTCTCAAGAGGGGCGAAGCTCATCAAAGAGGGTTTGTTTTGGATAAATGTAATAAGTGTTATGATGCTCTTTTTTGGTATGATTCTTGGGATGGTTATCCCCCTATTATTATTATGTTTCCTCATTTATAGCCCCTCTATAACAATTTTCTTGAAGCTGGTTGGAGTAAGGTGGAGGACTTCAAAATAGTTCAAGTTTTGGGTTAGGTGGAGGTGATGTGTTGGAAGGATCCTTAGGAATGGCCACCAGGTGGTTCTATGGAGGCTCATTAGGAGCTAGCTAAGATTTTGGTGGGTAGAATGTACAATTCCCTCAAAGGGAGGGATACTCTGGCTTGGGGCCCTAAGCCAAAGGGAAAATTTTCAGTTGCCTTTGGTTACTTGGATTTGGATCTAGATAGTTGTATGTGAAGGTTGGAATTCCTTAGTGGAAGAAAGTATGGAACAAATTTTCTTGGTGTAAATGCAACTTCTTCTTATGGTTGGTTGTCCAAAATATATGCCTTGTGAGAATTTGCGGAAGATAAGCTTTTAGGGTCCTTCTATCTATGTTCTTTGTAATAGCAATGAGGAATGTGCTTCACATCTCTTCTTCCAGTATCCTTATGCTAGGGAGGTTTGACACTTTTGGTGGGGCGCTTAGAATCATGCTTGTGTTCATGCCACATCTTTGGTTGAGTTCTGGGATAGTTTGGGTAGACCTATGGCTCAAACCTCTTTTCTTCAAATTACTTGGGTTATTGGTCACACCTTCATTATTTGGCATCTTTGGTTGGAAAGGAATTGAAGGAATTTTGAAGATGTGAAAATGGTGGTGGCTCATTTATGGAAAAAGATCATTAGTAGAGTCCAAGAGACTATTTCGACAAACTTTGATGTTTTAGTTACTAGGGATCCTAGTGATTTGGCTATTATAAGAAATTTGAATTTGGTTGTTAGAGGTTCTGGCTATTTTGTTGGTAGAGGACCTTGATAGACCAAAAATAAAATTCATCAAGAGGGTAAGTGGATTCGTCCTCCTCAAGGAGTTTTGAAGGTAAATACAAATGGTTCTTCCAAGGGGAATCTTGGGCATGCGAGGATTGGTGATATTGGCATAGATAGTGGTGGAGGTATTGAGTTTTTATTTTCTATCTATAAAGGAGGCATGTACTAATAACCTTGTGGAGGCTCTTTCTATTCTTTATGTTGTAGAAAGAGGGTGATCCCTTGGATATTATCTATGAATCTGATTCATAGATTATTTTGGATATGTTGACTCAGTGAAGGTTGGGTGGAGCTAATTGGAAACTATCCATAGTGGTTAAAATGATTTTGAATATGTGCATCTCTTTTATATTTCCTTTTGTCATATTCCTAGAGAGTGGAATAGACTGGCATATTTTTTGGCCAAGTGGGCTTCAGAGCATGGGGAGAGTTGGGATGTTGGATGCAAGACTTTTGTCACCAAATTATGTTTTTGGCTTTGGAAAATTTAATTATGGAGGACAAGAATATGTAACTAGCTCTTCTATGGGGTTCCTTTGGTGACCCTCTTTGATTGTTGGTTTTTTTGTATTCTTTCTTGGATGACCAATAATTTTGTACCCCTTTTTAAATTTTTTTTGGGAATGTGCATGATGGGCTTAAATAAATATTTTTTTGGTTTATTTATCTAAGGTTGGAATTTTGAGATGGAATTGATTAATTGAATACATAGTCTATACTTATTCAACTAATACCAAAAGAATGATTCAATGAATCAATTAAGAAAACACAATTCTTTAATTAATATTAGAAGATAACTTGATACAATTAATTAAATAATAAGTTATTTAATTGATTTAGGACTGATGATGTGTAGTGAAATAGTGACAACATAATTATTGAGATACATTTTTGGGTATCTACACACACTTTGGGAAAAATGGATACCAAGTTGAAGAGGAGAACAAATTTACATTAATACATATATGAAAAAATTGAGGTGGTTAATAGGATGTTGGTTCAACTATTTTATGAATATAATTTAAAGCAACTAAAGACATGGGATGAGCACAACATACATGTAATATTATAAAAATTGGGTAGCACATTCTTCTATAAATTTGAGACATGTTATGTCTTTTTACCTCCTATCCCAATTGATGTTATTTCCAAACAACCATGTGGAAAAGGTTAGAATCTTGACTCACAAGAGAATATGACTAAAAATATTAATGAACATATCAAACAATTGTAGCTCCATGTACAAGAGAAGCTTGAGGATAACTAAGAGAAGTATAAGAGATGACACATTCAAGACTACGATGAACACAATTTCAAGGGTGTGATCAAGTTTGGGTGTATTTGAGCAATGGGAAACTACATGAAGCAATAGGAATGGTAAAACCTTTAAGGTATCGAGCTTTTCTAATTTTGGAACGAGTTGGTATAAATAAATTATGATTCGATTTATCACATACATGAAGGTGTATTTAGTGGTTAATGTAGAAAATTTATTATTTGAACCCTTGGTGTTGGATGAGGAAGAAGAGTTAATTTGACCATCTATAAAAGATTATAGTTTAGGTACTTTAGAGGATCTTTAGTAGGATGCAATACTTTAGAAGAAGGAAATAAAACACACAAGAGACTACAAGAAGAATGATTGGCTGGGTTGGAGGGATATGGATATATTCCAACCAAAGAAAAGTGGTACCACATGGATGATTAGAAATAAATTTTTACATCTTATGAGTCCCTAAGATTTAGGAGACTAAAATCCTCATAATTGGGGAGGATTGATCCAAAAATTAGGTTTTGGTAAACAATTAAAAGGTCAAATTTTCTTCATTTTAGTCAAGGAGTCCAAAAAAGTATGTTTCCATGTGGTAGAGTAGTTTTATTAATTTATAATCTTATGGAGATGTGTATAGAATTCTTGAAGGCTTAGGACAATCCAAAGCATCCTAGGAAAGAATACAAATTTATGCACATGTCTAAAAATGAGTTTTTGGCTCATATTTATTGAGAGGAATACCACTTCTAGAGGGGGTGAATGGATAATCAAACCTCTAACTTGATGAATGAGCTACTGGCAAACTAGTGGACATATTGATTTTGAACATGGAATGAAATCTAAAGGCTTTATGCCGACTTGTTTTAGTTTCCAAGTGTTGTGGTTATCAACATATATTAAGGCATCTTTACAAGGAATTTTATGTGTTGGTGTTCTTGTTCACCTTCATTATTATTGGTTTTATGCATTGGAAACCATTTTTGGAGCAAGATATGAGGTAGAATAGTTTGAGCATGGATAATTTTAACTCTCGTCACTTATCAAGGAGTTTTAGTGATCATATTTAGGCCTACATTTATCCTTATTGATTTTACTTGAATAATTATAATGGAGTTAAAGAGTATTTTACTCATCAAAACTAGAGTTTTTTCCCTTTGTAGTTTCCTCTAGACCAAGACTTTGTGTTTTAGTTATTGTATTGTATGTGTTGTTGCATTTAAATGATTTTCATTGCTTTGGATTAGTGATTTATTTCATATCCATTATTTTCTAGAGTTTGTGAGGACTTTAATCATTGTTTAGAATTTTTAAAGGTTGTTTTGAGAAGCCAACATTATAGAATTTGTAATTTGGTGAGTTTTTTTAGAGTATTCAAGGTGTTTTACATGTCACTTTAGCATAAAAATAACTTATTCCCATATACCCATTCTTTCATTAATAAAATAACCTTTTTTAACAATCAAGAACAAAATATAATCAAGAAAGTTACCACTCTTTGTATAAAGAGAGTGGAAATTATCTTCCTATAGAAAGTAATATGTAGACATTAAATATTATAGCAAGTAGCTTCCCAAGATGCTTCTCCATTTAGGCATCAATAACTCTTGTCCATGTATCGTCCAACTAATATAGTCCATGTAATCTTTCCTTTGACCAAGAATATCTTCAGATTCTAAGATTCCCTAGCTAACCATGATAATTTGAAGACAACCAATTGAAGATGGTTGAAGATCCAAAAGTGTTCAAGTCACGACCCCTCCCACCTCCAAATAAATATTGTAACTCAACAAAGAACACCTCATATAAGGAATTATATATTCCATTATCTAACCAAGCTCTCATTTTACTCCACAATCAAAATATTTGACCATAATAAACCATTTCTTCATAAAATCACCATTCTATTCTCTTCAAAGTAACTTGATTTTTTTCCCATTAACCCCATAAAAATATCTTGATAAATAGCACTACTCAACACAAAATGCTTAAAAATAATTTACATCTATAAATATTATTGGAAAACCCAATTTAATGACAAGAAACCTTGTAGCCAAGGCTGACTCCATAGAACAAGAGTATGAGGTTGATATACAACATACCCACATACAACAACAAAATAAGATCTTGATAAAGGAACCAAAATATTTAGTACAATTTCCCTTGTCACATCTACATGGATTTCATAAACCATGATGAAACCACAAGAAGAGTCACCAAATTGATCTATTATCTAGATCAAGAAGATCTAGAATCTCATATGAGGTACAACATTTACCTAAGAACTCATATTACATGTACCAATAGGTAAAGACATTCAGATATTAGAAAATGAAGGATTTATTGGAACATCAAGTCTTGCATAAGACTACCCCAATCATGCCAATATATTTATAAGAACTTACTAACATAAGGAACACACACAATGATGAATCAACATAATATACTCATATTACACACCATAATGATTTTTTAACAACCATATATCATTATATTAGTTTCATCAAGTTATAATTTGTAAAAAAATATTATGATTGTACTAATCTTCAATAGAGGTATAAACAACTTCTCTCTCCTAATCTTATTATACATCTATATTATTATTTAGATTCCTAATAGTATATCTACCATTTCACTAGGTTAACAATACAACTTTATCTTATCCTAATTAATCTAGCATAATTGTGATTCTACATCTACCTTTTTGTCATGCCTACATATTTGATTTTTTGTCAAGCACATAGCCATGACATCCTCTTATTAGCCTTTGAACCTTTGAGTTTGTGATTGAGAATCCTTTCTTAAACATGTGATTGAGAATTCTCGTTCAACGCTTAGATGTTCATTCTCTAGTTGTCACCCTAGGTTGTTATGCTTATATCACCATGTGCACATAGTCCTAAGTTATCCATTGGAAATATCATTCCCTTTGATTCTTTAGGTAAATAGCTAGCCCGCTTGGGTAAATTCTTAATCGTCTATCTGAACCTCTTTAAAACCTTGAAGACCTCCACATAACCCCTGTTTTATTGGTGCATCATCTATGCCTTATTCTTCATTCTTCTTGTATCTTACACATACCCTAGTCTTTTACATATCTCTTTGTGTATAGTGTTGTGTGTCTAAGGTGTTAGTCCTAATAGCCTATCAAGTTCACCCTTTGCACATTCACTAATCAATAATTTCTTGATGGATTTTGACACCCACTTATATTTTTGTTGGTGAAGTGACACCCGCTTATATATATTATGTTTTATGGTGCACTTTTACAC
>VDFB02193867.1:106242370-106286036 GCA_007258455.2 Sequoia sempervirens
ATCAACTATTGATTTTTTGTTGTTTGATGATGTTGACAGATTAGATGATGATTGACCTCATGATAGGTGAGATTCAATGATAGCATGATGATAATTAACTTCATGATAGGTGAGGATCAATGATAGATTGATGATTGTCCTCATGATAGGTGAGGAACAATTATAGACGCTCATGAGATGCAATCAAAATCTCATCAGAGCTGATTAGATTGATAGGTTGATTGGTGTTTGATTGATTGATTTGATAATTTGCGATATGTTATGATGATAGGATCTTTTGACAATCCTACAGATTTGGGAGTGCTTCTTGAGGACCTTGGAGTTGATTTCACATTTAGATCAGGTTGATCTAAATGTGATTAGATGATGTGGACTGACTTCATTGATTGATATGCCCCTGCATCAGATTAACAGGGGACTTTTGATTACGCTAGCAGAGAGATGGCACAATGAGCATAACACCTTTCATTTTCCCACTGGCGAGATGACAGTGACCCCAGAGGACATGTACCACATTTTGAGGATTCCAGTTGTAGGAGAGTTGGTTGTTTATGATTCAATTGAGTAGGGTGGTACATATGTACTTCGAAGATTTTTTGAGGATGATCGGATATGTGGTTATGAGATTCCCTAGAGAGAGATGGTTGATACTTATGCTACATTGTCATGTGTACTTTCTAGATTTATTGGAGGGTTCCTATGTCCTGACCACACGTCAAAGGGACTCTCAGTTGGATGGGGTTGGATTCTTTAGAGCATGATCACCCAAGGTACTAGATATGTATGGGGATGTTGCATGCTTTCCCATTTGTACCATGATTTGCACCAGGTTGTCTATCTCTGAGGAGCCAGTTTGTCAACCAGAGTCATGTTGCTTCAGATATGGGAATGGGAGCATATAGCTATCACTCGTCCAATTGCATAGAGACAAGGACTAGCCATGAGACCATATGTTCATGCATATATAGGTCTAGTTACTCAGCCTAAGCTGGGAAAATTAGATTACTAGAGAAGAGTATTGGATTATTTAGAGACAGTGACATGGCCACCCTACCTTGATTGTGAGCAATGGCCAGAGAATGACACTAAGATGTTTTTGTGCCAGTCTATGTATCTGATTGGTAGGACAATTTATTATTGAGAGATTTTTGCTAAGGTGGGTACTGCAACAATATGGTAGGGTATAGGGCATGCCTTAGGAAGTGGCACATTATGCATGGCAAAAAATTGATGCGACAAAGTGGGGATCCATTTTATCCTATGATGTTGCAGTTGCAAAGTATTGAGGTCTACAGACCATTATTTGTGATATTCATCTAGAGATTATTGAGGCTCCCATATCTGAGGATTATGCTCAATACTTCTTTACACACCCCTTCCCATGGATTTTAAGTCCAAATGATCTGGTGCCATTATTAGATGATGAGGAAAGGGAAGAAGTACATGGATGCAAGCAGAGGAGAGATGGAAGAGATGAGGAGGAGAAGGAGGTAGAGAGCAGTGATGACAGGGATGGAGATGGAGATGATGGAGGTGATGGAGATGGAGGTGAGGGTGGTGGAGGAGATGAGGGTGGTGGGGGTCTAGTTCTTGATGTTCAATACTTTAGAGTACCTCAAAAGAGGTGATCATTGGTAGCTGCAACATAGCAGCATGTAGAGATCTGACTACCCTCACAATAGTAATAGACACAGATAGTTGCATTACCAGTTCATGTGTAGACATTGCAAGGTCAGTTGGAGTAGCAACAAGGTTTATTGTAGGCCCAAGCGATGATTAAAAGGATTTATGTGAAAGTGGTATTATCTTGATCTTCAGGTGCTATCTTAATCTGATTGTAACATGGAAATCCATCCATAAGTGATAACATTTCATGTCCAGCTGTCAAATCTACAATGACGTCGATGTTGGGTAAAGGGAAATCATCTTTCGAGAAAGCCATGTTGAGATCACTGAAATCCATACATATCTAGATACTATGGTTGGGTTTTTAAATTGGTACAATGTTTGATGTCCATTCAACATAGTCAATAGGTTTGATAAATCCCGCATCCAATAGTTTCTTTAGTTTAGCTTATACCAAGAGGTATGGGGATGCATTTTTATCAACTTTTGCTTTACTAGCTTTACTCCAGGTGGTAGTGATAAATGATGCATGATAAGCTATCAATCCATACCTGGCATGTCAATGTAGGACTAAGAAAATTTGATTTGTCTCTCCTGAAATAATTTAGCGAAGCTTGGTTTTTCTTCCTCTGTCATGGATGCTGCTAGATGTAGGGTCTTCACTATTTCCACTGTACCAACATTGATGGATTGTGTAGGTTCAATCAATGCTGAAGATCTCTCATGATAGTGCTTGGGAAGAGTGTAAAATCTCCCATCTTTTGGTGCCTCAAAGAGGTTTTCACCATTAGATGCGCTCTTTATTTTTACGTTTTCTTGATCTAAGACTGCCATTAAATGGTTTTCAACATTAGATCAATTTTTTATATTCATTTTTTAGTAGCTAAGAGATTTGGAACTCCCCTTTTCTGAAGCTTCGTTATGAGATTCACTGGTGGAATATGTTTCAGGATTATCATAGCAAAGGAAGTTCACAATGGCGTCATCATTTGGAAAGACAAGTATGTTAAGCAGCTCAGTTTGGTCCCAGTCAATTAGTTCAATGTGTACCAATGGCAAGGAATCATCGGATTTTCTAAGGTCAAAAGGGGTGAGTGTCATGATGGCAATGTTGTCAAAGTGTCCAATAACAATATTGAGGTCTATGATGTTACTCTCTTCCAAAGTATCTATCTCGCTCGAAGTCTCATCGTCTTCACTTGAGTCATCAATATGTTGTGATCCAATTTCAAGTGGTCTATAACTCAAGCTTTATCCCTCCATACATGTTGGTGCATACCTTTGTATCACATAAATTTCTTTATCATGACAAGACTCTTTAGAGAGGGAATCTCATTCATATTCATTGGAATCTATTTTGGAACTATCTCTCAATTGAAGGATTCTCTCAACAACCTACTGCCTGGCTTCTTCTTTTGATTCTTCTCTATATCCTAGCCTTGTTTTATCCTTTGAATTCATTGTGATGGATTGTATTGGTTCTATGATGCCTTCTTTTCTTTTACCAACAGGACCTTTTCCCTCATATCCCATCTTTTCCAGGATTGTCTTCCCTTTGGCATATAGCTCTATTTGTACATTGGAGGTTTGAGGCTTGTGATTGTTCTTCATCCTTGTATAACAAATTTAAAACATCCTTATCTTTTGATTCATCCACTAAAGTGCCTTCTTTTACAAATTTTCCATCAAAAAGCATGGTTGGTTGTGAGGATTGTCGTCTTGACGTGGATGGCTTCCCATATGACTTAGGAGAGGATAACAACTATGAAAGACACAATGATTGCTTAAATGAGTATTCCCCCATGCCTTTGTCTTTCAACTAGATCTTTTCAACCTATTTTGATAATGAATTAAGTTGAATTTCATGATTTGATGGATTGCAATCACCGATACCTTTTTCTTTTGACTAAACCTTTTCCTCAAGTTGATTTGATAATGAATTTGATTGACTTTCATTACTTGATGGAGTAGAATCGCTAATACCCTTATCCTTTGATTGCTCCTTTTACTCAACCCCTTTTGACAAGGAATTTAGTTTTCTTTCATTGTTGGATGAACTAGGAGTTGTAGCTTCCCTGTTATGTGGCACAAAAGTATCTTGGGTTGTTTTGAGCGTATTGCAGTATTGGGGATTGTTGGAATTAGCTGAAATAGTGGTTTATTACCCATTGAAAGGAAATTTCAGATGTTGGTGATATGTTGATGGCACTGCTTGCATCTCATGAATCCAAGGATGTTTTAAGAATATGTTGTATTTCAACTCCTTGTCCAACACTTGGAAGATTATTTCTTTTACAATTGGTCCCACTTGAATTGGTAGCAAAATTAGTCCTTGGGAAGATCTCTCTTCATCATCATAGGCTTTGATAGTGATCTTTCTTCTAGAATCAATGGCATTTTCAGAATATCCAAGTGCACAGATATTTTTTTTATTACAAATATTTAGGCCAGCTCCACCATCTATTAGAACATGTTTGACCCAATGTTTGCGAATTAAAACCTTGATGTGTAGGGCAGCATTATGTGGATGGTTGATTGATACATCATCATGTTCAGAAAATGATAAGAAATAAGGTGCAGTCAAGTGTCCCACCATAGCTTGGAATTGGAAAACTTCCAAATTATTCAGTATGGTGGTGGCTACTAGAGCTTGTTCTAGAATTTCTTTGTGAGCTAGTGAGATCTCGAGCAGTTCCAATATGGATATTTGAGCTAGTATTTTCTGTAATTGAGCAACTATGTTGTATTGAGTTGTAGGGGCAGTAGCAATTGCTTTAGATGTAGAGGAGGCAGCTCTTTTCAATGTTACTTTAGCTTGCCCTCTTGTGATTGCATTGTCTGGTTGGTTGTCTTGTTTCTCTCTAATTTTAATGACATTAATTTGATTGTCACTTGCAGCAATGTTTGTAATCAAATTTATGGGTACAATGTCATTAATTCGATGTGGTTTGGTGTCGATGTCATAAAAATGATTTTCAGCTACAATAATGTTTCTTTGGCCCTTGATTTCGATGTCTTTGGTTTGATCTTCCACTACCTCAACATGGAGAATGGTATAATCATAAACATCTAGTTTATGTTTTTTCCTTTGGTGTTTGATGAAGAAGACTCCCCTTTTTCGTAGTTTGGAAAATGATTCTTGAATGCTCCATGATCATTGTTCGAATGGGGTCCCTCTACAAATATGGTCTTGTTATCAATCAAGTCTTGTATCAAATGTTTCAATTGCATGCAATCATTGGTTTTATGTCCTTTGTTTTTGTGAAAGTCACAATAATGTGCATCATTCCACCATGAAGATTTAACTTTTGGTTCCCAATTTCTTGCCTCTAGTAATGTTATATGACCTTGGCTACAAGAAGCTCCTTTAACACTAACTCTAATGACAGTCCCAAAGGTGTGAATCTTCTTCAATTTGAGGATGTTTGATATGGTGGTGGTTTAGCTTTAGCATTGCTTGGATTGTTATTTGATTGGAATTTTGGTTCTTGTTTTGATTATTGGTTGGATTATTGTTTTGATTGGTCTTGGTAGCAGCTGTTGTAAAGTTAAATACTAGTTTTGCATTTTGTGTTTCAATTGAAGCATCATTGTTACCAACATTCTTATTTCTTTCCCAAAACTTTGGTTTATCACTACTATTATAATTGTTGGAGGAACTTGCTAAGTTGTTTTCATTGTAAATTTTTATGACTCCTCTTTTGACCAAAGCTTCTTCAATTTTGATTCCATTTTCAATCAATTTTTTGAAGGTAGGTGGGAATTTTAATTCCAATCTATAGCTCATCTCATCATTTAGGTTTTCAATGAATATTTCCATCTTTTCCTTTTCAAGTATGGGACAAGAATATCTTGCAAACAATCTTCTCCATTTTTGCAAAAATATGAGGAATTGTTCACCCTTTTTCTGTTTCAAGTTGCAAAGGTCTTTCATGGTTATCTCATGTTGGATGTTGTAGGAGTACTGGGTGATGAATTTTTTAGCCAAATTTTCAAAGGTTTTGATTGGTGGTGTAAGTTTGGAGAACCATTCCATGCATTGTCCACCTAGGCTGCATGGAAATAATCTCATCAAGTAAGTGTCCTCATGTGAAAACTCAAGGCTCATGGTTCTAAATTCCCTCACATGATATCTTAGATCCAGTTTACCATTGTATTTATCATACTTTGGGAATTCACAATGTTTGGGAAAAGGAATCATGTTAACACTTTGATCAAAAGGATATGGGAAAATGTCTTGTATCAAATAACGTTTTGAGGTTCCCCTTTGCATGTTTTGATTTTTTTGTTGGAGGTTTTTCATTTGACGAGTTAAGGAAACCACTGCATCTATGTTTGATGGATCATTTTTTATATTTTTAGGGGGTTCTTTCAATTTATTAACATCAAATTCAGGTGGAAGTTTGATACCTTGGTTGGCCAACATTAGGAAATATTTTTCCCCATCTCTTTCAAAAATATTTTCTAGGAACTTGTGGAAATTTGGATCTTGTTGGACATGTTGGATGTCTTCTTAGTTATTTCCTCACCTTCAGTGTTTTGGAGATTATGAAATGGATTTTCTTCCAGCTCAGCCATGGTGTTTTGAGTTTTGATGTTTTGGGTTTCAAGTTCTTTTTCCTTGAGTTTCTGCTTTTTTAATCTTGTTTGAATGAGCATACAAGTGTTATAATTTAACTAAACTTTGATCTTTGTTTGGAGGAGTGCCAAGGATGAAAAACTAATTCAAATAGAATGACAAATTCTATTAATGAGACTAAGTTTAATCTTATTATAAAACTTTGTTTCATGATGAAGGGATGACAAATCCTAATGATGAAACTTGGCTTAACAATCAGAGGTGTGATAGGTTTGATAATTTAGGCACTTTGAGATGTTATATGTTGGTTTATTTTTAAAAATTCCACTTGTAGAGGTCAATTTTAACAAGTTTAAGACTCTATTGTACCTAAGGAATGATTCTGTTATGGAAAAGATCCTTAATTTTGGTTCAAACTATCAAACAAGGGATGAATTTAGCTCTCGGGATTTGTATTTACTAGATGCGCTAAAATAGGGTATGGATGCACTAAAATTCTACATAGATGCACTATAAGATGTCATAAATGCACTAGAATAGAAGGTGAATACACTAAAATATGTTGTGGATGCGCTGGAATAGAAGGTGAATGTGCTAAAAGATGTTGTGGATGCGTTGGAACAAAAGGTGAATGCGCTAAAAGGACTTGCAAATGCATTGAAAGATGGTATGGATGCACCAGAAAGTGGACTATATGTGCTAAAATCTAGACTAGATGCACTAAACAATGACTCAGATGCACCAAAAAAAGAAGTGTATGCACCAGAACAGAGAATGGATGCGCTAATCTGGAAATGTTCAATATTTTCGCAAATTTGTCTAGTTATTTTGTCTTTGAATATGTGAATGTGATGTTTCCAAAGGATGTAATCTTTTGAGCAATGAACTTTTCTTGGTTTCTAGTTTGTGAATTATGGGAATTAAGCATTTTAAATGGATGATTTCTCGAATTATGACTTCAAACAACAACAAGTTTTCAAACAATTGTTTCCACCTAGAAACTAAACATTGAGTGTGTATTCAACAATCTAGTTAGATTATTTTGATTTCCATAGGTATAACACAAGAGAAGACAATTCAAGCACTTTTCTAATCTCAAGGGTCACTTAAAATACCACAACCCACATCTTAGAACCATGTCAGCTCACACAGTTGTGTCACTCCCTAGAGGGTGCCCATGTTTTTTCCTTTCCTGGGTCTTAACCAAGGTCTAACCCTCCACCTTTGGCTAGTAATCCCTGATGGCTATATGGTGAGTATCTTGGGGCAGACTCTTCCCTCCCCTTGCACTGTGATATTAGAAGCAGTCAGAAACTAACTCAGTTGGTTTCTACACTAAGGTTCGTAGTAAGGATTTTTGTTCGATGTGACAATAGATAAACTCCCTCAGGAGACCTCCCAACCTTTAGAACAAAGCCTTTGGGGATGGTTATCTTGCATACTACCATTGAATTGTAAAATTTCCCTGAATTTTCTTTTGATTATAGTGGGTTGGAAAACTTGGATTTAGTTATTCCCACTTAGGTTGTTCTCGTAGGGTGAGTACTTTTTCCCACTATGGCAGGCCTTCCAAAGGTGTTAACAAAGCATAAAATAGTGAGTCTAGCATTCTAGTCACCCAATTAAGGGGAGAGCATAGGCCTATCACTTCAAGCACAAAAGACAAGGGGTTCTTTAACCTTCTAATTAAACTAGGTTCCTAATTTAATCAAAAGAAGACAATAAAAGCTCCAGCCCCTACATACATCATCAGTAGTTGCATAAATTTTCCTTTGACTAGCATTTCATGCACTTGCAACACAAAAAACATCAATTAGTTCTCGGGATTTTGGAATTTTGAAAATTAACCAGATGCACTAAAAGATCATTTCTATGTGCTAAAAGAACTATCCTATGCACTAGAAAAACTAATGGATTTGCTAAAATAAATACCGAATGCACTAGAAAACCCCCTGCATGCATTGAAACAGATGTTGTATGCACTGAAAGATCTTCTAGATGCACTGTCACAGGGACTAGATGCGCTAAAATAAGTTTCGTATGTGCTGCAAGAACTCACAGTCACACTAAAAGAAGTTCACATCAAACCTATTCACAAAAAGAATTCCAAAAAATATTAAAAATGGGGTTGTGCCCCATGGTGGGCGCCAATTTATGTGTGAGGTAAAATGTGTCAAGGAATAACAAAATCACGCAAGCAATGAAATGTATTACATTAGAGATTTGAATCATAAAACTAATCTAATTGCAAACAAATAAAATTCTCTAAAATCATTCCATTGTTCTCTATTCTCAAGGATCATCTAAGTCATTAGTGCTCTCAGATTTGTATATTGCACTATGACTATTTGGATGACAACCTAAGAAATGAGATGCTATCTAAAATGCTACATGATTGATATAACAATGGATATGATACTAAAGATTATGATGAAAATGATGTATAAGAACTAAGATGATAATGGAAATGCAAATACTAAACTAAAATGATTCTACAATGCTCAAATGTTAAATGCTAACTTGCTCTAAATGCTCTAATGCTCTAATATGATTTTTGCATAGTAAATTTACTCAAAGATGGAATGTAAAATGTTGTAGAATGGGCTTTTATTTATAGGATTTCCAAAGCATCTTGTGATATGGCAGCAATCAACGATCAAGATATCAGCATGAGAGATGAATGATGGAGATGGAAGAAGTTAGAAAGAATCATGGAGGATGTTCACTTGACTATGAACACCATGCCAAGTGTATGAGGGAGTAAAATGTGTGAGAAATCCAAGTGTCCAAAGTTTGTTATGGAATTGGTTGAGGATAATTCCCATGTAAATATTAGACATATTTAAATTCATGTGACACTTGATGATGTGGCAAGAGAAAATGTTGTAGACATGTGCCTAAATTCAAAATTGAGAATTTAAATTTAGTGAGAAGATTATTAATTAAATAAAACAAACTATTGACATTTGTTTATTTAATTAAATTTAGAAGAATGTGATTTAAGATGGTAGAATTATAAGGTATGAACTATATGAATAAATTTAGCAGTTATTTATAAGTAGACAAATTAAAGGGGTTCATTAATTAAATAACTGGTATTTATTCAATTGATTGTCTTGACCGATTTTAGGTGTATACAATATGTGTTTGTCGCTTTCATTTATGTTATTTTAGTCATACTTAGTTATAAATTGCCTGTTTAGTATTTCTTTCTTTTGTTATTAGGTAATTTGTAATATATTTTATTTGGTATGCATACGTGTATTTTTTTTTTTCCCTTTCTTTTGTGCTATTTATTTTTTATTGAATTTCCTTTGTGTCCCCCTTTTGTTATTCATTTTCTCTCTTTTATATATTTTGTATTCTCCTTTTAAGTTGGTTGATTCTCTCTTTTATTATTTCTCATTATTTTTTTCTATTAATTGTAATTTGGGGGCACCCTTTATCACTCTTTTTCCTCCACACCCATTTTTTTGAATTATTTAATTGTTCTACCATCCCTCTCCCTCACCTTTTCCCCTTTTAAGGCTATATCTGCACTCTAATTCCTCACTTTCCTCTTCTTGATGATGGATCACAGAGTGTGATATGAAATGTCAATCTAAAAACATACACAGTCGAATCCAAAAGCTTGCTCTATATAGGATTAAGATAATTATATAATTAAAAAATATTTAATTATTATAAATGAAAAGAGAGGATATTAGCTTAGGTAAATAATTGAAAATCATTTATTTTCTATAGATAGAAGAATTGATGAGGACAATGATAAGATGGGAGATAAAAATGCATTAGTCATGTTTAGGTGTACATTTTACCTCTCTTTGAGACGATGTATTTTATGTCGTTGTTTCAAAGAAATAAGATTGATATAAAAAAAATTGCTTGTGACATGCCCTAGTATTCCCCAATAGACTAAGCGATGGAGGTAGGATTCCCATTTGAGATATTGGAAAAAAAAACAAACTTTTTTGTCAAGCTCACCATAGGAATGATAATCTAGGTCTATGAAAATGATGATGATGATATGTATATTATAGATGTTTATGTGATGGTTATTTTAAGATGTTACATGATGATGACATATGTTATATTATAATGTGATAGATATTTATGATTTTTTTGGTATATGGTATAATGATGTTATGAATATGCTAATGATTAAATGTATGCAGGAAATATGTAAACTCAACAAAATGTAATGATGGCAATTACACCATTGATCAAATATCAAATGTTAAAACCTATAAATGGGGAATGGGATGAATAGAGATATACAAGATAGATGAACATGCAAATGGAAAGGTGCTTTGTGATTCGGTTATGCTATAAGCAATGTAAAAACAATCCTTATTTTGATATACCAAGTGGATAGTATGCACCAAGGTATGAGGAACTAGGGTGATGTTGTATCCCTTGCATGGAATTTGAATCTAAAAAAAGGTTGTTCTTGTTCATACCAAACATAGAAAAAACTTTTCAAAATATATGAGGAAGTAAGACTTATTTAGCATAATGGTCCCAGTGCACAAAAGGTATGAATAACCTAGTATACAAAGGATGTTCTTTTATGCAAGAAGCAACCCCAATCACACACAAGGTAAGTATTTTCCATGGTTGTATTACAAGAACATCCCACAAACACAAGATACAAAAATAATGGACATGGCTCATTCCAAAATTCTCTAAACACGCCAAGATATTGAAATTTCAAGGAAGGTGACTTCAAAAAAGCATAATAATGAGACAAAAAAGATAAATCAACTAGACAAATACCAACTGACAAACAATTCAACAACCATCATATCTCTTTCCAAAAGATAAGCTCAAGTTTAGATAGGGGGCCTATTGTAGGAGAGATATTTTTGTTAATGTATATATTAGTTAGATAAAAATGGATAAAAGATAGGTAATAATTCATGTAGACAATAATCATGAAAGATTGATTTTTTTGTGTAATGCAAAGTTTTCTTTTGTTTGAGTGTCAAATGTAGGTAATGTGTATGTGTAAAATTTATTCTCAAGATAGTGACACAGAACCAATTCAATAAATAGGTCAATGAAGAGTGCCCCCAGTTAGGTATAGGATAATTTTTATGTTATAGAAAAGTGTGCATGAAACTTTAGTATGATAAGTAGATAGATGAAACAATAGATATTGATAATTTGTGAAGCCCTACTAGGTGGATAATTGGAACATAGGAGAAGGAATCTCCAAATTTTATGATGCAAAGGAACAAGGTACCCCTACTAGAGGTAGAGATAAATATTTTTTACTTGAACTAGATTTATGAGTTTCAAGCAAAAAGATAAAGATATATTTACTTAAACTAGCCTTGTGAGTTTCAACCAAAAAGATCAAGATAGAGATATGTTTACTTGAACTAGCCTTGTGAGTTTCTAGCAAGAGGGTAATGAGATAAAAATTATTCACTTGGACTAGACTTATATGATTCCAAACAAACATATAAGGTAAGGATTATTTACTTGAACCAAACATATGAGTCTAAGAAAATAAAGTAAATTATAAATATAAAATTGTAAAGGATTTTTTGAGGTGAATGGATGGTGCATAAAGGATATGGATTGTAGAGGAAGTAAGGTTTTACATTTCCTAAAGAATACAAGAATAATTTTTCCCCCATTTTTATCAAGATCAAAGATGAAATGGTAGGGGGATGAGTTGGATATGATAAGGGATATATGATGAAGGATATGGATAGGATAATCAAGATCAAAGGAAGGAAGGAGGGATGTATGTGGATGGTTTTATGGATATGTGATGGAATGGATGACTTTGGGATAGATGAGGGTTCTTGATGAGCCTATTTGGATGCCGATTAGTTAGTTCTTGAATATGCATTATTTGAATATGGATAGTGGGGTCATATGGATGATTAGGATCATGACACGAAATAATATTATGATCTTTACCTAGGAGGGGATTACTACATGGAGTTAAAGGTATGAATCATGAGATGGGAGAGGATAATTGGATGGGATGGAAGGTGTGATTTGATCTTGATTTGGAAGTGAATTGAGAGATAAGGTAGAAGGGGTGCTTTGATTTTTATTTGGAGAGGGATCATATGATGGTATGGAAGGAGATATTTTGATCTCGATTATAAGATGGAAGGGGATCATTGGCTAGATTGGAAGGGATATTTTGATCTTGAGATATAAGGATATCTTTAGATGAGATGGAAGGGATATATTGAGGTGTTATTTACCCCTATATATATTGGTTGCTTCTACTCAGCTATGGTGTATTCATATGGAATGGAATCATATTTAGCATATTTGAAGTCACTGCCCTTGTTAGGGGCAACCCCTTTACCATAGTTAGGGATTAGATCTGTGTATATCTTGAGATCATTATTAAATGAAGAGGGACAATCTTCAATAGCAATATGACCCTATCTATAAGATCTTCTAAATAAAAATAATAATTTGATATAATTAAGAGTTTTATGCCCTTTGACTCTATGATTCACAAAATTAATTCTCTTTATACCACATGGGATTGACTTGAGGTTCAAATTTTCTCACTTCTGGTAATATAATAAGCTTATCATGGACCTTTTTTTGTAAATCATATTCAATAGTATCCCCTAAAGGAGTATATTTTTATCTTGGAGCATTGTTTTTCTTAGGAAGCCCCTAGGAATGATAACACCTTGATTATTTTATTGTGTTCTTGTTGATAATTGTATGTTTGATGGTGATTGTATGTTTTGGATGGCTTTGGCATCTATTACCCCATAATTAACAATGTTCTTATTTTTATCCCAAAGATGAGGTTTACCATTATATTGAGAGCCATTGTCCTTGCTATTATTATAAATTTTCACAAGACCCTTAGCAATAAGAGCCTTCTCAATGGTTAATCTCTTTTCTGTGATCTCATCAAATATACTAGCACATTGGACTTGCAGGTGGAAGGCCATTTATTGATTTAGATTTTGTGTGAATATGTGGACCAATTATTTTTTAGGAATAAGGTATGAGAATTATTTCCATATTTCTCCATCATTGTAAAAAGACAACAAAATATTCTTTGTTTATTTGTTTTTAATTACATAAATCTATCATAGTGATTTCATACTTTATATTATATGAGAAATGAAAAATGAAATTTTGTGCTAACTCATGAAAATAATTAATCCCATGTTGTAAGTGGGAGAACCTTTCAATGACTTGGCCTCCAAGACTTCAAGGAAAGAGGATTATAGTAGAGAAGTAAGAACCATTCAATGATTATATAAGAGAAGTGAGAACCATTCAATGATGAATACCCATTCGCATAGACCACCTTTTCCTTTGTATTTTTCAAATTTAGGTATTTAAATTTTTTTAGGATAGAGGATCATGGGTATGGACCTATCAAAGGGATAAGGACATATGTCTCCCAATGTATCAAAAGATAGATACATTGTGAGGTGTGTATGTATCAAAAGATGGAGGATTGTACAGGGTAATGTGTTTATGGGTATATTATATGTAAGTGGTTGAGGGATGTATGAGATAGGAGGATAAACTAGAGGATTAGTTATAGGAATGGAAGTAGTGACATGGCTAGATGGGATGGGGTATGGATTATGTGGCACATTTATTTGGAAAGAAATTGGGAGTGTTTAAAATTGATGGGGGATAGGAGGTAAAGTTTTATAGATTTGGGCATGTGTTGGTTGTGGTATAATTTAAGATTGATGAAATGGTGTACTTGTTTGAAATGGATTAGTACTACATGGGATGGAATGTGAAATAGTATGGGGTAGATTAGGTGTAAAATAATCATCTGTCTCTTGATAGGAGCACCATTAGACCTTGGCCATGTTAGGTTGAGATGACTGGGTATGAGGAAAAGTAGCCATCATTGTATCTATAGGATTTTGTAAAAGATTTTGGGTATCAAAATTACGAGGTAACTTAGCCCCTTTTTGAATTAACATTTGAAGAGAGTGTTTAGGATTTGCAATGAGAAGAAGTTCCACAACTGTCATTGCTTTAGGATCTTGTTCAAATTATTGTAATTCTTCTAATGTGGGGTCTCGATTTATATCTTCATCAGTATGAATCTCCCATGAAGATGATGGCATAATACTCTCATATGGACCTTGGAGTACTTGTTGAGAAGATATTCCAAACTTATGTTGACTACCACCCATAGTTGTTTACATGGACTCAATTTGATGAAATTCCATGATTTTCTTATATTGTGTTCTTATGATGAACATGGACAATTATTAAAAAAAAAGTGTTTTTATATTTTAAGCCTGATTATTATTTGAATAACTTACTTTGATAAAATATAATTATCAAATACAACCAAAATAGGTCAAAGCTAATATATCTATCTCCAAATGATATTGATCTTTAAGATAAAAAATCATTTACTTGAACTAAACTTATGAGTTCAAGCAAATGGATCAAGATAAATTTACTTGAACTAGAATTATGAGTCCAAGAAAAATAATAAAAATATAGATATGTTTACTTGAGCCCGTTGAAGATTTCGAGTGGTTGGAACAATTCGTTGCATATGGGGCCAAGTAATATGTAAATTTTGGCCAAATTTTGTTAAGATATGCAGTCGAAGGCTTAAATTAGCACTCTCGATGCAAAGAAAGGCTTTGGTAAATGTAAAGCGACTTCATTTTTATGTTTGGAAATTTAGGGATTTCGGACAAACCCTAGTATAGAAAAACAGAACGTTGTGTCGAGATGAATGAGACCTTATAAGCATTGCCCAAAACTTTCATTACATATCATTTATACGCTATTATACTATAAATGGATTATACTGTTAATATGAAGTATGAAATTTCGGTATAAAATCCATTGGTGTAATAAGTTTGAAATTTTGGTTTCAAAATCTGTCTATCATGAATGAGTTTGATTATTTATTTGAATGGGAATTCCAAGTCCTCATTCTGGAATTTAAGCCTTATAATTTGCTTTTTCATTTTGAATGTAGAATTCACAATGGTTTCTAAATCTCAATTTTTAAGGATTTTTTTGCAATTTGGGTATTCAGGATTATTTCCAGAGACCCAAGTTTGGGTAGTTTGAGTACTCAGAAAGATTGTACCCCACAAAGAATATCGTCTTTACATTGTGATTCTTATGCCATGAATTTATAATACTACGTGATACAAGGCAAAAAAAACTATAATTTTATTTTAGCAAATGTGTTTAAATATTTTGCCCTGTTTTGGAAAATTTGGGTTATTTCCATAAATCCTAATTTGAATACTCTGCGCTCACAGCGAGGTTTTATTTCAGTGTGGCCACACACAATTTATTGCATCATGGATTTTAAAGCCTTTATGTTTCAGTTACCTTGTAATTCAAAGGCAAAAAAACTCAGTTTTTAATTTTAGCAAATGTTTATGAAGATATCTAATAGTCCATGGACAAGAACTTCTTCAATTAAACAAAGAGCATGGGTAATTCATGAATTTGTGCAAGTTTTATATCTTTGCTGTAGAAAACTAGGTCTAGTGAAGTAACCTAAACCCACATTTTGCATTATCATCTCTTTCCCATATCTTTCATTTTTAATTTTGGGTTTTGCTATGAATTATGAACCCCTTAGTTTAAGCATAGGGCATTAAAAGGCAGAAAAGGGACTGGAGAATAGGTCCCCTGAGCAATGATATTATCGTTGTAGTTCAGATTTTGGGTCTTTATGATGTAATGATAGGGAGGCATGTTCATGATTATGGATTCTTATGTTTCCAGAATCCGCATGTATGATTCAGTTAGTTGAGGGGACCATGCACACAATACATAGGTTAGTGTGCAATGGAGGCCAGAGCAATGGTGAAGGATATGCTACTACCAATTGGACTTTCTCATTACGTATAATACATCCAATTCTCGACTTCCCTGGATTTCTCTGGGAGGCTCCATCTGTGTTTAGCTTCAATCTTCCCCTTGGAGGGAGGTTCCATTTAGCCTTCAATCTTTTCACCTTAGGATCTGGGGTAAACTGGAAGAAGGGAGGGACCTTGAGTAGATTCCATGTCTTCATAAGGTCATCGTCTCATACTGTAAATTTTGTTTTCCTCTACATTTTAATATGGTATTTTACTATGTTCCTTTCTATGATATATGTTGGTTCACTTATTGGCTTAGACTTGTCTTGAAATATTCTTCTGTTTATTTCTTTCCATATGTTCTAGATCATGATTGATGGGGCTTCCTGCCATATGTGACCCCAAAATACTTTTTTTTTTGAATGAGGGTCAACTTTGAAAAAAATCCCATAGCTTGTTACTTCTCAGAGTAGCCCATCCCAGTTTTTCTATTAGCTAGTCCCAACCTTGCATAGCATATGGGCAGTTTAAAAGTAGATGATTTGCATTCTCTTCATTGTTATTGCACATAACACACCAAATGGGACCTTCAATTTCAATTTTCCTTAGACGATCATTAGTCATAATCCTACAATGGAGAGTTGTCCATGTGAAGGTGTCTACCTTAGGTAGTACCTAGTGCCCCCAACATAGTTTTCATGGCCACATTATATCCACTTGTTTCGTTTGGATCTAATAACCCAACTTAACAATGTATCTTCCGAACTTCGCTCTACACCATATTATTCTATCCTTCTATTTATTTAAGCATACTTGCCTTTCTTGCAGAATTTTTGTTAACCTCTTCTTTGTTATTTCTTTAATGGAGAGAGATTCAAATTTCATCCATCTAAAAATTCCATTTCTGTCAATCTTTGCATAGTCCCTAACATGTCTTCCTACCTTGCTACTGATGGAGGGGATATGAGCCATCAACTCTGGATACTCCACCAATGGCTTATGTCCTCCCCATAAATCTTGCCAAAAGTCTACCTTGCTTGCATCATTTATTTGCCATGTTAAGTGGTTTGTGATTATATGTTTGCAATTTAGCATTATATACCACACATGTGAACCACCTCGGGTATTTCCAATTGTAATAATTTTTTCTAGGTTTGAATTGTCTAGGTAATTTTTTACATTATCTAGGTAATTTTTTACATTATTTTACACCACAATAATATTGGACATTGAATAGATTGGTATTGCTGGGAGTACAAATTTTATCATTGTAATGTGTCCTACCAGTGTTAACCATTTCCCCCGCTAGCTTAGTAATTTGTCAGTTCATTTCTCCTTTATCTGCTCCCATAGGCGTGTCCTTATAATCCCTTTGAATACAAGCACACCTAAATATTTGCAAGGGATTTCATCTATTGTATATCCCAATATTTTTGCTATTCTTTTCTATATTATTTTCTTTGTGTTGAAGAAATATATTTTTAATTTATCGTTATTTATTTTCTATCTAGAGACATTAATATTTTCTTGCATGCATTCTTTAATCATTTATGCCTTCTTGATTGTTGTTTCACCATACAATATAGTATCATCTATAAATTGTTGATGAGTGTTTGCTTCTATGCCCTAAGCAATCTACAATCCTTTCCATTATCCTTGGTTTTGGTAGTACGCTATGTGCCTACTAAGAGATTCAACCATTATTACAAATAGGAAGGGGGATATTGGGTCCCCTTGCCTAATTCCATTTGTGCTTTCAAAAAATCCACATAGCATGTTGTTAACTAATACTGAATATATTGTTGATGAGAGGCAATAGAAGATCATTTGAAGCTAGTCCTTACAAAATCTGAACTGTTCCATGATTCTAATCAGAAATCTCCATCTTACTCTATCAGGTGCTTTACTCACATCTAATTTTATCATCATACTTTGAAGCCTATCTTTATTGATTGTGTGTAGTGCTTCATTTTCTAATATGATGCTATTGACAATGTCCCTTCTTGGAGTAAAGCTACTTTGATTTATTGAGATTATCTTTTCAAGTATCCTTTTTAGTCTATTAGCCAATGTCTTTGAGAGTATTTTATAAATTGTATTGCAAAGTGATATTGGGTAGTAATCACCAAAACTAGTATAAACCTCTTTATTTGGTATTAAAACCACAACTATGTTGCTAATGTCTTTCACAAAAAAAATTCGCCTAAAGTCTTCTACTACTTCCCAAACCTCTTTTTCTAAAAAATGCCAATATTTGTGATAGAAGAAGGCAGGAAATCCTTCTAATCTTGGTGATTTATCAGGGTGTAATTGGAAGACAACGTTCTTTACCTCTTCCATTGTGAAATGAATAGTAAGCATGGAATTATCCTCTAAAGATATTAACTTCAAGATATTTTTTAGGATTTCTCCCTCATTAAATGAAACTACCACTTCATCCAAGGCTAGGAGATGTTTAAAGAACAAGATTGCTTCCTCTTTTATTTCCTCTGGTTCCTCAATTATTCTACCATCAGAAGATTGAATTGTCGGTATCCTTTTATATGGTTTTTTTTAATTTTGGTTGTATTATAAAAAAAATATTGTGTTAGCATCACCTTCATTTAAGCAAACCTCCCATGATTTGGTGCACCAGTATTCTTCCCTGGCCAGGATCTCATTGTATTCTTCCATTATTATTTTTTCCTTCGTGTAATCTTCCTAAATTATACCATCTTTCATTACTTTTTCATTTAGTTCTACCAATTCTTCTTCTAGTCTCTCTTTTTCAGTAATTTTATTTTAAGACTTTCTAATTCCACTCCGGTAGTTTTCTTTTGATATGCTTTAGTTTATTTATAAATATGAATCTTTTTAGTCCCTATACACATCGGTGCTTCCTTCCACCATTGTTCAATTAGGTCCACCCGTTCTTCCTTTCTAAGCAACATCTTTTTCACTTTAAAGTAATTCTTTTGATGGATTTTTTTTGTAATTATCATTTTGATGGGTAGATGATCAAAACCGGAAAGCGGGAGGATACTTGCTTCCAAATTAAGGCTTTTTTCTAGCCATTCATGTGAGCATATGAACCTATCTAATTTTTCTTTGATACGGAAAACCTCGTCCCTCCTATTTGGTCATGTGTATGAGTCATTCCTTGTTTCAACATCTATTAGATTATTCTCATTTAAGAAACATCCAAAAGAACTCATTGAAGGTGAAACTATAGCATTCCCACCAAGTTTTTCCTCTTTCTTGAGTACCACATTGAAATCACCTCCCAAAATAATCCTTCTTCCAATGGTAGAAAAAAAATTATTTAATGTTGTCCATAGTTTTTCCTTATCATAATTTTTGGTTGGGCCATAAATATTGAACAGAATGAATTTAATGTTGCTTCTTAGGCTTGAGACCTTACACATTATCCAATTTTATTTCTTCATAATTACGTTCATCTCAACCATATTGCTATGCCACATGATTCCAATCCCTCCTACTATACCATAAGAATTTTAGTAGGATTCCTCCCAGCCTCCAAGATGGATGATTTGATTGTCTTCTATATTTATCTTAGTTTCTTGCATTAATATTATTTGTATTTTCTCTTTCAATTTGATGTTTTATTAAGTGTATTTTATTAGGGGCATTTAGGCACCTAACATTCCATATTAATTTTGTGGCTCCTTGAGGAGGGAGTGCTCTCCTCCCTTTGTTTCCATTAGGAATTTTTTGATGCTTTTGATGCCCTTCTCTTAAGCAAATTCTTCTCACCTTTTCTTATTTTTCTTTTTCCCTTTCTTTTTCTTTTTGTGTTCAATAGGTTCAAGCAACCAAGCTATTGTCTAACAAATACATCTAGTATCTATGATATCTAATTCATTGTATTCCTCTTCATTTTCACTTTCTAAAATATTTCCTTTATCTTCTTCAACTTATGTATAGATAGGTCAATACTTGTATTAGGAATTGGTTCAAATCTGATGTCCTCTCCCATTTTTCTATTTTCCTTTTTAGTTTCTTTCTGCCTGATGCTCGATTCCTTCTTTTCTTTGGGAGAGCTTTCTATTGTGTTTTTTCTTTTTAGGGCTTCATATTCTTGAATTTATGCTACCATCTATCCTTTCGCTGATTTTTTTTTTTCCATATCTTTTTAGTTTTTGGAGGAATCTTGCATTTCTCTGTTGTGTGATTTATTCACCTACACTTCGAGCAGTAAAGTTTTTGATCTTCCATTTCTATTTTTTACGACCAAATCCATATTTTAGATTTTATCTTTGTCTCTTTTGAGATTTGTCTAATCACCGCTATCTAAATCCTTGCATAGAGATACGAGTTTATTTCCAATAGAGGGATATCTATATCTATTAAATTTCCTAAAAATCTTTTTTTTTTCAGGCACTCTTCCGACCAATACTCAAGAAGCATGTTGTATAATCTGATCCATTTTTCCTCTATGTATGGCTCATGATTTCATGGATTAAAGTTTGGTTCCCATTTTTGCATATATGTTGGGCTTCCTTCTATTTCCACGATACATTTTTTAAAAAAATGAATCCCTATCTTCTTTTGATAGAAATGCTACAATGAAGAAACGACTAGACATAAATTTGATCGCATGATCTTGCTTCCAATTTGTCCGAGCCCAATTCTCTATGATGTCTCTTCATTTTCTAGGACCTATTGTTCTACAAATGATAGTTGATTCTTGTAGGAGTTCGATATCTTCTTCTATTTCTTCTTGTACATCAATCTCTATTGTGTCTTTTTATCTTCCTAATGGGCAGGCATTTCTTTTCACACTTTTATCATTTCTCGATTTGGGTATTACCTTCTCCTTGTAATATTTATTCTTGTGCTTTTTTAAATGATTGTGCTTTGTTATCTCTATCGATGATGCATAATTGGTTGGTAGAAATTCACCTAAATTAATTGGGAATTTTCTCTCCTTTGGTTTGGTTGTTGTCCCACTTCGTGACTTCATTTTTACAGAGGGTTGTTAGGCTTTTTGATTGATTTCTATGTTATTTGGTGAGGATATAGAATGTGGAGTTCTATTTTCAAATTTTTTGCTTGTCCTTTTTCACATATCCCTTGTGTGTCTCTTTGATCACATTTTGAATTCATGAATTTTTATAGACTTGATCACATATTGAATTCGTGAATTTTTATAGACAAATCTTTCATTTTGAATTTATTCGTAGATTGCTTAGCTATTTTATTATTCATAGAAATATTTTTTGCAATCACAAAAAAAAATCACAAGTAGAGCTAAAATTCTATTATATATATATGCTTACTTGAGATAGCCTTGTGAGTCTCAAATAAAATGATAGATAAAAGATATTCTTACTTGAACTAACCTTGTGTGTTCAATCAAGATAGATAAAATGTATGCTTACTTGAACTAGTCTTATGAGTCCAAGCAATATGATAGATAAAGAGTGGAGTCTTCCAACTCAGGAGAACCCAAATCTCTTGACCTAGTGTATCCACTAATGATATATGAGTACTTAACACCTTACTTGAAATAGACAAGCTTTCAAGAAAAGAGACAAATTAGAGATCTAGATCAAGCTTTGATAAATTTTAATAATATCATTAATAATGATATTGTTAGAATTGACTGATTCAACCCATAGCTCCCATGAAACACCTACATGCAATTACCTATCACAATTGAGAAGATCAAAAGCGAGATTGTGCTCAATAACCTAAGAATTATTATTGATGCAAATAAGCTAGATGAATATTACAAATGAATGTGCATACTTATATAAGAAAAGAAAAAGAAAACCCTACATGTGGATTAACAAGTGTTTTAATCTCATGCAATGAGACAAATTGCCCTAAATTTAGTTCAATCTAATAATAAGAAGCAACTCCTAAGTTTAGTATAAGTGAACTAAAGTAAAAAAACTCTAATAATTAATTGATGATTAATTAATTATCAGATAATGACTCGTTTACTCCAACACCCCCCCTTAAGATCAACTTAGGGAGTAACTAAACAACTAATAGAGGAAGCTAAATGAATGTAGAATGGGTCCCGACTACAAGGCCTGATGAGGTACTCGTGAACAAGCAACTAAAATCTCTCATAACTGGTGAAAAGGAGAAAACCACATCAGAAAAACTCCTCTCCAAAAGAGAGAAAAAGAAATGACTAGACTAGAGAAAGAAGGATAGAAGGAGGACTCAATGTGACCCCCAAGGATTGCTTCTATCATGCAAGTACAATAGATGTCCCCTTGATAGGAGAGAGAAAATGAGGATATGAATCCCCCCATAAAGAAGTAGCTCCCATTCCAATAATGAATGACTGAAGATAGAATATGATCCACTTCCTACAAACAACATTTCTCCTCTTAGGAATCTTGAAACAATTCCACTAGTGATTGGAGAATCCAATCCACAAGAATGGGTGATTCTAGAATCCAAATCCAGATGATGTGTGCCTCTGAAAAGTGCTCATGTATCCACATGTCAAAAAGTGATGATGTTGATCCAAAATATTGTGAAGAATAATATAGAACAAGCTACAAAGGCGATGAACATGGTGAGCCAACATTGGTGATGTGGCTATCAACAAAGAGGAGATGAATTTCCTCAAAGTAATCCTCCAGATCTGCAATATAGGATTCTACAAATAAGGATGACATGTTTGCAAGATACGAATCCCAAGTAGCTATGTCTGAAAGATGTATGTCCTACTACACTGAATCAATAGGGGCCAAATATGTGGTGATGCAAAGATGACCAGGAACAACAAAAGATGATGCAGTCTCAATCTGAAGAGTGGGAACATGAATGCAAGTCTCTAAACCATTAGAACATGCAAGAATTGTGATATACTTAAGCTCCTCTAAAGTATCATCATCAAAGGGTATAGAATTTGCATCTGCAAGAGGGATGTGACAATCTATAGTAGGAACCTCTAGGTATGGAGAGATATGAGGGTCTCCACGGATCTCTAAAAGTTGTGTCTAAAGTATGTGGGGACATTCAATGTCTGATACATACATAGTGTCGAGATAACACTAGACCATATAATCCTTATAATATGATCTCTGATGATACCCCATGCTGATAAACTCCCTGGTGTGTCTGATGTAGGTATGATTCCATACAAATAAGGAAAAATGTCAAGCCACCTGAGATGTGTTAGAATGCCATGTTTCCAAGACTCATAGTTATCCTTATCCAAGTTGATCACATAAGGATGAACAAAAAAACCCATGACACTCACTCAAATGAAAAAATTAGAGACTATTGACCCTAGTATTGATAAAGCAAATCAAAATATGTCATCTCATGCAAATAGATCCTTTCCAGGTGCCAAGACGTCCAAGTAATTAAGCAAAGTATGAAAACAAAAAATACTAAATAAAATGCACCTTGGGAAAATTCTGGAAAAGTGCATGAATAGATCTAAAGAGTTTTGAAATACCTTTCCAATGTCGCTTGAGTCATGAAAATTGGAGATACAAGCACAAACTTACGAGCTCAGAAGCACAAAATGAAGCTCTAACTTTGACTAAGAATAAGAAGAACCACTAGAAAAAATTGATGATGAGACTTGCACCACTAAAGTTTTTGTGGAACTAGCTTTCTAACAATATCTCATTTTCTTGATTTCAACACTATACGCCAAAGTTATGCCAAAAAGAGAAAAACTACTCCTTTAGAGAAAACTAGGGTTAGGAGGGGGGAAAGCAGCTAACTGTATGGATGACATTAGGTTGATGTCAACAAAAAACTAGCTTAAATTTGATGGTCTTCCGACTATCAATGCAAAAAATCCCTCTACCATAAAAAACGCTCGAGCCAAAAAAATTCAACGATACTAAAATATTTCTAATAATCTTTAGAGATTTCATTGATGGAATTAGTGTAGGGAAATCATGGTCATCTCAAAATGAACATCTAATATTGGTAGTGCCTTCAATTACTTTAAAACCCATTAATTTACTTCAAAGAAACGTAATACTATGCCACAAAGCAGAAATAGGCATAGTTGATTTCCCACATTAACCCTCTTGAGAAAAGTTCATGCAAATACAACCATTTCCAACAACATACATTAGACAAATTCAATTTGTAGAATCAACTAATATGAAAGACAAAAGATATGGACACATAGATTTACGTGGGGAAAACCCTTTCGGGTAAAAAACCCCACACTCCAAAATGATCGAGACATTGTATTATTCAGCAACGAATAGAGCTACAATAAAATCTAAGGCTCATATCCTTTACATGAGTTTTCATCTTGTTCCATCTAGAGAATACAAACAACATAACCATTCAGAATCCTCACACTATTACAATACTCTCACACAACATACAATGCAGATACTTCTCCTCCCTCCTCTCTACATTTTTCCTTCTCCCTTCATGGAAAACTAAAACATTCAATGTTAATGCTACACTCGTTTACGGTTCTAGGCCAACTAGGAAAACCAATTGATTCCCAATTGTTGATCCAACCATCAATAGGTTCCATCCAATCATTGTTTACCACCTCAGCATCCATCGAGTCCCATTAAGATTGTGAACCCCATTCCTAGACCTGCATAAACACAACAAACAAGCACAATGTTAGATCACTATGCAAGTTAGAACTAAGATTCCCCAAGAAATTCATCTACAATACTCAAAATAGGAAATGAAATGAAGAACAAAACAATAAAAGCTATTAAATCCTATTGAAGCATGTAAACTCTTAATCTGATGGGGGAATTGGTGTCAATTTGATGTGGAAATTGGCCCTTTCCCAATCCCTTGTAAGCTTGGTGATGATTTGATGAAGATTGGATGCTCCTTGGTTGAATTCCTGCATAACCTAGCTAAGAAATGATAAAAATGGATGAAAACGGATGAACTTGCTCAAAAGATGAAGATAATGATGTTGCATGAAGTTCTCCTCCCATTCTCAAATGAGCATAATGATTTTGCATTGATTGTGGCTTCCTAAACAAATAGAGAAGATCTCTATTTATAAGAGATAAGGATTGAAGATTGAAAGATATGGAGGATTTGGGACTAAAAATGATCCAATCATAAATGGCCACTTGTCAACATGTTATTGAAGAGAGATGGAGCACATTTTGGAGAATGTACAAAGAGGGGGAGATTTGAAATTCAAAAGATGGCTTGGAGGATGAGATGAAAGATGAAGTTAATGCCACATGGCTCAAGAAAAAGGACTTGTAAGAGACTTTAATGCTTTGTTGGAGAGGACAAGTCCTTTGGGAGTGAGAATTCAAACTTGGAGAATATTCCCACTTTGATGACTTTTTGAATGAAAAAGGAGATTTAATAAATCAATTGAAATGATTTTCATGAGCAAGTGGCAAAAGCTAGAGATTGAATGGATTAAGACTAGCATTAATTAGGATTTGATTAAATTAAAAGGAGATTAGTTGATTTGACCATTTTGACCTAGATTTTAGGATTAATTTAAATCAAAATGAGAAGAATGTGATTTAGACTTAATTAAATAAAGATTTTGATTTATTTAATTAAAAGGAGATGATGTTAGATTAAATCAAACAAAGATTAATTTATTTAATTTAATGAAATGACTTTAGAGAATTAATTAAATAAACTAATTTATTTAATTAATAAGAGATGATGACTTAATCAAACAAAATGGATTTATTTAATTAAGAGATGAAATATGATGAATTTAATTAAATAGAGATTGTTTAATTAAACAACTAGCAAAGGAGATGATTTAGGATGAACTGGTGTTAGTGAGATTAGGATTAGGTGCATGTACATTTTACGTGTCTATAGAGACATTCTCCACAGGTCACCGAGTCATCCATCATCATATCGAGAGGACACCAATTCGTCTCCCACCAATACAAGAAATTCTCATCGACGTTCACATTGCATCTTCATGTCTATTGGATCATCGATGAGACAAGATCAAGAGTCCTGCCGAATTCCATGAGTCCCATCGATGAGAGTCATCAGTCCATTAGGGGGACCACCTTTGGAGTCCTACCGATGAAGCACTATTCTAGTGACAAGAGTCTTCAATAGATTCACCACTCCATCATTCCATCGATGAGATCCAACATGAAGTTCTAACAATACCACTGAGTCACACTGATGTAGCGTACACTTCCTACACTATTGGCCTATCGAAGGGACACTCACAAAGGTTCCATTTATACCAACATCTCCTACTAATGAACCACTCCATCATTCCATCAGTGGGACAAGCTACAGTGTCCCACCAAAGACAACTTCCCACCAATAAGGATCCAATGCTATGTACTGGCTTGTCGATGTGATAGCTCATAGAATCCCACTTATGATTTATTTACCGTCATACAAGTCACTGCTCCATCGGACCATTAGGGGGACTCAAGACAGAGTCCCACCAATGACACAAAGTCCTATCGACAAGTGACCAAGGCAAGACATCGAGCTATTATGGATACTTCTTGGAGACTCCCGCCGATAGAATACAACACCAAAGGAAATTGTTAGCACCAAACCGTGGAGGTCATTGAAGAATCTAGGGGGACTAAGATCAAGGTCTCGTCGATATGAGGAATTCAAGCTTATAAGAGATAGAAACAAGAATTCAAGGAGGATATCAAGCTAATAATTTGAGGCATAAATCCCAACATGATCCCACTTGACGAAGAACTTATTTTCTTCTCCCAGTCAAACATTGAAGTCCCTATCTCCAAGATATATGCAACAACATTCAAAATTTTCACCATCTCTAGAAATTGTTCCATCCATCCTCCAAAGGAAAGAAACTCACCATGGTGTATATGCACTAGTCTAAAAGAAAACCATCTCCAAGCCCAACTTACAGCAATGATTACAACTCACTGTCACCACTCCACTATTCTCATAGCTTGTACAAAAGCACCAATTTCAAAGCCCCATACAAAACACAATCATGAAGCCATTCTCCAAAAATAAGATACAACACTAGCCAGAACAACAACCAAAAAACTTATTGCTCTCATCCAACTGATCAACCCATGCACATAAAGATAACACCCACCACATATGCTAACCATCCAATCTCTCATACCTTCAAGGTATCTTCATTAGAAAACTCATGCCACCTACATATTCAACCCATCAACAACAAAAACAAGCCCCATGCGCCAACTAGTCAAAGAAGACAAAGCACATCCAGGAACTCCCATTGCATGGGTAATGCCAAATCTAAAAGATCAAAGGTATAACAAGTCTACCAATGATAGAACATAGAAATTGTGACCATGTAGTATCAAGGAAACGTCCACAATGATATGCACAATCTATAAATTAATAACCTGCAAGAATAATTCTCAGCACCAGTCTTCACAGCTCTCCCAAATTCTTCACACCCAACATAGGAAAGAGATAAATAACCTCCAAGTCACCACCCAAGAACTTGAGTCAAAATAATAGCTTTGACCAAATCTCAAACCAATGTAATATGAAATCAAACCTCCAGGAAGATAACCTAGACCAAAAAGAGAAACAATGCACATCATATACCTATAGAACATCCTTCTACATACACCTCTAAATGCCAACTGTGATAAGTATGATCCCCTTCAAAACACCCCAAAGAGAACAACATAACAACACCCAACCATTCAATCTCCAAGATCAAACACAACATATATATATATATATCAAGTAATCAATATGTAAGCCTCTCAAAGAAGATCAAAGCACTCCATTTCCCATCTCTGGAAAACAAACCCATAAAGAATCTCCTAATTGTTCTTATCAACATATGATATCATAAACTCAAATTCACAAGGAGATAACCATTATTTCCATCTTTTACTATGAATCCTCCAAAACCATTAAACAAGAGTTCAAGATCTATGTCATGAAAGAAAGCATAGAACACATCTAAAAGATATAATGGGAAAATACGTCTCAAATAGACTTCACTACTGAGTAGACCAAGAGTGAGGAATGAGAATGCTCCTTTAAGATATTCAAGCCACCATGACCCATCCAAGAGCGTAATCCCCATTGGTCTCTATTGAACTTACGTCCAACCAAGGTGTAGGCTCCTCAAACAAGTTTGCTGAAATCTTCACCAGGAGTAACCATCAACAACACTTCTCTCATCTCAAGAGAATTACAACCTCACCCTATTCTCAATGTATGCATGAGCACCTGTAAACAATCATTTCATACTAAACTCCAATCTACATCACTACATTATCAAGAATTTCTCAAGTATATGACCAATGCACCCAAAACACAAAGAATCTCCAGACCACTGTCAAAGCTCCAAACATTTGAACTAGGAACTTATCATGAAATCATGATCTTACCATCCCCCTTAGGAGACACCACTCCAAGTGACCTTACCATGGTCTCAAGAGAAATTCCTCATGCAAAAAATCTAATGCACAAGCAAGAGTACAACATGACATGAAACAACTCTAAACTAACATCACCTATCAAGCACCACAACACCTCAACCAAAGACTCCAAACATCCTCCATGGTTCCAAGATTTTACACATCCTCAAATAGTTTCCATGAAAATGTGAAAGAACCCTTCTACAACAACAAGATCTAAGAGTCACTCCTAGTAACATCTGCAACACTAAAGAAGATCATTCACCACCAAGTGATGAATCTACAGTCACTGCTAGAGCTTCCACTAAACCATGACACCTAATCTCTCCAAGCATCATGACCAAACATCTTCTAATCTAAAAAAACTCCAGGTCTACTCAAAAACATGTCCATCTGACAACAATACCAAGCAACACCAAGATCTCCAAACCAAGAAAACAAAACCATCACTATCAAAAGGAAACACCAACTAGTGTACCCAAGCTATCCATGACATCGTGATACACATGCTACAAGTCCCCATAGTTTCCTATTCAGGTACTCTACACCATCAATCTCTCATCTCGAAGCAACCACACCAATGCACAAGTGACCATAGACAAGGCTAGCTAACAAATCTATACCATCATAGAACCAAACCTCGTGGATATTGATAGTCCACTTCTGAGTTGGCCCACAACAAACATGTTGGTAAAGATAGCCCACAACATTGCTCAACTTGTAGATTTAATCAATGAAGCATGCAAATCCATCATCACAATGGAAACTGCAAAATTGAGATCTCAAGGAGAATAAAAATGTAGACAACTTGACTCAAACACCAAATCAAGTTCAAATATGATTTTCCAATCATTTCCACAACAAGCACCATAGTCAAGGGAATCCATTAAGCACCACCATAGAAAATTTGAGTGACTATACACTTACCAACACTCCCATGTAGAGGAGAAACCTAACCTCCTCTAACCATGCATGAAGAATGCATTCAAAACTACAACTATCTCATACAATAACACTCCACAAGCCAGGCTCTAGAAATTAGTTTACCAATAGCTCCACAAAAGTGCAAGTTTTTCTTGACTATGTAAAACCTACAAAATCACTGTGTTTATAAAAAACCTATGCACACCCATATCCATTGCATGTCTGGACGATTCAAAATTCTGCATACAACCATCACAGTTAACTAGAACAATGGAATAACATTAATATGCATAACCATAGATTCTTTAAATGAAAATTTATAAAAGCCCTTCAAATCCAAAGAACGTGAATATAAGTCATGCAAGTACAAGGAATCCTTAAAAGGAACAAGTAGTACATGAACTCTAGGCCCATTCTAGACCAATTCCATAACCACCAACATGCACATACATGTGAGAGAGCCAGGCTATTTAGAAGTTTTCAGACCACTAAAAGATCAACTTCATAGCCTACATGTAATCAGGGTAACAAAGAAAAATGCCTTCAATACTAGGAAAAATCACCCAGCACAAGCATATTACTCCATGGATGAATAACAACCCAAGCTTCTTCATATCATTGAGGAGCCTCTCACAAAGGCACCCAATATGAATAAATTTTCTGTAACACAACCATAAGCATAAACTCACACCCCTTGCATCAGGATTATTCATTGTCAACTAGGAGCCTCAGACCACATCATTACAATATGATCAACTCCAATTTCTCCATCTTCAACATCTTTCATGCTACGTGTTGTCTCTTAAAACAAAAAAGAGTAAGGAATTCTAATCACCAAAGGATCAATCATCATATGACTCCTTCAGATTTCCTCAAGCTTGTCAGGCTAAGAAATCTTCACAGATGTAATCCACAAAGCTGATAAACACCAAGAATTCTTACATGCAAGAAAGCCACATGTGATTCCATGCAAGTACATGCAACTAACAAACCTGCACATGCAAGCTAAAGAAAATCCCAAAAGAAGGCTCTACTTGTAGGGAAGTCGTAGTCATCTCAGAATGAACATCTAAGATTAGTAATGCCTTCAGTTACTTTCAAAACCATTAATTTACTTCAAAGACACATACTACTATGCCACAAAGTGGAAATAGGCATAGTTGATTTCCCACATTAACCCTCCTAAGAAAAGCTCATGCAAATACAACCATTTTCAACAACATGCATCAAACAAATTCAATTTGCAGAATCAACCAATATGAAAGACAAAATATATGGACACATAGATTTACGTGGGGAAAACCCTTTTAGGTAAAAACCCCCACACTCCAAAATGATCGAGCCATTGTATTATTTAGCAACAAATAGAGTTACAATATAATCTAAGGCTCATAGCCTTTACAGGATTTTTCATCTTGTTCCATCTAGAGAATAGAGACAACATAACCATTTAGAATCCTCACACTGTTACAATACTCTCACATAGCATACAGTGTAGATACTTCTCCTCCATCCTTCTCTCTACATTTTTCCTTCTCCCATCATGGAACACTAAAATGTTCAATGTTAATGCAACACTCATTTATGGTTCAAGTCTGACCAGGAAAACCAACTAATTCCCAATTTTTAATCCAACCATCAATAGGTTCTAGCCAATCATTGTTTTCCACCTTAGCATCCATTGGGTCCCACTGAGACATTCTACACAGGTCACTGAGTCATCCATCGTTATACCAAGAGGACACCAATTCGTCTCCCACCAATACAGGGAAGTCATGTTGTTGTTCACATTGCATCTTCATGTCTATCAGATCATTGATGAGACAAGATCAAGAGTCCCACCGATGAGAGTCATCAGTCCATCAGAGGGACCGCCTTCAGAGTCCTATCGATGAAGCACTATCCCAGTGACAAGATTCTTCAATAGGTTCACCACTCCATCATTCCATCAATGAGACCCAACATGAATTCTTAGCGATACCGCTGGGTCACACCGACATACTGTACACCAACTACACCATTGGCCTATTGGAGCAACACTCACAAAGGTTCCACCTATACTAGCATCTCCTACCGACAAACCACTCCATCATTCCATCAATTGGACAAGCTTCAGTGTCCCACCGAAGACAAATTCCCACCAATGATGATCCAATGCTACATAATGGGTTTTTGATGTGACAACTCATAGACTCCCACCAACGATGTCTTTACCACCATACAAGTCACTGCTCCATCAGAGCATTGGAGGGACTCAAGACAGAGTCCCACCAATGACATGAAGTCCTATTGATGAGTGAACAAGGCAAGACATTGGGCTATCGTAGAGACTTCTTAGAGACTTCCACCAACATGACTAACTCTCGTTGATAGAACACAACACCAGAGGAAACTGTTAGCACCAAATCATGGAAGTTATCAGAGCATCGAGGGGACTAAGAACAAGGTCTCATCAATAAGAGGAAGTCAGGCTAATAAGATATAGAAAAAAGACTTCAAGGAGTTTATCAAGAAAATAATTTGAGGCACAAATCCCAATAGTTAGCATCGAATTTTCCTTGGAAAGTAGTTTTGATTTTTCCATTGGTGGATGTTTGACTGCCACTAGTTAGAAGTTTGGTCCGCTGGTGATAAAGGTTGTTGGGCCTTTCATTTCGGTTGTCGGCGTTGAAAGAAGATGTCGTCGATATGAGTGGGGCCCACAAAGGGAGGGATGGCAGTGTCAGGGTACAGTACCCTACACTATAAAAAGTGTCTGCCCCCTTTTTCCCTTTTTTTATATTTAAAAAAAAACTTTTGAAATTTGATTTTTTTTATTACAAAACATTTTTGATAATAATTTTTTTTATTGCAGGTAATAAATTTATTTTAAAGCCTAGAAACCTATGCACAAAAATCAATAGCGGCTTGGGGGTGCGTGTAGGTCCGTACAACCGTATGGATTCCTATGTGTTGACCTCTAGGCTACTATTTTTTTTTCTTTTTTTCAACTTCACCAAAATCAATGAAATGACAAGCGTTTTGTAGGTTTTTGGCTGCTTCATACTCGATGGTGAGGCCCGTTTTGCTCCAGGACAGACCAAAAAATTACTCAAGGTCAAATCCCTCCAAAAATTGAATAGGAGGCTGCAGATCTAGGCTTTGATACCATGTTGGAATTGACTGATTCAACCCACAACTCCCATGAAACACCTGCATGCAATTACCCATCACAATGGAGAAGATCAAAAGTAAGATTATGCTCAATAACCTAAGAATTATTATTGATGCAAATAACCTAGATGGATATTACAAATGAATGTGCATGCTTATATAAGCAAAGCACAAGAAAATCCTACATGCGAATTAACAAGATAGTGACAAGTGTTTTAATCTCATGTAATGACACAACTTGTCCTAAATTTAGTCCAATCTAATAATAAGAATCAAAGTAAAGATTAAGAAGCAACTCCTAAGTTTAGCTTAAGTGAACTAAAGTAAAAAATCCAATCCTCTAATAATTAATTGATGATTAATTAATTATCAAATAATGACTTGTTTACTCCAACAGATATGTTGATTTACAAATTTAGAAAAGCTCCAAATATTTTTTTCTTTTACAAGCTTTTTCCAAAGATAATAGTTTAAGGTCCAATGAAATAGTGTAAGATGTTATTGTTGCAGGATATGTTAAAAGCATTGTTATGGTTCCCAAAAGCGGTTTTAAGAAGAAAAAAAAAATTGCATATTTTATTTTAGTAAGACATATCAAAAATGGTTGTTGACAACATATAAAGATGCATCAAATACATTAAAAATATTAAATCTAAGAAGATAAAGATAATATATTTACTTGGTTTTTCTTTTATGTTTGTTTTGTTTTGGAATGTTTAAATTTTTATGATTTTTGTGTGTTTTCAATTTGTTCAAATATTAAAAACACTCCAAAGATATAATGCAAAAGATAATTTCCTACGGATAAATTTGGATTTTGTGTCCCCTTTCGGTTTCAAGGGGGGAAGGTATTTTTAAACATTCAAACACATAAGATAAATAAACAATCCTACTCAAGTGGGTTTATCAATCCTTGTAGACACAAGTACCACAAGAAAAGATGGCCAAATTTTTTAACTAGGCTTTACAAAATCAAATAGGGGTATCCTCTATATACTACAAGGGTGTGTGAAGCCTAATCCACAAATGAAAAATATTGTCAAGCAGAGGAAATGATAACTCACTCTCTACCTTCACTTCTTTAAGCTATAAATTTCTTAATGAATTAGCTCAAATTTATAAGATTCCACTTCCAAGAGGTGTTTCTTTCAATTCACCCCCTACTCTTTATACTCTACCGGACCATGGGAGTTGAGGTTGTTCCCTAGGGTGATGAAATCCCTAGATAGGGCCCCTAAACAATAAAATAGGATCACTTATTTATAATCCTCAAGGTCATCTTAAGGTGTGAGAGGAGAGCATACATAAGTAGATTTTGGGAATTAAAAGGCACTAGTTTTTTTTAGATCTCAAATCCAAATGTGAAAGATTGATTTTAAACCTAATTTTTGATGTGAAAAGACACGTCAAACATGATTTTCTTAGGGAAACAATGATTTTATAATATAAAAAGAGAGGGTAACTTAGAACAAATGTACTCATTTTATCACCAAATTTGAAAACCATTGATCTAGCACAAATACCTCCAAAATAGTTTTTTAACTCTTGAATTTTAATCACTATACACAAAGACCAACAAGCAAGGCTAGAAAAGAAAAATAATCACTTATTTATGATCCTCAATATCACTCTAAGGCACAAGAGGAGAGAATATGTAAGTATATCTTTGGGATTAAAAGAGAAATGGTTTGGTTTAAAGATCCCAAATCAAAATATGAATGGTAAATATGAACTTAATTTCAAATGTGTGAAAAAATGCCAAAGAGAATAGTCTAAACCAAAAAAATTGATAGCACCAATGGATTCCTTATGATTTTAGAAATGATAATAGAACTCTTGCAAATCTAAAAAAATCAATTTAATGATGTAGATAAATAGATGTAAAAAATATATGTTCATCACAAGATAGCAATTTTAGATTTTTTTTTGCATAGTCAAACTAGATCTGATTATTTTACAATATTTATTTCCCCAAAAGTAAAAATGCAAAGAAAAAAAACCCTATTATAATTTTGAGAGCTTTACATAAATGTAAAAATATCTTAAAAATTCCTTAATTTGTGCCCTAAAAAGTATATTTATGAAAATACCATAGTAGAAAAATATCTAATTTTTTTGTTTATGTTTTAACCTCAAAAATAAAAATGTAAAATACATATCCTAGCTAAAAAAATTTAGATCTTTCCAAAAATATAAAATTTTCCTTTAAAAAAAAAAAATTACAACTAGAAAATTAGATTTAATAAAAATCATAAAATGACCATAAGTCACCAACTATTGGTGTTCTAAGTTTGATTATTTTACTATAGCCTCCTGAGATGATCCACAACATTCATTAAAAATATCGTAGAAAAATCCCTAGCCATTTGAGAGACATGATGATTTTTTTTAAAACCTAAGGTTTTGTGTTCAAGCTCCAAAAGTTGGCTCCAATTTTTTTTTGCATGAAGGAACTAAAAACCAACAATATGTGGTTAAAAAAACCTTTTAAAAAATATCAAATAGGGATCTAGGTCTCACCAAGCATGCCAAAATGTGGATAATAAAAATGTAAATTACGTAAAATAAGATCAATACAATGAAAACTGTACCAAATTTACTTTCAACAATCGCTCAATAAATCTTAATAGCTATACACAAAATGAAATGATAACAATTATACCATAGAAAAAACTTTAATTTTATCCATATTTTATTTGATAGTAGCTTGAATGCTTGATATATGAGTTACTCTTGAAAATAGCATAACCATGATAAACACAATGATAATACGATAGTATGAAATTGCAATGATCAAAGATAGATATATAGTATAGCCAAGATGATAAAAGATTGTTATATCAACTTGCCAAGATAATGATAGCGCTTTCTTGGTTGTGATCTTGATAATGTACTATAGGAGATATGAATGAATGAAGGTTTTCATTTATATGTTTCACTTGATATTTGATCAATAGTGGAGATTGATTGGAAAAATTAATGGATAAGAAAAATTGAGATAGGGTAGGAGTCATAATTTAGTGAATAGATAAGATTAAATTAAATAAAAGTTTATTTAATTCAAATAGTGTAGTTGGAGAAATAAATAAAATATTTATTTTATTTATTTTGGAGGGAAAGATAATTTAAATTTAAATAAATTATTTTAATTTATTTAATTATTAAGAGGACTCTTAGCTAATTAAATAATTTTTTAAAACTATTTAATTATAGTGGACCAAAGATAATTTGAATTTGATTTTAATTAATGTTGGAGGGGAAATGATAAAATGATAAATTAAATAATTAAAAATTGGTTAATTACTATAGATAGAAAAATTGATGAGGATAATGATAAGATGTGAGATGAAAATATATTAGTAATTTCTTGTGTCAACAAGAATAAAAGAAAAAGGTGGAGTTGAGTAGAAAGGCATGTTAGAAGGGTAAGGTTCAAAACCTCAACAACTTTCTCACACTCATAAGTTTGAATACAAACATCCATGCACTTAGAAACTTTTAGGACCTTATATAGGCTCGTGGGGGATGAGGGCAAAGAAAATATATATGTAGAATTGGATCAACGGGGACATAGGATATAGGAAGGATGTATTTTACCATAAAAATAATTTAATTGAAAGGGGGAATTATAGATCCACCCTTCCCAAAAAAAATTAATATGTGCATGGAAATGGGGGACCAAAAGGGGGTCAAAAGTGGTCATTTTTTTTCTAGAATTAGTAAAAAATTAATCTTAGATGAGAAATTTAAGATAGTCACACTCAAAATTTGAAAATGTGAATTAAACTACTTTTTTCTTTAAATGATGAATATTAAGAGGTTCAACTATGGAGAGCACATAAAGTGCTCCTATTTTTTTCAAAAAATATAACATAGCATCCACTCCCCCTAAAATTTTGAATTTTAAAAGCATTTCACACATTGCTTTAGTGGAAAAGTAGCTAGCATCATGTAGAGTATGCCTAATTTTTCTACTATTTTTTTAATCAATATATAATTTTTTACTAATTTTCAAAGTGGATACATTCTTAAAATTAAAAAGTTGAGTGTGCTCCTATTCTTTGAAAACTAACTATTATCACTTGGGAATGCACCCTTGTTGAACTTATTATTCAATAATTCCACAAAAACATGGGACTAATCTACAGGACCCTTTCGAATGAGATCAAACCTCTAGAGAAGGTCGACTTCTTATCTAATCTAGATGTAGAAGTGTTGATCCAACATAACATTGAACAACCCTAAGGTAGCCCTATTCTATCAACTACATGAGGAAAATGAGAGAGAATACAAAATATAAAGGGGTGAGGATGCACCAAGATTAAAATTTATTTCTCCATTCTTTCTATAACATAGAAAAAAAATTAAAATTTCAATAAAATTCACTCAATCTTTCATTTTACTATCTCTTATGAGTTTATGTGAAAGTTAAGGTTTGAAAGATGCTAAGGGGAAAGTAATATTCCACAGTTAGCCTAGTAAATGAGTATTAACACAATATACAACACACAATAATAAATAACATATATTTAAATATGAAGGAAACATATCCTACACAATAGAAATGGATTGAATAGAGGTAATATATGAAAAAAAATTATTTAATCAAAGGCTTGAAGCTTCATTACAATAGAAGAGATGCAAAAAATGAATGTATTTTTTAAGAACTAAGGGAAGAATCCTTTATAATGATGATTAGTATCATTTTATTCAAAAAGAGGAAGCCCAAAAGAGAGAGACATGGAAGGCCTAAGAAACCCCTAGCTGTCAGGTTTCTAGACAACTATGGATGACTTTAGGTGAACATCAAATGAATTGTAGAGAAGACCATAAAACTTGACACAAAATCATGTTATGGAGAAGATATTGAAATCATGGAGATGCCCATATAACCCATTTCCATGATTGTGTTGATGAATCATGGGTTGTGCATGTGGAGAAACTCCCACAAAATTTGCTATAAATGTGGCCAAGAGATAATTACCTAATAGAAAGGAGCTATGTAACTCAATAAATGTAGCATGGTACCAATTATCCTCTAAAAATCCATTCAAGATGTACATTTAAATTCATTACAGACACTCCATAGACAGATATTTGGTAGTTGGGAGAGTCTTTGTAGCATTGATAGCTCTCTTGGGCACTATTTTTGCAAATCAACCCCTTGTCAAAAATTGACTATCATTTGAACATGTGGTTTTCCTATAATTTTGGCTAGAAGGTGGAAATTTGGTTGGGTATATAGACATATCCTATTGCTTTTCAAATTTATATAGAATTTTTTTCCTCTCAGTGCTCTACAACATCCTTTAAAATTTTCATCTGTGACTTTACAAGAATCTAACGCCCGCTTGGATGTGTCACTTTGTGGAGAAATGGTCAGTGTTGTGTTGGGGACATCCATTGGGCCTAAGTGAAACCACCATTGGCATCTATACATTACCCTTTGAAGCAAATGGGATGATTTAGTTGGAAATTTTTGACTATGACATAATGGTTTTGGGTGGGATGACCTTATGATGACATCATCAAGAGTGAATGATGTTAATGAAGGCTATGGTGACTTGAACATGAGATAGGGAGGAAAAAATGGAATATAAGTGGACATATGAGGGAATCTAACTAAATTGGATGAAAATATTTCAAATATGGAAGTTTAGATAGGAAATTATGCAAAATGGAGGTTTGATTATGATATGGCAAAAAATTGGGCTCCATCTGAACCATATGGGACTTAACCAAAAATAACACCTTTTCTTGATTAGGTTCACTTAGAAATGTCCACAACAATCCTTCTTTAGCATTTTGGCTTTGGTATAACCCAAACCTCCAATTAACCATGTAGAAGAAGCACCTGCATCAATACCTTTTAAATGATGTTCAATTCAATAGAAATCCCCACAAAACCTTATAGATATCAAATTCCTAGAAATATGGAAAATTGGTCACTATAAGGCACATGTAAAAAAATCCATTGGCATTTGAACATGTGGGAAGTTCACCTCCATTTGTTTGCAAAATTTATATGTAGTAAAATTTAGGTTCAACAAGTCCTAGCAAGAAGTCAGCTTCTAATTGCATTTGCATGAAATCTATTGGAAATTGCACCAATTAAAGATATATAGTTCACATAAAAACACCTAGAAAATTGGATGTACATGAAATCCTTGCAAACCTTCAACCTCTAAGGCTTTAACCTTGATTGGTTCCATATGGAAATATTCCTTGAAGTTGATCCTATGAAAAAGGATATATAAACTAGTTTTAGCAAGTGCTTTGAAAAGGTTAAGTTCATATGGGGGGAGTCAGCAAGGGGAATATGATATTAGTAAGGGGACTTGAGGGAAAAAGCAAGTGTACAAAAATTGGAAAATAGAAGTTCACTTGAACATCCAAATCCTACAAAATCTTGAATTAGCTATTTTTCATACTTTTATTTTGTTTACAAGGAAAACCATGTGAATTACACTTTTGAAAACAAAAATATAAGCCGAATAAAGGGAGAAAACTCGTAAAAACATAACTTAGTTGATTTTAGCTCAATCTTCTCCAAATTTAAATTGGGGATACCTATTTGGGTTCTCTAGAAGATGGAAAGCTTACAAGACTTAGACACTTAACCAGTTTTAAGATATTTTTTATTTGGATAACTAACTAAGGTGAAGGGAAGTGAAAAAAAACCAAAAGCCTAAAATCATGCAGTATGTCCCAAATAAGATCTCTTAGATCAATTATAGATGATGGGCCATAAGGTGGGCATAAAATGTCAATATTTTGGAAAATTTTGTGAGATGTTTTCTAGCTAAACATGGGCAACCTAGAAGCCTCAAGAATACATTGGGAAATAGAGTCATGGGGTCTTTCAAAAAATGAAATAGGGACCTCAAAACATGATAAAATTAAACATGTGAAAAATGTACTTTGAGGAAAATAATAAATGTAGATCATACTTTCTCCTAATGAGGATGCATAATGTGTAGCAACACTTCTTGGGAAGCAAAAATAACTAGAATAATATATACATTATTGAAATGTAATCTCAAAAGGAATGATTGATATTTATTCCATTCACTAAGATAGGAAGGGCCTCACCATCTAACCTAGAAATATTGAATCCACTAGCTTCTTTATAGCTAGAGATGATATAAGGACCACTCTAGATGGCATTGAAATTTATATTCCTTCCAATCTTGTATTTTTCTACATCCCACTTCAACACCAAGTCACCTTCTTTGAATACTTAGTTTACAACCTTTCTATCAAAATTCTTTTCAACTTGTGCTTGATGGAAAAGATGGATTCCACCTTTTTGGATCGATGGATAGATCCTCTTTAGAAAAAAATGTGTCTAAGTAATTTTCCTTGGTCAATGGAAAATACACACTTGTTAGGATTCAATAAATACCATATTCCCTAAAAAATTGAAAAATTGTTCAAGGTGGATAAATTGATCAATTGTATGCTTCAAAAAACTGTTATGTCATCTAGGTAGACCAACACAAATTCTCTTAATAAAAACAAGAATTTCATGTCCATGGCCCTTTAGAAGGTATCACCAACATTGTTTTACCAAAAATAAATCTTTAATTAAGCATAGGTATCCCACTTAGTGGTAAATGTTGTCTTGTGTTGGTCAACTTCTTGGACTAGAATTTTGTTGTAGCTTGAATAGCCATCTAGGAAGGAAAATATTTTTGAACCACTACCCTTTTGTAAAATTTTCTCCATAGAGGGGAGAGGATATTGATCCTTTAGAGAGGATATTGATCCTTTAGAGAGGATCTATGTAGGTCTTTGAAGTTCATACAAATCCTTATTTCCCTAATATTATTTCTAATGGGAACCAAGTTTTCTACCCATGAAGAATGTTTGATAGGAAATATGTTCATAGCCTCTATGAATTTAGTCAACTCCTTTCTCATCAAAGGCTCAATTTTAGGGTTAACGAGTCTATTTTTTCTAACAATCCTAGTGTCTGGGTTAAGTTCAATAGTGTGTTGGGTAAGGCCCAAGTCAGAACCTTTTAAGTCTACATAGGTCCATTCAACCACATCACCATAAAATTGATAAAGCTTAATAAAAAAATTATTATCAAACTCACAGCATACCTTTCCCAGCTTCAAATATTTTTCTTTTGTAATTATGATTGCTTTGTAGTCACCCTTACTTTCACCTAGGTTCATATTCTTCTTCTTAAGTTAGCCATATAAATTAAAATTTCCCTCAAGGGTGATGAGACCCTTTGGTAACTTTTTTCTATTCAACTATATGACCTGATCTCCATAGTGGTCTTGTAGTTGAGATTGATTTTTAGTAGATAATTTGACCTCCTCTTGAATAAAATGGCACTCTCTCAATCGCTATCAAATAATTAAGAATTTTTTTAATTATCTGGAGCAATCCTGACAACAAGCCTAATATTTAATTCCTTCCTTTTTGCAACATGATAGGTATTTCAAATTGTGATCCAATTACTACAAGTTTATCAACATATTTATTTTGTCCTCTAGGTATGGTCTAGATATGTAATGCTTCAAATCCTTCTATCAAATCCCATACTCTATAATTATAAGACTTGAGTAGGTTATTTTTGGTTGTCCTCTGGGTTTTGCTTTGATGTACAACAAACTTTCTATCCCCAAATACTTTTAGAGACTTGATTACTCTCCTTTTGTATAATATAAAGATCTTGAACTAGTTCTTGATATTCAACCATGTTATTGGTGTATCTAGATTGAAGTCTAAATGAGAAGTAATAATTCTCCTTAGTGGGAGATACCAACACTAGCACCATTCTTCTTTCATGAACCGTCAAAAAATATTTTCCACAAACCTTTTGAATCTTCTTGAACCTTCATGATATTAGGGATAGGGGTATCCTCCTTGTGAATGCAATATGTTCCTAGGTTATTTTCCTTTGCCTCAATATAGGGATCAAATTGAAAGGAAATTCTCCATTCATCTAACAAGTAATCAAGTTCCTCATATAGATTAGTTTCAACCTAGTAAATTGTACTCTCCCCTTGATCATGTAATGTGTAATTTTCATATGTATAGGACTCGGAGTATAGGGATCAATGTGATCTTTAGCAAATGGCTCTACTTTTATGGTTACTTCCATACCATGTCTCATCCTAAATATTATGCGGGACCAATCAAAGGATAGTTACCCACCAATTTTGGTAGTGAACTCCCTACATAAGAAAATACAAAAGAAGGAAAGTAGGTCTATAATTCATATATCTCACAACATAATGCAACTAGGGTTTGCATGCATAGTTTACTTTAAATATTTTATGGACCCCATTGTCTTTGCAATAATTCCATAAAATTGCACAATGCCCTTATATATTGGCTCATATTTAATGCCTAGGATATTAGCTACCTTTTGGGTATAATAGAGTTGCTAATCCCACTATCTTTGATACAATTATGAACTAGATGATCTCCAATAATTAAGAAAATACAAAAAGGAGGTGGCTTACTGATATTACTTGAATTTCCCTCTTCTTTTTCTTGCATAAGGCTGATTGGATTTTTTTTTCCTTCTTTTTTCGTCACACCACTTGACTAATTGAGTCCTTCCAAGACCTCTTGTAGTAAATCTCTTTGATATGGAATGGTTAAAGCATCCCACATGGCGAAATTTATGCTAGAATTCTTTATTTGATCCATAATATTAAAAGGATGTTGACTAACCTTAGAGGAATATTTTAGAACAACAAGGTCCAACTTTTCTAATTGGTTGATCTAAGGTTGGTCTTGTGTCTTGTTTCCCTTACCAACAATTTTATTTATTTGTAACATATTTTTCTTAACTAATGTAATCATTTGTGTAGTTCCATGGGATGGTTGTGAAGTTAGGGATTTACCAACTATGGGAGATATTCCACTCTCTATTTCTCTCTCTTTGATCTTGTGTTCTAGTAAACTACATTAGCATGCAACTAGTTCATACCAAAGATGTCTGATTTGTTCCAATTAACCAATGTAATATCTCCTAATGTGTTATCTTACCTATCGATAGTTGTTTTATTTGTATCAAATTATTATCTTGAAGTTGATGGTTCAAGTTGAACCATTGGAGTTTGCACAAACTCTTTATTTTGACATGCATTTAGATTATGCGGTTGATTACATGGTTGGTGCTAGTCATGTTCTTGGGCTAAATTGTTTAGAATTGGAAAAAGAGATTTTGATGTGCCTATGGTATTGGGGTTGAATGTATTCGAGGGTTTGACATAATTCCATTGATTATTCCCTTGATATGGTTCCCAATTTTGTTGATAATTTTGATGTTAAGGTTGGTAAGGCCTATTTCTTTGATCTTGTTGTCTCTTTAGGGCCATTGATTTATTCCCAAAATTTTGCAATAAATTTTTAACCTTGTGTAACTCATTTGAAGGTGCAATAGAAATACATGGATAACTAGTTGGTGCAATTGGAAGAAGTGTCAATTTGGGTTGTTGTGGTGGAAATTTTGGGAATAAGGGAATTGGTGGCCTTGGGGCTATTTTTCTAGCCTATATCAAACATTACTTTTCTTGATGCCGATGTCATAGCAATCTAGAAAGGTTATCCCTCCCATAGTCTATATCATCATTATTATATTCATAATGTTAATGGTTAATTGTATATCTTAATTTCCATGTGATTATTATGAGTTCTTAATTGATGTATTATTATCTAGAACAAGTTTTAATATGCTATGGTTAATCAATTATCAAGTTTTTTAAAATAAAAATGTATTAATGCATGTCATGTTAGGAATCTAGATGATTTTTGATTAAAATGATTAGAAATATCATAAATTTCTAGTATGAATTTCATTAATTTTTATTGGGAATTGGATTATTGGTCGATTGAATGATCATGCATGAATTTATTTTATGTCACTTTGACTACTATCTAAATGTATTAATACATGCTATCAAGTGTGTAGGTAATTTCCATGGTAAAAGAAAATCTAAAGGTCTTCTAGAAACTCAAATGTGAATTATCCTGGTGACACTTGAATTTTGTCCATAAGTAGGGACTAATGTCTCTATTTGGTTATACATATTGTAATATGAAATGTTGGATGTTTTTTATTATTTTTGATGTGTTATAAGGTTGGTTGTGAGATGAGTTGCCATCCTTGTTATCAAAACTCAAATTTATTCTTAGATTGGTTTTAAAAGGTAAATGTCATTTTCTTCTTCTTTTTGGTGTTTTTAAGGTCCTAAGTCAAG
>VDFB02193867.1:106286136-106470546 GCA_007258455.2 Sequoia sempervirens
CAGCTAGCTTAAGATTCAGTACAAATTTCAATCCCAAAAAATAAGGATACAAGGCATGTGGTATGTGCATATTTCCTCGAGCAAATGATTTGAAACCTATGCTCATGGAAAAGAAAATGAAAATAGCATGCTTTTGCCACCGAATTTAGACATAGTACATAGCATGCCCATCCCAAAACAAAGCCTCGATTGAAGGAAAGAACCACCCAAATAAAATCAAACCCTTTAGAGTAGATTTCAATATACAAGAATCGTATGGTTACCAAATAGATAAACTAATTACCAAGCATTCTACAACCACCAAAAGGAAGGTCGAAATACTAAGTAAAAGCTTCAAAAGAACTAGTCAAAAATGTAAACATCTAATTCCAATCAATGAAAACACAAGGGAAGATTTCATTTGCCAACAAATATACTTCAATATAAGTGGACAATTATTAGCAAGTTGAAGTAATAATGGTGAAGGGATTTTAAGCATATAGAAATACTAAAGTTATTACTATTTGGAGGATTCGTACGCAAAGAAAAATGTATAAGATACAACGGAAAAATGTTACACATTTAAAAGGGTAAATGAATTATTTGCTTATACAACTCCAGAAATGGGGCTCAAGGAGATTGCAACACAAGGGACAAAAAGTTAGCAAAAACAATTCACCTAGCAAAGCGTCGATTCCACTATTTTCAAAACATTCAACAAAAAACAAAGGCAAAGAAATTCATCAAATTTCAATCTTCAATGGAAAACATCTAACCTATGGTGCGCATTTGCACAAATTCAGAAAAGTTGGTACCTGGATTCGATTGATCGAGGTGGGTGTGAATTTGACACGAGTTCCAGATTTTCAAAACTACAACTTCAATCCTTTCACTATGTTTTTTCCCTCTTCTCCCGAAAACCCAAAACAATATCAAGTAGATAATTTATAGAATAATGTTGCAGATACAAAAAAATTCATTCAAAACCAAAATCAATTGATTACCCCCCTTTTTTTTTTCCAAAGTTGATCAATATTAAAACAAAGAGAGATTTTCTTAAAAAAAATTTGAAGACACAATTAGACAATAATCTCATAATAAAACAAGTTCCCAATTCGACAACCCAATTTAAGTCGTGCATGTGCACACATAGCCTTTTTCCACCTTTTTTCCATTTTGAACTCGATTTTTCGTCCATTCAAAATCTTATCTCTTATATTTAATTTAAAATCAAATTACTTCCCCATATAATTAATTAAAATCCAATGCTACTAATATTCACCTTTATTTATTAAAAATCACATTACTTTTTCCATATATAAATAATTAAACTCTCTTGAATATAAACTCTATCAATTGTTATAAAATACAATTTAAACAATACTTTTAACAAAATAAATAAATTTAATTGTTTATTAATAACCATATACTTATATTATCTTATTATCTTAATTTTTAAAAATTTATTTAAATTACTTGGCAATCAATTTTAATTTAATCAACTGATTACACAAAGCTGTTAAAATATTAAGTTCACTAGTAACAAACTTACTTAGTGGCAAGGATGGACAAAACTGAGGGACACTACAAATGAGATGCTGGAAATTCAATAAACCTTTCTACATGATTGATTGCTAAATGATATGATGTAGATGATTGTGCAAGGATTATGATAATGCTATGATATGGATAATGAAAATGCTATGATGCAATTACAAAAATTAAGATGTAGCTAGTGCTAAAACCATGATTGATTAAACTAAATGATACTACTATGCAAATGCTAAAATGCTCAATGCTAAGATGCTAAGATCACAATGAAATTTTTGCAGAACGTACTTATGCTCAATTCTCTATATGAAATGTTGTAAATGAAGTTGTATTTATAGATTTCTCCAAGGCATCAACTTATGTGGCAAGATTCAACGGTCCGGAATTGATTTGGAGAGATGAACGGTGGAGGATGAAGATGTTAGAGAGAATCAAGGAGTGTTCCCTTTAGTAGAACACATTGCCAAGTGTGGAAGAATCAAATGGAGGAGAAAGCCAAGTGTCTCAAAATTGGTTATAATTTGTTGAGATAAATGTCAATTTAAATATTAAGAATATTTATTTTCATGAGACACATGATAAGGTGGAAGATGAGAAGTTAGTAGAAATGTGACTAAATTCAAATATAAAATTCGAATTTAATAAAAGGGAGTTAATTAAATCAAACTAACTAATTAAAGTTGTTTATTTAATTAAAACATGAAGAAAGTGATTTAGAATAAGGAGAATTTAAGAAAGTGAATTATATAAATAAATTTGTCGATTTATTTATAAGTAGATGAATTAAAGATTTATTACTTAGATAACTAGTATTCAATTAATTTCCTCTAGACCAATTTTAGGTGTATACATTTTTCCCCTGTTTGAAGTGACGTGTTTGTGACACATTGCTTAAAAGAAAAAAATGATAATGCTAATAAAATGTTTGATATGCCTCAGACGCTGATTTTCCAAGTGACGACACGAGTATGCCCCCTCGGGAGATAAATCAGGAAATTTTTGAATTTTTTAGGATTTTTATGAATTTTTGATGATTTTCAAGATTTTCTGATTAGTTTCAAATTTTATGATGTTCATACGATTTATCTCTCGATAATGAAAAATGATCTTGCCAGTTTGATTAATTGATGTCTTGGTTTATAAAAAATAAAACAATCCCACTTAGTGACCCCTTAAAAAGGTAAAATATGTGAAAAGGAGCTCATTTGATTCATTTGTATTTTGGAGATTGAGCTGATTGGAGCAATTGAGAAAAATGGTGATCTTGTTCCAAACCTATTGATTCGAGTGAGTTTGATGCCACAACCACCCAACAACGTATGGACCTTCAGTACGTACCCCAAGAAACCCTTTTGTGAATTTTAAAATGTGTTCTTCCAACATTTTAAGTTGTGAAATTTTTTTCTTATGTTTTAGCACATTTGTGGTCCGCTTTAGTGCATAGGGTTACTGTATTAGTGCATAGAGTTTTTAGCGCATGTGTGCCTAGGTTTAGCACATTGATTGGTTTGCTTAGTGCATCTAGCTATTTAGTGCATTGATGACATAAAGTAGCGCATTGATACAATGATTTAGTGCATAGAGAGATGTTGCACATGTAGGGCATGAATTAGCGCATAGGTTAATTTTATCAGTGCATCCATAGAAATTTGTAGCACATATAGTGTTTTGGTGCATAGATGGCACATAATGGCACATATGGTAGTTGTTTTAGCACATCTAAGGTTTTAGCACTTTGAGACCCTGTTTTAGTGCATTTATGAAGTTTTCTAGCACATCTATGTTTTTAACGCATAAAAGCACCGTTTTAGCGCATTTACACCAAAATGATGAAATTTTGATTGTTCTTATTTTTGATGTTTAATGATCACGTCAATTGTTTTGATGATGTTTGATAATGATAGTTGATGATTGATCTCATGATAGGTGAGAATCAATGATAGGATAGATGATGATTGACATCATGATAGGTGAGGATCAATGACAAACACTCATTGAGATTTGATCGAAATCTCATTAGAGTTGATTAGATTGATCGATAGGTTGTTTGATAAGATGTTGATTTGCGATATGTTATGATTATAGGAGGATTTTAGGGTTCTTCAATCTCGGGAGCAATTCCCAAAGACCTGGGACATGATTCCATAGCTGGTGCAGGCTGATTTAGATTTGATTGGGCAATGCGAGTTGACTTCTCTAATTGATATGCCCTAATATAGGATCAACAGGGGACTTCTGACTGCTCTGGTTGAGAGGTGGCATAGTGACCACAACACCTTTCATTTGGCCATTGGTGAGATGACAGTCATGCTAGAGGATGTATATCATATCTTGGGGATTCCAGTTGTTGGTGAGCTAGTCAAATATGATCAGATAGAGCAAGGCAGTATTGATGCACTGAGGAGGATCTTTCATGATGATGAGATTAGCAGGTATGAGCTTCCTTGGCAAGAGATGGTTGCTTTATATCATCCATTACCTTGTGTTCTAGCTACGTTCATTGGAGGTTTTCTATGTCCCAACCGTAGGTCGAAGGGACTCTTAGTTGGTTGGGGTCAAGTATTGGAGAGCATGATTACACAGGGGATCAGATACACATGGGAATCTTGCATGCTAGCACACTTATACCATGATTTGCATTAGATGGTCTACCTTGGAGCGGCTAGTTTATCGACTAGGGTTACATTGCTGCAGATTTGGGCATGGGAGCACATAGTTGTTATGTGATCGATGGCAGACAGGGATCATCCAATTGGTAGACCATATGTTTTTGGGTACACAAGTCTAGTTGTCCAGCCCAAGTTGGGAAAATTAGAGTACTGGCGATGAGTTTTGGATGATCTAGAGACAGTCACATGGAGACCCTACTTGGATTGCAAGCAGTGGCTTGATGATGATGAGGAGATACCATATGTTCTTACTTTGAGGTACCTAATTGGTCGGACATAGTTCATCATCAAGAGATTCCTACTCATGAGGGTGCTTCGCTAGTATAGTAGAGTCCAGGTTATGCCTTAGGGAGTTGCACTATATACTAGAAGATGATAGGACATTCCAGAGTGGGGATCCACTCTATTTTATGATGCAACTTGCAATGAGTACTTTGAATTCTAGCCACAGACATGGGATTACTTGCTACAGATCATAGATTCCTTTATGGTAGATAAGTACGCTCAATATTTCCACGCACACGTTGTACCAAGGATATCAAGTTTAGATGAGCTAGTACCAGCATTGGATGATGATGAGAGGGCAGCGCCACATGCACTTAGGTGGAGGAGAGATGGGAGAGATGGAGATGAGGAGGGAGATGGTAGTGATGGAGGGGATGGTGGTGATGGAGGGGATGGTGGAGATTGAGGTGGTGGAGATGGAGGTGATGGAGATGTAGGTTGGGGCGACCCAATATTGGATGTGAGAGTGGCTTAGAGGAGGAGATCTATAGTGTCTGCAGGACCACAAAAGATTAAAATTCATTTTCCATCACATCAACAACAAACACAGATAGTTTCTTTATAGGTATAGGCACAACCGACACAGGCCCAGGCATAGGTTCAGGCACAGGTGTAGGAACAGGCACAAATTGCTACTCTCATAGTAGAGAGAGATACCTTGAGGCAGAGATGCGAGCATGTGAAGGCCTTATCAGAGAGGTTACACTGAGTTGTTGATGGGACCAGTACAATGGATATGATGAGGGAGGTTGAGTATTATAGACTGTGGTATTATGAGGCAGTTCCTCCAGAGCAATGTGCCTCTAGCTATGCTTAGTTGATTAGTGCTAGATTAGGTCAGAGCCACTCACGGACGATGAGTAGGGGTGTGACAGGGCCACCTTCCAGGGATATAGGTGTAGGTCCATCGGGTGGTGTAGCAGAAGGCTCAGTGAGGCCAGTAGTGTTTGGGGGTAGCAACACATAGCCTTTGTGTTGACATTTGATATATTTGAGACTTGATGTATACTTTGATTCAATTAGAGACATGATGGTCATTCTGCTATTTTTGATGATGTATCTCTCCACATTTTATGATATCATTATACACTTGACATTTGTTTTGAGATTATAAATGAGATGCCACTGATACTTGTTGAGCTATATATTGTCTATATGATTGTATGATGAATGTTTATGATTGGTGCATTTAATTTCTGTTCTATATGCTATGTGATTCCTATATGATTATGCCATGGTTATGTATGGATGCAATAATGAAATGATAATGTACTTTATTTTTGTATTTTTCTAATGCAAATATATGATCGAATGCATGGATGGATGTATGATGATAATGCCACTATATGGATGGATGATATGATAATGTTTTCTAATATATGATATGCTTATGATGATGCTTATACAACTAGATAAGGATGATCTTGTTTTTGTTAATGTCAAATGTACTCAATCTTTGATGAGAGAGATAAAGTCATTTTAAAATTTGTCAGTCTTGGAGAAATCTATAATGCAGATGCAAAACTAATATGGATGCAATCTATCTTAACCATGCAAAACTAAATATGCAATGTTGTCATTTTGTCAACCGATTTGTTGTGTTTGGTATCAGCGTTGAGCCTTTAATATATTGAAATTTGGTACAAACCCAGAGAAACCTAAATTCTGGCTTTAGGCCTCATGACTCAATATTATCTTCATAATTTTTATTCTTCATATCATGATTAAATAATCTTAATTATTTAATTAATTCATCTTAACATTATTCTCTGGCTGATTAAATAATCCACTATTTTAATTAATTCACCTTCTAATGACACTTTTCTATTGATTAAATAATCTTAATTATTTAATTAATTCATCTCTTTTATTTCTTCTATTAATTAAATAATTCACTATTTAATTAATTCACACTTTTCTTTATTCTATATGATTAATTAAATAAACGCTTTTATTTAATTATGTTACTAATTAACCTTTATCCTGCCTTGTCAAATTAAATAAATTCTTATTTAATTTATTCTTATCAAGAGTTTCAACTATAATTAAATAAATTCATTATTTATTTAATTATTCATTTAAAATCCCTTCATCATTTAATTAAATAAATATTATTTATTTAATTATTCTTCAACATCGAAGCTCCTGAATTAAATGTGAATTATTTAATTTTATTAATTCTATTTTTAACGATTCCCTCTATATTTTAGATAATTATGTGAGTTATCTAAGTATTCACTTTTACTCGAATTTGACATCTATTTTAATTACCTCGCTTAACTCTTTGATTTAATGTTTGAGTGGAATTTCTAGTAATCTCTTCGGGCCGCATCATTCAATCATCCAGCTCTAACTCAATTCAAGTGCAGGTTACTTTGGCTATTAATTAAGTATTCTTATTTAATTAATTAAACTTTGTGCATGCATTCGAACAAGAGTTGATTTAATCGATCTTCATCTTTGTCATGCAAAGATAATTCTTCTATTTTCGAATACCAAACTAGAAGATTAAATCATTTATTTAATCTTTAAGTCTATTTCTAGTTTGTATCACTCACGTCACTACTGACAGTTATCAGAATGCATGTCTAATCAGTTGATCTCAACCATCCATTGGTCTTTTGATCTTGGCCTGTCGTTCGAATAATCGATTTTCTATAAATTGATTTGTCATTCTTCATTCCAATCTCACAAATCTTATGACTTTTGAGAGTGCTCAATCTTGAATCTTTGATATTTTGCTAATCATTATTTTAGGCTATACTTGCATGAATTTACAAAAAAATTGAGGGAAACTATACTACACAAGGAAAATGGAGAAGCGAAATCGAGATGAATCATGGAAATACATTTGAAATTGGTGAGATTGTTTTAATTTTAATTACGTTTTACTTCCTTTGTTCTTTGTTGCTTAACATTTAGATTTGCATCTTAGATTTTAGTATTGCATGTTTGTTTCTAATCTTCTTTGTTGTCTTTGTGCACTTTCATTTGGTGGTGAACCCACGGAACGAAACTCACACCTTCTTTTGAGCACGTAAAAATGGGCTTAATAAAATATTTTAAAATGTTTTCTCTCGGTTTTGCGGTGATCTTGTTCTTTCTAGAACTTCAAATGGTTGAAAATTTCATTAAGATTTGAGAAAGTTATGGCCGTTTTAGTGACCATAGTTTTTTAAGCTTTAACTGTTAAAACGCGAATTTTGTTTTGTTTATAACATTTTTGTCTTGCAGGATTTTGCAAAACTTTTTCTGGGTTTTGAAGGTCTATTCTTTAGCTTTCCATAGATATCTACTATTTAAAATTTTGTTTAGTTTTGAGGAAGTTATCACTATTTTAGTTTGCTATTTTCAATTGATTTGTGTGTTACTAATATCTTATTTTCAGCGTGTGGCCTTTTGGAGTTAACAAGCTTTTGCAGGATGATTGACAAAGACAATATTGAAAACTACTAACGAGTTTTTCTGCAGGACGTTTGTCGAAGACCCTAATTAATTTTGAAACAGATTGATTGGTAGCGTAGCAAATCTTTCGTTTGGTTTAAAATTAACGAGTGTCTACTGTGTTTGGTGCGAAAGCACAAGTCTGGTTATCCTTACGACTTGGTACATCGAAGTATCCTCTCCCCTTGCGCATCCGTGCGATCCTGGGTGTAAGAAACGGTTACCAACTCTAGAACTTGGGCCTATTTTGGTGGGAAAAATTACTCACCCCAGAACGACTCAAACCGGTAGCACCCTGAACCCGAGGGACTTCCAGCCGGTATACAAAAGTGGGTTCTTGGGGAAACCCCAAGAATCACGAGTGTGGTTCCGACGAGATGGATCCGAAAGGGGACTCGCGCCGTATGGATCACACCCCATGAACGGAATGCCCGAATTAAATACCCTTTATTGTAGAGACCAACCTATTTGTGGCCGCTTGCTTGGGTATTAGTGCAGGGTACAGTATCATGCCCAAAGATTACTCACTACTGATCCCTTTGAGTAGAGATAGCGGTTCTTGGGAAGTCACTGCCCAAAGAATTCAGAATTGGTGTGCTCAAAAGACGTTAATGAGCCGTGGAGGGGAGCCAATGCCACCAAATTTCTAAGCTATCCACTCTCGAGAAGGAGAGGTGTTTATCACCAATTCGGGGTATTTAGGTGGGCTATACCAAGTATACAAACCCTGTGGGCCTTTGGCCTATTAGGATGTGCTTGTCTATTGTCAACTTAAACGTTTTGAAACTAAAATGTTCCGAAAACACTTTGTCTTATGATTGTCATTGTTTGCCAAAATTTGATCACAGAAAACCAGAATTCACAGTCACTATCCAGTCAACACGGTTATACCAGTTTCAATTGTCTTTCCACAAGAAGTCCTTGAACAGTAATCAAACCATTTGCTCCACTCTTTTAGACCATTTAGGTTCATTTAGTCATTATCATAGTTATCATAATTCAAAGTTTGGTCTCATCTTAGAATACATATTACCTTTAGAGTACACTTCTAGGAAGGTCTTTTCTACAAACTTTAGGATAGGTCCACCATCTACACTCTAGAAAAATCATAGTGTTAATAAAATCTATCATTGAACCTTGTCTTATCATCTTATCCTTTGTCCTACAGAGAGTCCACCTAGCTCATCAGTCTAGTTAGGAGACTCAAGTTATCTTTGATCCTCATTCTACATTGGTTCCTTGACTTAACTAAATTGACGCCTTGGTTAGACTTTAGGTAGTTGGTACCCTCTTCTTAGGTTTGCAAATTTGATTACCTTAGAAGTTTTGCTTAGACTTTGTATCTTTAGATATTTTCATTTTAGACTAGTCTCAGCCTAGGACATCCTTTATTTTGCATTCGAAAATCCCAAAAACATAGGTTATGTTTCATACCTTAGACTTAAGTCACTCTTTGCATTGTCATACCTTAGGCCTCATATCACATACCTTAGTCATACTCCATCTTTCATCCTAACCTCACCACCATGTCTACAATTTACCTTGATATGTGTGCTAGTCAAGTTGAATACCAGTTACTCCGTAATGGTCAATTCCAACAAGCCATAGACTTCAAAAGACAATATATCCAATCCAAATGTCAATCAACGTCAACCCATAGTCAACTACCCACATACCCATCCTACCAACAATCCATAAGTCCTAGTCCTCCATCCATCTACCCTCATTATCAAGAGTCCCTTAGCACAATCCATGCCATGAATCCACAACAAACGTCCACTTATCACCCTTATCCTAACCTTGACAAGGGAAACCAACCTTCCACTAATCCCTTCCAAGCCTCTACATCCTATCATGGTCCTCAGTCCACTAATCCCTTCCAATCCTCCACATCCTATCATGGTCCTTCATACAATAATCCCTTCCAAGCCTCCATGGCCTATCCTAGTCCTTCATCCACTAATCCCTTCCAAGCCACTCCATCTCAATCTACATATAGTCATGAAAATACATCTATTCATGGTCTCTAAAGTCACATCCCATCTACTAAACTTGAGGATACATGTCATGGAAATTCCAAAGCGTGACTTCATGGCTTTACCTTCATGTCAAGATCAAAGTAGTCTATCCCATGACCCTATCTTTAAGTCCATCCAAGAAGTCCTTCTAGATAATCATGGCATCCAAAATACACCTATCCTTGATCAAGATTCCCTACCCAACCATATCATTCAAGACAAACCCATCTTTGATCAAGAAACTACTATTGAGCAAGAAGTCCAAAATGATCCACTCCTTGACCTTTATGCCATTCATGATCAAAAATTTGAAGACGACCCTATCCAAGTACCAAATGCATCAATTTCCCAAAATGAGACACTTGCCTCCTTTGAACACATAGATGATATTCCTCTAGAACGAGAGTCTCCTACTCTGGACATATTTGCAAATGATCAAGCTATAGCCGAGTTCATTGGACTCTATGACAATAATGATAAAGACGGTTTCAACATCGACTTGGAAGCACTAGTAGAATCATCTGAGTTTGATATGTCACAAAATAACAACAATGATATCCAACATGTCAATGAAGCCAAGACATCCTATCAACTAGGATCATCCACTTTTATCAAATCAGGCTTTCTTGTAGAGGAGAAGATTCCAAGTAACAGTTTCCACATGCACAGTGATGGGTTAGCATCTTGCTTTCAAAACAAAAAATACCCCATCGCAAACAGAATCTGTCAGAGCATGCAGTATCAAGGAAAAGGACTAGGAATACATGAGCAAGGAATTCTAGAACCAGTACAGTTTCAAGAAAATCCCAGACATCAAGGTCTTGGTTATCCTTCAGTCAGCAAATCTAATGATGTTAATGGTATCTTCTCGATATTGGGGGAAACTTTATCTGATACAAACATCAAAATGGAGGCTATGAGTAGTTCTTACCATAAAGTTGTTGCCAACACTCCTTCCATCCATACCATAAATTGTCATTCCAACATGAATAAACCTTCCATTTGGAACCAACAAAAACAAAAGTCTTACAAATTCAAAGTTCAAAATCAAATATCAAAGGCCATTGAGTCAATCAAAAATTCAAGTGGACAAATAAAGTCAAAATGGATCCCAAAGAAAAATGGATCAAGCAAAGAAAATAGTTCAAAAGTAAAAGTCAATCAAAATGTGGAGCCACAAGAAAAGAGGATTCCCACATACAATAAATGTCCACCTCCTTCAAAATGGTCATCATACAGGGCATATAAAAGTCATGGTTCCAAATATTATCCCAATATGAAACCCAGTCTCCATCATCCATCACCCCAAGTTTGGCAAATGAAAATTCCTACATCTAAATTGCCAAACGCGTCTACCATCATCCGTCATAATCCTACATCTCGCCTAAAGTCTAAAATTCCTACGTCACAAATCCATTGCATCTTGGCAGCAACTCTTTATTGTAAGGACTCCCATGGCACTCTATCGCGATGTGCGTATTTTGATAAGGCCAACTCTAGTGTCAACAAGGATCACAATGACATCAATCAATTGTATGCAAGTGCTATGATCCTGACAAGGCAACTACTTCATCAAGGTTATTATTGGAATATCATGGCACCAGTCTCTACATCAGCACTATCAATGGATTCATAACAATCAGTGATCATCTAAAGCATCGAGGCTATCCAAATAAAAAGCAAAAAAAGAAAAGAAAAAAAAAGTCACTTTGATGAAAACCTGGCAAACAGGCATCTTGGTGACACCAAAAAGAAAAGAAAAAAAGTCAAGAGAAAAATTTCGTCCAATAGTGAAAACCATTCTTATGGTGCTTTGGATAAGTACCATGATGAAAACTTGGCAAACAGGCGTCATGTGTAAGAAATTATCTATGTGGACTATTACACTTGGGGGCAAGTTGTCTCATCTCCCATACCCTTCATATGACCTTTCCATCTATCCATCTAAACCCTACCACTCATGTCCATTTTCCCACCTACTTTGATCTTGATAAGAACTGGGGTGAAAACATAAATCGTGTTTTGGAAAAAATCTTGACATGTCTATCCTTTGGTCATACACTATCCACGAAATATCATGTCATAGCCTTCATAGCATTTTTCCAAATGAGTTATCCTTATACGCAATACCTATCGCATACCTTGGTTTTTCCCTTGTCAATGGTCTAAGGATCTTCCATTATCCCATCCAATCTTGAAAAGTAATTCTAAATGCAACAAGCACAATCCATACAATCTTCCTATGTATCCTGGCGCATCATTCAAAACATTCCTTGGCTTTGTTTCTAGCATGGCTACAAACCTTGATCCTTTAGTCATATTATCGTCATCCTCATGTTGTTTCAAGATGTGTCCTTCCTACGTCAAACAACACCGTCACCATCCTCATCACCTGTCAATTGGTTTTCAGCTTGACTAGGGGCAAGATCATGGTTGTCCTTGGATTCTTGTGCATGCTTTCTTGGTTGCTTGTAGGAATCACTTCCCTGTACATAGTCCGCTACCCTGTACATAGTCCACTTCCCTGTACATATCTCGTATCTTTCATATCCATCGCTCGTATATATCATTCATAATAAGTGGTAGTCCTTCCCATAACTTGGAACGATTGATATCGAGAGCATTTCATATCCCTAGTTTTACCCTATTCATAGTCAATTGGTCTTATACTCGACTGGGGGAAAACACTTGACATGCGTCATATTGGTTCTTACATTGGTTGTGTTGAAGACGTCAAACCATGGAAAATCCACGAACATCGCAAAATGACCTGAGAAAAGCACAAAAATATCAGAAAAGTTCAAAAAGACAAAAATCAAAACATTTCAAAAATCCAAAAACAGAGTCAGAGTCAGTCGCACTTGTCAGTCTTTGTCGTCATGTCGAACTACGTTGCCTCTACGACTGGACGTAGGCAAGGCCATCTGCCAATGTGCCCCCGAGGCATTAGGTCAGTCCATTTAGGTTTGTCTGTACAAAGTCATGCGTCAATCCATATGTCTATATGACAAGGTCATTGGTAGTGTCAAACTACGAGGTCTCTGCGTGTACAACGTAGGCAAGGCCATCACACGATGAGCCCCCGAGGCCGCACTAGGTCAGTCCATTAGAGTTCGTCACATTCACTTTCACACACGTCTTCTATTTGTAGTCAGTCTTGTCAGTCGGAGTCAAGTCAAACTACGAGGTCTCTGCGTGTACAACGTAGGCAAGGCACATCACACGATGAGCCCTAGAGGCCGCACTAGGTCAGTCCTTTAGGGTTTGTCATCACACACAGTCAATTGTCAACACGTCATATCAAGTCATGCATTACTCTGGTGAACAAGTCAGCAATGTCTCTGGGTCATATCAAACAACTTGCCAAACAAAACAATTCAAATAGATCAACCAACCATCTGCTACAAGATGTGTCCTTCTTGGAAACAAACGTTATCAAAACAATCAACCTATGTCTTATTCAGGATGTGTCCTTCCTGCATAATCGACAAGGTCAAACAATCAAACATAGCCTTACACAAGTTATCACATCAACGGCATCTAACTCAACGTCTTATACGATACATGTCTTTCTGAAACCAGGCTTTGTCATGCCTTATACAGATAGTCATAACATCGAAACCAGACTCACAGTCTTATCCGGTATGTGTATCTCCTGCGATCAGGCTCTATCAATCAAACAAATCAAACAAACAAATCATGTTTTGGCAAATATTTTCATTGGCTTATTGACTATATGGCTTATTTATCTTATCATTTATCTTGAATTGATGATACAGGATTCATGTTACTAGCTTTCTCATTGATGTCCCATGAAGAGTTTAAGAAGCTGCTTGACGTGTCGAATTCTATTTTTCTTTGGTACTATCTGTCGTGTCTTTTAAATTTTATTTTTGGAGTCATATTACTAGTTTCCTCAAGGGATGTCCCATGAAGGATTTAGAGGAGCAATGACGTCTCATGACCTGTCTTTTCTTTTGTTTGCTATCTGTGGTTTGTCTTGACAAAAAGACTGGGGCAACTTGTGTCCTTAGTATGAGTTAGTGACAATCCTTGTATGTGACTGTCTGTTATTAGCAAGTGGATGACCTTGCACACCTTGATTTATGTCATATCCTGGTGTTTGTCTCCATTTGTATTAGTCCTGCCCAATGATGATAAAGTGCAATACCTTTTGTGATATGGTAAAATATCGAAGATTCCTAACACTAACATTTATCTTCTGTCTTTTCATTTTTTGTCGATCTTCCATTCCGCATTAACAATTCTTCTTTCTTGCATTATGACGGAGTCCTGTGACACGAAATGGTATACATCATCCTGCATCAACATACATGTTAGAAACATACATATATATATAGGCATATGTCACATTTAGCTCATCATGGCATAATAGAAAATAATCATCATTTAACATTGCATATCATAAGTCATAAACTATAAATACATACATCACATGTCATTATATATATAACATCACATACCATCTCATCATCATATAGAAACATATGTCACATAGAATCAAATTTATCGCATTAATTGCATAAACAACATAAAGTACATACAACCATCCATCACATAGGCATATCATATAAACATCACATGTATAAATCAAGACTACATAATCAATAAATAGACAATGCATATCATAAGAATCGCCGCCAAAATCATATATACATATTGCTCATATGTGTCACAACACAATGTCATAATGTATCATAAATACATGGAAGCCCGCAGGCTATCGGATCAAAATACAATGTCTCAAATGGACCTCAAAACTGTATCTCTATCCTGAACTACCACTGCCATCATGTCGGGAGTGTGTAGGGGACTGATGTTGGGAACCTGCTGATCTCAGAGCTGTGGGAGGTCTGTCATATGGCCCTGCTCTGCGTGGCTGATCCACTCCCTCTGTGCTTTCCGGTGGGGTCAGTGGGAGACCTACTGCTGCAATGCTTGGGTGAAAGCTAGGGCTTCGTCTCTCCTAGGGGAACCTCTGCCCTCGCATACAAGTCACCAGGTGGCGAAATCCATCTCTCCCTCCTCGCCCAGGCTCGGCCATCTCCTGCGGCAAATCACTGGCTGGGTCCACGTACACTTCAGTGTCTGAGCTGCAGTCTGCTGGATGGCACTTGAACTCTGACCTGATCTCTCTCATCAATACTCTGTCTCTCTCTACCTTATAGAGCATCTCTCTGCACCATCCAACACCCCTCATACACTCCTCAGGAGGCAACCTGGGCTCGTAATATATCAGTGTCGGGTACCTCTGCCTCTGTCTCATCCTAGCGGACCCTGTCTCGCCCATCCTCCTCCTCGTCCATCTCCTCCAGGATCTGATCCCTGATCTCTCTCTCGTGATCATCCTTTTCCTCATCATCCTCCTGGTAGGCACCTAGCAATCCAAGGGAATCAATCTCTGCCTCCTCTCCCACTGCCTCCTCTCCAATGGCCTCCTCTGCACCTACCTCCTCGGCACCTATCTCTGCCTCTGCTGGGATGTCAGGGATGTCTGGGATAACTGCCTCAGCTGGCTGCTCCTCCTCACCACCTCTAGCCACATCTAGCATGGCCACATCCTCCTCTCCTCCCCTCTCCTCATGGATCGGTGACAAGGTTGCTCCTCATCCTCGTTGACCACGCCTCCCTCTCCTGCCTCCGCGTCGGCCACCTCTGCCATCATCCCCACCATCACCTCGGCCTCCTCTGCCTCCTCGACCACCTCCTCTTTCGCGTCTGCCTCTAGGACCTCTAACACGCCGCTCTACTGGTGCCGGCTGCCCTGGATCTGTCAAGGGAATCGGCCTATGCAATGCCCACCACTGATCATAAGCTGGGGTCATCCCTGGATCTGCTGGTCCACCCCTCCATCCCCATGGCTGCGCCTGTAATCCATCAATGTCTGCCTCTGTAGTGGCGACTGGAATCTCTGGCCCCCACAGCAGGACCTCTCGTGAAGACCGAGCAAACTCTACTCTCCCTCGAGGTACATCCTGTACCTCTCCATACTATCTCAAGACCTGGTCCGGCAACTGCCGCTCTATGATGTGCATATGGGACACTGTCTATCCCACTAAATACTGTGTCTGTCGACAAAATGGCAAATGCTCGCCCTCATCTGACCACACCTCGCAGCCTAGGTACGGTCTCCATGTAAACTCCTGCATCAGGTCTATAGCATGTCTATAATAGCTCGTGTCTCCAATGTGGTGCTGTGTGGTGGCTCCCGCATACCGAAAGGCATATGGCGCTCCACGAGCTAGATCTACTGTCATCGGTGGTCTAAAAATAGTAATATGCTCCCATGCCCATACCATCAGGAGCGTGGTGCCGCAGCTCATCGACTGCGCCTCTCTATAGGCAATGTCATGAAGGTGGAAGTATAGCATCCCCAACACACATGAACCCCAGGCATATACGACTCGACGCTCTAGCATGCCCACTAGCATCTCACCCCATCCCACAGGGAATCCATGACCTCGATGATCAGGCAGTACAATACCACCTATCAGTGTCGCTACTAGACAGTCTAACTGTCTATATCTCTGGGCCAATACCCGCCATCTAATCTCATAATCATCCACCCCTAGCTGTCTAACATCAGCATGGGGGTAATATCTACACATCTCAACTATACCCCTCTGGGTATCATAGACCACCCGTGTCCCTCTAATCGGTAGCCTCAAAATCCTATACACATCCTCCAAAGTCACCGTGGCCTCTCTAGTCAGAAGGTGGAAGGAAGACGTCTCTGAGTGCCACCGCTCGCAAAGTGCTGTCAGTAAACTCCGATTTTCCCTAATCTAGGGCATATCGGTCACGTGCAACAAACCCAAATGCCATAGAGTTCGTCACTCGACTGACCATAGGCTGTCTCTAAATCGAAACGTCGTGGGTCTCAACTCACGTGTGTAGATAGGGTCAAGAACAACCTGCAACACCATGCCTCATGTTAGCCTGAATTATCTACCCTAGTGAAAAATGAATGTTTTGGCATAAAATGCAAATGCGTCGTTATTTTGCGGATGCGTCATTTTTTTAACACATGCGTCGCTTTTATACAAATGCGGTTCAAAAATTACATATGCGTAATGATTAATCAAATGCGGCTGATAATCATCACATGCGTCGTAAAAATGACATTTGCGGTTCAAAATGACAAGTGCGTGTCTACATATTCTAATGCGTCGCTAAACATGCAAGTGCGTTGCAAAATTCCAAATGCGTTTCAACATAAACAAATGCGTATAATAAAATGCACATGCGTAGCTAAATTTCAAATGCGTATCAAAATGATCAAATGCGTTACAAAATAAACACATGTGGTTATTTTCTAAACTAAGCCTAACCGGTCGGCGTTAAAATGCACATGCGGCTTTTCGCAAGCAGATGCGTCGTTCGCGCATACAGATGCGGTGCAAATTAAAATGCGACGCACAATTAAAAATGCAATAAATACCTTAAAATGCGCACAAATAAAAAAATTTCAAAAGACAAGTTTTAGGTCCATACCGGGGGGTCCGCGCCGGCTGGTCTCTGGAACGTCCTGATCCTGTAGGCACGATGATGGGTGGCTGGAACTGGAGACATCCTCGCTGAAAGTCAGAGCAAACTTTTCAAATCTCTAAGCTAGGTGGGTGCAAATGAATAGTTTTTCACCCCAATTCCAATATATACCTAGGGCTTAGGTGGCATTTTCTTCCTACTGGCCGTGTAAACTTCCGTTTTCTATCATCCCGTACCCGTCCCTCCCGTTTCCGAACCCAATTCCGTCAACTGCATTGCATTTCTGCCTATCTACTGGACTAATCGGGCGCATTTCCAAATTTTTCTGAACATTTCAAAAATTTGTCAATTTTTCCGAGGGGGCATACCTTCACCTGTTCTAATCCAGAGCTTGACTGGGGCATATTTTCATTGATTTTCTTTGACACAACGCCTAAACGACATTGTATCAAAGAGGGGCAAATGTAGACACCGAAATCTGGTTATTAGCCTGCGACTTCTATATTCTTCATAATTCTTATTCTTCATGGTCATGATTAAATAATGTCAATTATTTAATTAATTCATCTTTTATTAATTCTTCTATTAATTAAATAATCTTAAATATTTAATTAATTCACACTTCCTTTCTTATTCTCATCGCACTAATTAATTAAATAAACGCTTTTATTTAATTATCTTACTAATTAACCTTATTCTTCCAGTTAAATTAAATAAATCATTATTTAATTTATTCTTTATCATATTTCAACTATAATTAAATAAATTCATTATTTATTTAATTATTCATTTAAAATCCCCTTCGTCATTTAATTAAATAAATCTTATTTATTTAATTATCCTTCGAATATTGTTCTTGAATTAAATGAATTATTTAATTCATAAATTCTATTTTAACACATTCTTCTATATTTTAGATAATTATGTGAGTTATCTAAATATTCACTTTTACTCAACTCGACATCTATTTTAATCGTTTAGTTAACTATTGATTTAATGTCTGAGTGGCGTCTTCGAGTAATCTCTTCGTCTAACCATTCAATCATCCACTTCTAACTCAATTGCGTGTACATGCGGATTAATTAAATATTCTTATTTAATTAATTAAGTGTTGTGCGTGCGTTCGAACAGAGAGTTGCTTTAATCAATCTTTATCTTTGTCATGCAAAGATATTTCTTCTATTTTGAATGCGAATGAAGATTAAATCATTTATTTAATCTTTAATTCTATTTCTAATTCGAATCACTCATGTCATTTCTCGGTTAACAGAATGCATGACTAATCAGTCAATCTCAACCATCCGTTGATCTTTCAATCTTGGCCTGTCGTTCGAATAATCAATTTTCTATAAATTGATTTGTCATTCTTCATTCCAATCTCTCTCGAAATCTCTCTCACGAATTTTGATAACTTTTGACAGCACTTTTGTCTTGAATCTTCGATATTTTGCTAATCATTATCTTAGGCTATACTTGCACGAATTTACTTGAAAATCTAAGGGCAATTATACTACACAAGAAAAATGGAGAAGGGAAATCGAGATAATTCATGGAAATACGTTTGGAATTGGTGAGATTGTTTCAGTTTTAATTACGTTTTTACTTTCCCATGTTCTTTGTTGCTTAACGATTGAAATTTGTATTTTAGATTTAGTATTGTATGCATGTATGCTTCTAATCTTTCTTGTTGTCTATTGTGCAAAAGATGTGTTTCATTTTCAGACGTTACAGCCACCATCAAGAGTGTTACAAGCCAACAAGATGGAGGGAATTCTTATATAAGGATAATTTTCATTGTAGCAGGTACCGGCTTTAATACCAAATACAATGGAAACATTGAAATTCCTTAGTAGTATTTATGTTGAGGAAATTTCCTTTAGATGCAAGGATTCAAAGCACATCAACCACATGTAGTACAAATGATTAAATCCTAGAGATGATCTGTAGCAATGAAAGAGTCTAAAAAGGCAGACAAAGCAACACTGGTGACTCAGGAGAAACTTCAGCTTTCAAAAACAAAGTCAATTAGGCTAGCAGATGTGTGGATTGGGCCAACATTTGGTGGAAGAGGAAGAAAGATGACTGGAACTCTAGAGGCCCACCATACTAGATTTTGGTATTCAACCATGAGAGTAGATGAGAGAGCTGATATCATGTATCAAAAAATGAAGCATGCATTATTCCAGCCAGCGGAGAAGGAGATGATTACTTTGCTTCATTTTCATTTGCATAACCATATCAAGGTATGGGAACCAAGAAGACCAAGGATTCTGAGTTTTATGTGGAGGTAATGGATGTGGTCCAAACTTTAGGAGGGATAAGAAGGTCAATGTATGATTGGTGCAGGAGCACCATTCAGTAGGTTTTGTTCATCAAGGCATATAAGGAGTAGAATATAGGATTTTGAGGATTTTATTAAAATAAGGTCTATGAAACCATTCTATTATGCATTTAGTCATATTTTAGATGTATAAGGTGTTTAGGAGGCTGGGTTTTTCAAAAAGTGCAAAATGTTTAAAAATTGCAAAAATGCATAAAATTTGCAAACTCAAATGTTGTAAAATTGCAAAATTTGCATTATGGAGGGAATGTGAAGAGTCAAACCAGTTCAAAGGTCAGTTAGGAAGGTGAATCAATTTTTTAATTGGTGGGAGAGGATTTAAAAACATGGAGAACTCAAATTGAAGGTTGCATTTTGTGATTTGAAGAAGCAAAAATAATAAAAACTCAGAATTTTCCAGAATGTTTTGTATTTTCAACTGTAGCAGTAGATTGTATAGCCTACATTTTAATTAGTTGATCCATATTTGTTGATATTTTCATAGTATATGGAGTTAACTTTCTTTTTAATCCATTTAGAAGGTTTTCCATAACGTTTTGTGCATTTTATCATCAATTTAATAAAATCGGCCCAAACTTGTACATTTGAAGGTTTTGAGTCAATAAAAATGGCTTTTTGACCCATTCCTCTTTTTGTAGCCTCTGTAACTTGAGGAATGGGTCTGAACTGAAATTATTAAGGTGTGGGAATGATTTTTTAGTGTTGGGGAGGTTTGAAAGTGAGATGGGTGTGAAACCCATGTGTGTAAAAGTGAGCTTTCTTTAAGAAAAATGGTAGTTTTGAAGAGTCAAATTGTGTTTTTGGGTAGGGAAGCATTATTTTATGTTTTTTTGAGCTTTTGTAGGGTGTGAAATTTTTTTTGAGTAAGTTTTAGGTTGTGGTTAGCTTTGGAAGTATCATTTTCAATAAACCCTTAAGGTTTAGGCTACAATAGAGGGTTTTGTAGTTTACCCATTATATGGTGGTATATCTGAGATCTAATTGTGGATTTTGAAGTTTTGACACCTTAGAATTGTTGTCTCAAGAGTTGGTAAGGTTTGGATAAGTTTAGAGTATAGACCCTTTGTTCAATCGGATCAATCCCTTAAAGGTCCAAAGGGAAAAATGGCTGCAAACTTTAGCATGAGGTTACTTGGACACTGTGATGCTTAAAAATTTCTCATCTATTCCTATTGGATCATGTTGGGACCCTCTACAATAACCTCTCTCAGTTTTCATTATCTCGGAGTGGTTTTCCCGTGGTGTCCAGTTTTCAGTTGATGGAAAAAGTGTCAAATGGAAGCAGTGGAAAGCTGCAAGGTGGTACAACTTTTGTTTTGCAACTCATGTGACCAAGCGAACTATTCCAATGCATTTGAATAGGCATGTTTATGTTAGGCATGGTCCTCTTTCACACCCAAACACGCGGAATCACTCTGAGCTACGTTCAACCAGATCGATCCCTTAAGGGTCCAAAGGGAAAAATGGCTGCAAACTTTAGCATGAGGTTAATCAGACAACGTGATGCATAGAAAATTCTTGTCTAATCCTATGGGATCACGTTGGGCCCCTCTATAATAACCTCTCTTTTTTTTCATTATCTCAAAGTGGTTTTCCCGTGGTGTCCAATTTTTAGTTGATGGAAAAAGTGTCAAATGGAAGTAGTGGAAAGTTACAAAGTGGTGCAACTTTCATTCTGCAACTCATATGACCAAATGGACTATTCCAATGCATCTGAATAGACATGTTCATGCTAGGCATGGTCCTCTTTCGCACCCAAACACACAGAATCGCTCTGAGCAATGTTCAACCAGATCGATCCATTAAGGGTCCAAAGGGAAAAATGGTTGCAAAATTCAGCATGAGGTTACTTAGACACAACTTCTCATCTGATCCTATGGGATTGCATTTGGTCCCTCTACAATAACCTGTCTTGGTTTTCATTATCTTGGAGTAGTTTTTTGTGGTGTCTAGTTTTCAGTTGATGAAAAAAGTGTCAAATGGAAGTAGTGGCAAGTTGCAAAGTGGTGCAACTTTCATTCTGCAACTTGTGTGACCAAATGGATTGTTCCAACATGTACGAATAGGAATATTTACACTAGGAATGGTCCTCTTTCACACCCAAACATGCGGAATCGCTCCAAACTATGTTCAACCAGATCAATCCCTTAAGGGTCCAAAGGGAAAAATGGCTACAAACTTCAGCATGAGGTTACTCAGACACCATGATACTTAGAAACTTCTTGTTTAATCCCATGGGATCACATTGGGCCCCTTACAATAACCTCTCCCGATTTTGGTTATCTCAAAGTGGTTTTCCCGTGGTGCCTAGTTTTTAGTTGATGGAAAAGTGTCAAATGGAAGTAGTGGAAAGTTGCAAAGCGATGCAACTTTCATTCTGCAATGTGTGTGACCAAACAGACTATTCCAATGCATCTGAATAGGCATTTGTACACTAGGCATGGTCTTCTTTCACACCCAAACATGCGGAATCGCTCTGAGCTACGTTCAACCAAATCGATTCCTTAAGGGTCCAAAGGGAAAAATGGCTACAAATTTCAGCATGAGATTTCTCAGACACTGTGATGCTTAGAAACTTCTCATCTAATCCCATGGGATCATGTTGGGCCCTTCTACAATAACCTCTCTTAGTTTTCATTATCTCAAAGTGGTTTTCCCGTGGCGTCCAAATTTTAATTGATGGAAAAAGTGTCAAATGGAAGCAGTGGAAATTTGCAAAGTGGTGAAACTTTTGTTCTGCAACTCGTGTGACCAAACAAACTATTCTAACACGTCCGAATAGGCATGTTCACACTAGACATGGTCCTCTTTCTCACCCAAACACGCGGAATCATTTTGAGCTACATTCAACTGGATCGATCCCTTAAGGGTTTGAGTGTAGTATGTTGAAATAGGCCATTCCACCTATTGTTTAGGTTGTGTCTTGGTGATATGGGCCTGATGTAAGTAGGATAGGGAGTAGGAATAAGAAAATAGCATTATTAAGGGCATTGGAAGAGATTACTAACGCTGCCCTTATTGAAAATTTAAAATTGAGGCCCCTTAAAGGCAAGGCTAGAAGAGGTGAAAAGAAGAAATTGCTTGAAAATAAGCTAGAATAGGTTGGGAATAGAGTGAGATTGTGGAGTTTGATGTGTTCAAAAGGTCTACAAGGACAAAGGAGGTCAAAAGTATGTTATGGCATGACATGCTCTACTTGGGAAAATAGGGGTTTTGAATGAAAAAGAGAGGTTTGAGGGAGTAAACATGGGTAAAGTCAAGGGGAAACATAATTTGGTGGTCAATTAAGTTTGTGTAGGAAAAATGAAGAGTGTTGGAATAGGTTTTGAGGTTCAGGTTTGGGGGTTCAATTCGCTAGTTTGGCCAAAAAAAATTGGAGGGAGATTCAGTTCGTTTTGGGTTCATTGGTACAAAAATATTTAAAAACAAAATATATATCTATGCAACCTAGAAGCATGAATTAGGATTAGAATATCACATATCATCAAATAAACAACAAAACCACCATAAACTTGAATGTCATTTAAAACAACAAAATTTCCAAAAATGTGTTTATAACTTTGCAAAAAATGTGAATAAAATCCGCGTTGATTTTCCGTGAAAAAAACCATGAGACCATAGCTTGTGCTTACTATTATGCTGATATATTTTTTCCAAGCATCCATAGGTTGTTCGAAAGTACTTTTTAGGCTTTTAGCCATAGCAGCAAGGCAATGAACTGTTGATAAAATGCTTTGATAGCATGTATGAAAAATGTGTAGCATAGACAAGGCAGTGAAGCTTGAAAAAATGCCTCAAAGAAATGTGGTTTCATGGTGATGGAATGGCATGATGAATGCCATGACAAAAAAATTTCTATGGATTTTCATGGCATTCCATCACCATTGAGACCACATTTCTTTGAAGCACAAATAGTTCATCGCCTTGTCTATCTGCTATTATTATCTTTGATAGATTTTTTCCAAGTATCCATAGCTTGTTTTTGGAATCACCTATTTTAGGCTTTTTAGCCATAGTAGCAAGGAGGTGAACTGTTTGATAAAATGTTTTGAAGTAAACATGTATGAAAAAATGTGGTAGCTAGAGCAAAGGCGATGAGCTGTTTGAAAAAATGCCTCAAGAAATGTGGTCTCATGGTGATGGAATGCCATGACAATCCATAACAATTTGCTTGTCATGGCATTCCATCTCCATGGACCCTATTTCTTTGAGGCATTTTTCAAATAATTCATTGCCTTGTCTATGCTATTGCTTACTATTATGCTATGATAGATTTTTTCCAAGCATCCATAGCTGTTCAAAGCACACGTTTTAGGCTTTTAGCCATGGCACAAGGCATTGAATTGTTTGATAAAATGCTTTGATAGACATGTATGAAAAATGTGATAGATAAGGTAGTGAACTCTTTGAAAAAATGCCTCAAAAAAATGAGGTCTCATGGTGATGGAATGCCATGACAATCAAATGCTTTTGATTGTCATCGCATTCCATCACCATGAGACCTCAAAATTGATTGTAATGGCATTCCATCACCATGAGACCTCATTTTTTTGAGGCATTTTTTCAAAGAGTTCACTACCTTGTCTATGATATTGCTTTATTATGATAGATTTTTTCTAAGCATCCATAGCTTGTTAGAAAGTACTTGTTTTAGGCTTTTAGCCATAGCAACATGTAGTGAACTATTTGACAAAATGCTTTGGTAGACATGTATAAAAAATGTGGTAGTATAGACAAGGAAGTGAACTATTTGAAAAAATGCCTCAAAGAAATGTGGTCTCATAGAATGCCATGACAAGCAAATGCAATTGGCATCTGCTCCTAGTTATTAGTTATGCAATGTGAAGTAATTGCATAACTGCTTAGGTTGACTTTGTAAATACTATATTGTAATTGAATTTTTTTCATCTATCAACATCTAGTTATTAGTTATGCAATGTAAAGAAATGCTTTGAGTTTGAAAGATGTGCAATGCAATGTAATCAATGATATGAATATAAACTACAAAAATCTATTTTTTACAATTTATTAGTTAAACTCTTTATTTTATTTTCTCTCTATATCTCTATGCTATGGAAATTCCTTTAAATTTTTTAAAACAAGTTTTTATCTCTTGTTCTACTTTTTGCCTTTTTTTTTAAATCTGATTTTTTTTCCCATTTTTTCTAGACTTTTTCCCGATTTTTTCAAAAAATCTTATACTTTTGGTTTGCCGATTTCTTCCCTAAAATATTTTTTCTGCAATGGTATAAACACATATGTTTTTGTAATATCAAGGATACTTTTTGAAACTTCCATGCATTGCTAATCTAAAAGGAAATTTCTTTTGCTTAATTTGTATGCAGCCATGCTTTTGACATTGTCAAAAAGAGAAAAACTTCCTGAATGATGCAAAGGCATGGCCGAGCAGTTCTAACTCTTCACATGAGAGAAGAGAGATGTTGGAGAGTGCATCAAGTTAGTGAGAAAAAAAGTGTAATGTTTTTTAGTTTGTAGTATTCCTCTATTTCTCTACAGATGTGTCATAAATTTTCAGTTCAAATATGGACACTAAATATCGATAAAAAAGATTTGTATTAACCAAATAGCCATGTACGCATACATCAATATATGTCAATATAAGTATAAAATATAGATACAAAATAGCCATATAGGCTTATGAGAATGCCATATAGGCATACAATGTCAAATATATCCAATACAAAATATGTACAAAATTGCCATGTCTAGGCATACAACAAAGGGCTCTGGAATCAAAATTCATTTCTCTCCATGCTCTGGAAATAAATTCTTTCCCTTTGTTTGGCAATCCGGTGATGACAAGTCCATCTCTCATTTCTATTGTGCTCGAGGAGTGCTCCTGCTACTCCTCCTAGATTTTAGCTCCTAGTGAAGTTTTAATTGTTATGATAAGAAGTAAAGACATTAATATATAGAAATTATATTATAAAAAATGATATATTTAACAAAATAATCACTTACAGCCATCTCACGATCACTCTCCACAATGGAAATATTTGCACACTGATGTTGAGGCATGCTCAAGCCTTGTATAAACCATCCAAGTAGGAATTAGACTACAAATCAATAATGGTTTGATTTTTCACTAGAACTAACATCTATAACAATGAATGTAAATTGAAATTTAGTAATTTTCCTCATACCTCCCCTATCAGAGCCATCAAGGATTGTATAGTGGATGAAACACCGATATCCATTTCCCTTGCAACATTTGGATGTGTTTCCACAACCAACATCTGAAAATAAAACAACAAATTATTCAATAACAAAAAAGTTACAATAGTGATCCATGTAACATGACTTATAATGTATGAGATCTAATGAAAATAATTTTGAGTACAAGTATTAAACTATATATTTCTGATTATCATGCTTATTATTTTCCCTATCCATATATTTATGATTGTCATGCTTACTATGTTGCCTAGCTAAAGAAAATTGAGTGGAAGGGTGCCTTGGTGAATGATGAAAGAGTGGATTGTTTAGTGACTCTAATTAGGTTTCTTGTGCACGGATCAGTCATTTTTGTTGATAAATAAGATGTTTAAAGCTTGAGGATGATAAGAAGAAGTATTGCAATGAGTTGGATTGTTGTTGCTTTGTGGTTTATAAATGAAACAATGTGATTTTTGATGAAAAGAGAAAGAAATTTTAGTTTCTTATTCAATTTTATCTTCTCCTGATTCAATTGGGTCAGATGTTGGTGCAGGAGCACCTAGGTCATCAAATACTTTTCAATTTTGTAAAAGGGATGAGTGTTCAAATTTGTATTGATTCAATCACAAAATCTCATGGAAAAATGATGTAAAGTGCATGTTCAAGGTCATATGAGGTCTTATTTGAATGTATTTAAGGTTATGGGTAAGTTCTATTTGGTCAAAGTGGGAAAATGCAAAAAATGCAATAATGTAATATTGTTAAAAGTTGTTAAATTGACAAAAACAAGGAAATCAAGCATATTAAGGGTTAAAAGGGGTAGTTTCAACCGATAGAAAGAAAATTATGGAAAAGGAAATATATTTAAAAGGCATGTAAAGGAGAGAAAAAGCAGAAGTTTGTGTTCTTGTAGTTAGATTTTGAAAGAAAAATTCCCTATTTCTGAGTTTACAGCATTACTCTATTATTTTTTTTTCTTGTGTTGGTAATTTAGGAATACCCAAAGTTAAATCATAGTGTGAATACATGTAAAGAGGAGTTAGTTTCCAATTTCAAGAGTTGGAAGGTTAGTTTTAGGAAACAAAAGAATAAAAGGTAGTTTTCAGTGCCTGACATAGTCCTTTTAGAAGCGAGTTTGAGAGTCCAATAGGGTTTTTCTTCACTACTCCACCAATGTGGATCAAGTAAATTGGTGGAGAAGGTTAATGCTAGGATTTTTTGCATGTTTTGATGATTGTAAGTGCAGGGAAAAGCAAGAATACCATGGTGGAGTTGCTGCTACACTGGAAAATAGAGAATTTTCCTACACAAAGTGATGCTATAGTCATGGGTCATGAATAAATAAAGCTTGCAGAGGCTTGGAAATGATGTAGAAGGTCTTAGTAGACATAAAAAATCATGTTCCAAGTGGTGGCTAGAGAAATAGAGGTTTGCGAGAGTATTTTTCACAAAACCCTCCTTGATTTGTGCTTTTACACCCTATAAACCAGGGTTTATTGGATCAGAACATTTTCATGGTTTTCAATCCCTATAAATGGTGAAATATTGAGTTATAAGACATTATTGAAGACTATTTTGAGGTTTTGAGTGATTTTCAATGGTTTTGAAGGGGTCTCCTTTGTAAAATAGGCCTAATCTACTAGCCTTTCTTCAGAGGACAGTCTAAAATTTGATGATTTTCTTTATGTCAAATGTCTAAGAACTTTGATATGTTGTGATGTGTTGGAAAGTGTTTCTAAATGTGCATTGAGTTTTTTGATAAGCTTTGAGATAGGAATGTAACTACCTGATTCAATGTTTGAAAAACCTACTAGAGGAATAAGATATTATCTGATCAAAACAAAGATGTTTGTTTAAACAATGGAAAGGATGATATTGAGTGCTTGGTTACTATCAAAATAATGATATGATTGATGTTACTAAATTTGGTTAAGGTGTATAAGACAGGTTTTGTGACTTTGATGGTTGGATGGGTGAGTATTATGAAGCCTTTTGAGCAAATTGGTGATTAACCACAAGATGATACTCAAGATTTTGTTGTAGCAGGAGTTTGTAACTTGTAAATAGACTACTATAGTCAAAATGTGGTGAGTACAGTTCTTGATAATGGACTTATATCAGTGAGGTCCGGTTTAGTTGATTTGTTGCCTTGGTGAATAAATGAAAGGATGAATTGTTCAACTGTCAATAATCATGTTTATGTTGTTTTTATGGTGGTTGAGAATGATGTAAATCTAATTGATTAAGTCAAATTTTTCTAATATGGTTTTTTCTTTGAATGAGTCAATTGGAATACTGACTAGTGGAATGATGAATGATGGCTTATGGAATGGCTAAGTGAATTTGAGCAGATTTTGGTTGAATGAAAAGTAGATTTCTGATGAAATTATATTTGATCTTCCCTAATTCTATTTGGGATTTAAATCCCTTGAAGAAATGATGTTGATGGTGTTTGTTGGATGCTCTGCATCAGATGTGCCCTAATGATTGAGTGTTTTGATATGATTCTTTGCATCACTAACTGCCTTGTCTATGTTATTTCTTATTATTATGGTTTCATAGATTTTTTCCAAGCATCCATAGTTTGTTGTGCTGGTGCACCTTTGCAAGCACATGCCTCCATGTGAAGTAATTGCATCGTGCTTCTTATGTTGAATTTCTAAACAACTATATTGTATAGTTGAAATTTTGTCATCTATCAACATCTAGTTATTAGCTATGGAATTTGAAGTAATGCTTTGAGTTTGAACAATGTGTAATGCAATGTAACCAACATTACGAATATAAACTACAAAAATCTATTAAGTAGAATTCATTAGTTAAGTTCTCTTTATTCTATTACCTCTGTGTACATTTGAGTAAATCCACTAGCACTAGGAGGTGTTTGCTTGAAACCTCCAATATTAGCCTGATCAACATCCAAAATCACATATTAAAATACCATTCGTAAAAAAATGTTATTAACATGTAATAAATTTATAATTTTTTACTAGTTACATACCCCACTGATAGGTGTATTGTAGAAATAAGTAGGTGGAGGACTAGTGTATCCAGTCTCAACACTGTGACCCTAGAATTTTATTAAAATAATAAAACTAAATTAGTTAATCTTGCATTTCAGAATTGAAATTTAATAAATTAAATTCAATGAACATGCTAAATTTTACCTAACTATTAATGGAATATGCATGATGCAAAATGTTAGCAATCCTCTCCATCCCCATAGCAACATATGGATCTTGTGTAGCAGCATACAGATCCTGCATAGCAGCCTCCTAAGTGTCGGTGGGATCATATGAACAAGTCACCCCAAAAGATTGACACACATGGGTTCAAAGGCAGCCACCTGAAGAATCCCCTAGATGGCATTGTACAATAGGGCTAGTATGATGGATGCCACTCTGGGTCAAAGTGTTGATCGCCTGCAATGTCTCTACGTCAACACTCTCCTTCGCAATGATAGGCATAACAATGTGCTCACGAGGCGGCCTAGCGAGAGGTCATCTCCCTTGTTGCGCAGGATCCGGCTATGCATCGGGCCTATCCTGAGCCGACCCCCCACCTCTCCCCTGGAACTCCCTCATATCAAAATAATTTGGGATTTGGTTCAATACAAACTCACTGTATAGTTTCCTAAGAAAATATTGGGGGACTTCACAATTGTTGCACGGTGGGTAATCAAAGACCAAGTACCACCTATCATAAAAATGGTTCCAAATCTCTTGGTGGTGGCACCAATGAATAGGAAACCTCTTCGCATTGAGGCTAAGATTTTGATTTTTTCTAGGGTTAGTGAATAAAGAGCACAAATCACCTTTAGTAATTTTTAAATCTTTTACTTGTTTATATGATAGTTTATCTGCATAATATGCCCTAGCTGCCTGCCTCCTATCTTGCCATCCTGTTATTTGTTGGGTTATTGAATCTACATTTTTTAACATCTCTTTCATTGAATTTTCTAGGGTCATTCTTTTTGTGGTTGAATCATTTGGATCACTCAACCTACTAATAAGATCCTCAAATTTTTTTTTTTTGTTCTCAATTTCACTCCTCAAATTTTTTTGAGTTCCAGGAGGGTGTTGAGTGATTGGTGGGGGAGGTTGATTTTGTTGAGGATTTTGTTGTTGAGGATTTTCATGTTCTTCTTGTTGAGGATTTGCAGGATCATTTGCATCTCCTACAATTTTTTTTAAAAAATCAAATCTAACCTAAAACAAACAAAATCAACTTGAAACTAAGAAATTCAAAACAAATAGCAAGCAATACTTACCTCTTGCACCTCTTTGTCGTCGTGGTACCATCTTTGCAAAGAAAAAGCAATTGTTGTTGATGAATTTTGTAGAATGCCTCCTCCTAGAACGCGAGCACAAAAATGAGGGTTTTTGGCCGCAGGCAAAGCAGAAAAACAGATAACATAAAATGAATCACTTTCACTTTTTTTTTTGCTTTTAAAATGGCATAACACGAGCACGTTATAATTCACTCGCATTATGTCATTTTCAAATATTTTTTGTAATTGGCCACAAAAGTGTAACCCAACTTCATGCACCCACCCATACATATATACATATATACATATATATACACATACTTACATACACACACACACACACATACATACATACATACATACATATATTCAATGCCAATTGTTCCTTGTATATTTTCATCTCAAATGCTTCTCCTCAAAATACATTTAACAAATATAAGAAACAATATAGGATCTATTGTATTTGTATCTATATCTATTGGAGGATAATGGATATGATAATCTCATGGTTCTCATGATCCTAAAATAAATTTGAAATTTCTACTATTTTTCCATCAAAATAGAGTTACAAAAATCACATAAACAACACTAATCACTATAATTAGAAGTCATTTCATTCCCCTCATCAAAATTTCAACTCATTACCTTATAAAATTACCTTATAAAATTCCTACTTGGTGCTATGAAATCTAGAACCCCTAAAAAGGGATTATCAAACTTGCACATGTGATAGATGATACAACATAAACAACAAGATTTATGAATAAATAATATAGGTAGATGATCACTATAGTTAGAATTTATTACATTCCCCTCATCAAAATTTCCACTCATTAGATTTGTCAAATTATCTTACAAAATTCCTATCAATAAAATTTAGCACCCCTAAAAATAATTATCAACCTTGCATAAATGATAGATGATGCAACATAACACACAAGTTCTTAAATAAATAATATAGTTAGATGATCACTATAGTTATAATTCATTCCATTCCCATAATCAAAATTCCCACTCATTAAATTTCACAAATTCTTACAAAATTCCTACTTGATGTTGTGAAATGTAGCACTCTTGAAAATAATCATCAATCTTGCACATGTGGTAGATGATGCAACATAAACTGCAAGTTTTATAAATAAATAATATCACTTCTTAAACCATGTAGCATAATTCAAATCTAGAGTGATTTCCATGAAATTATATTTTCTATCCATTTGAATGTGATCCAAAATATTAGGAAGGATAGAGAGGTGGGACAATAAATACTTGGTGCATGCACTCCAAAATTCCAAGAAATAGAGAGAAACAACACATTTTTTGCATCAAATAAATGCATACTATCTACTAAAAATTAAAAACCACTATCAATGTGGCTTGGAGGATCAACTAGAAGTTGTAACTTCAAACCTTGGTTCAATGCATTTGAATACCATGATTCATTAGAATCTACATTTTAATTTGAAAAATATAGTATTTCTAAATGTACCTTATCGAGATTCAATGGTCGACACAATCGAGTTTGACATCTACAAAAAAAAGTTTAATTATTTTTATTTTAAAGTGATTTCCAACATAGCTATTGGATTCAAACCTTGGATATATATGTTGCCTAATATATTTTGGCATAGACTATTAGGCACCAAGAGAAAATATGGATTTGCTAAGCGCATTAATAAAAGTAGGTGTCTTTAGATGAAATATATATTTAATCTCATTTTTTTAGTTCCTATCATGGATTCATAATGGAGGGGGTAGATTTTAACTAGTGATTAAAAGTCTTTTCTTTTTTACAATAAAAAATCATCCTATATTTCTACTAATTTAGAATGTGAAGATTGGGGATTGAAACATGTTAAGAAACTAAATTGAACAAAAATATGATGGCCTATTATTGGCCTTTATTTACAACAAAAAAATTCCAAAAAAGGATTATAATTTCATGAGGAAAAAGAAGGAAAAGGTTTCTATCTTAGAGTTAATTTCATTTCCTACCTTCCTAGATAACTTATGTTTTGGTTTCAATGATTGCATTGCATATTGTTAGAAGATTTTATGCCTTCTACAAGGTATAATAAGACTCAAATAGTTGATCTATCATGTCAAAGAATTATGCATTTGTAGGCATATCATACCTACAGCCTATAACATGTCAATAAAGATATTTTTGTATTTATCCCATGGGTCCTTTTAGTTATTTTCTATTTTAATTTTTCCTCTATTGGGCTTGAAATCATTTTTTCAAGCTCAAGAATGAAAAAATACAAAACAAAGCCCATGTCATTTTTTTACTTGAGTGGATCTCAGTTGGAAACATTAAGTGAGCTATCAAACCAACTATTTTGTTCATCTAATTTAAAGTTTCCATGTTAATGTAATACCTTGTTAGCCTTTGGGCTCCAATGTTTTTTCAAAAGTAACTTTTTGTTTTGTTATTGGATTTATTACTATGATTTGAACCTATGCAACTTGTTCAACTGTTGTATTGTCTTTTGGGATTGTTTAGGCACTAGACCTAAATATTGAAGATATAAATTTTTAATCAAGGTTTCAATGTAGTATTTCTCATGTAACTATTTGCTAATGGTGTCTATTTGTTAATATTAACTATCTACTTGTGCACATGTAGCAAGTTAGAAAAGGTCTTGAGGAATTAACAACCTAATTTTTGACCTCCTCATATGGTCTATGTATTCATATGTTATATTAGAAACAATTCATTTCTTTTTTAAAATGTGAAACTATATTTGGATGCTTGAAGAAGTAAAGGAAACTTCAACTAAGCATGTATCCTTCATATATTATCAATATTTAACACACCTTAGGTTGAACTAAGGAAGACTATGAGAATGAACAATAGTTACCTACAATCCTGAAAATGTGAGGAGAAGAAGGAATGCATCCAATTAAGCTAACTGCAATGGAACTTGATAAAAACTATATGATAATATGTTGGCAATTCAATTGGCTAGCTTGTTGTTATCTTGGTTGTCAAAGTGAACTTGCTAACAAAATATATTCAATTGACTAGAAATTTTCTCTAGTCTAGGTATGTTTCCAAGAAAGAAAAGGTTATTCTCAATTTTTAGTAAAATTATTTCTTAGTGCATGTATTTATATACACTCATTTATTAAGGGCTCACCCCTTTCCTATCAATTTATTTTGCTTCCTAGATTTAGATTGCTAATTTAGTTACATATTTTATTTTGGGTCGTTAGATCTATTGGTGTAAATAAAGTCTTGTACCTATTTAATTCATTAGTAGGGGACTTATTTGCATGTGTTAAGTTTACTTAAGTCCTAGGAAGGAATATTTCTAGAAGGTGTTAGTTGTCATTAGTTGTTATCTTATCTTTTGACTTGTAACACATGTGAGCCTAGGTAATTCTGATTAGTTGTCTCATGTAATATGCTTAAGACACTTGTCATAATCCTATGACATCTTGTATCTCACCTTGGCTACATAACTAAGGGGTCTCTACTACATTGTTTAAAAAACATCATATCATTGAATCATATTGATAAGAATATAGTTTATTCTTGTCACATTCTATTCTCTCTCTTTGTGCTTTCCATTTGGTCTCAAGATCTTGGTAGCCATAGGAAAGTCTAACATGCTATCAGAGTGGGTTGGGTGCCATTGGATAGTCTTTTTTCTGAAGAGAGATGGTAAATCTTGAAAAGTTGAGTATGCTCTTCTCTTGCATCATATGATGATTTGGAGAACCAAAAAAGCTTGAAAGAAATACCATATCTATAGGGGTTCCATTTTGTGGCTCTTTATTGCAGGTTCATATTGGAGCTTGTTGGTGCAAATCTAAGCTCACCATTGCATCCAAAAGGTTTGAGAAAGTCAATTTTTCCTTTTTTTTGTCTAAATCAGACATACGAGGCCAAATCTATGAGGGTTTGAAGTTGAAGAGTAGTTGCTAGATTGAGAAGGTAGCTACATTTTTGGAGAATTTTGGGTCAAATCCAACCCTTCCATCGCGTCTAGAAGGGCCAAAAACCTTAAGATTGATTGTCAATTTGTCCAAATTGGAGCAATTGTCTGGTGAGGCAAAAAAAAATTGCTCAAGAAGTTGTACGACCCCCAAATCATCATAATGATAGTGGTGCAATTTTTATAAAAAAAAAAAAAAAAATTGATTGAAACTTTTTATTTAATAAAAAAAATTAAATTATCTCGATTGAATTTCATTTGAAAAGTTTTAAATAAAATTAAAAAAAAGGAAAACAGTTTTTGCAAAGATTTTTTGCAGTAACAAGTGTTGATGGGTGTTTTTGCACCTTCTCAACACATGCATCACACAAGTGTACTACCTCTCTTAAAAGGTAGAAATCCGCAAACAAGTTCCAAATTACCACCCCAAGGTCTCTCAGGTGTTAGGTCATGACAATGTTTGAAATATCTTAGTTGGTTGATGTGTTTTTGTTGGTAATCAAAGGGCAGCCTTACGCAAGTCAAGTTGGAAGGGAATTGATTGTTCAAATGGAGTTCTTAAGATATCAGAGTTAATGTGAAATTGTTGAAGGTTAAAAACAACAGTCTAAGACTCCACTTTCATCATCAAGTTTAGCTTTACAATGATTCCCAAACTTTGTCTAAGTTACTATTGAAATAAAAGTCAAAAGCACAAGGAAAGAGGGAAGTTCCTAGACCTAAAACTACTGATGAATAGTGATAATGGAGGATGCTACAATGAACAATCTTTCTAAAACTAAGTTCCACTTAACCAAATTAACGAACAGTCTCATGAAAATAGTGCAATCTTCTAAGGTCTACAAATTTTCATCCATTCATTCACCATAGAGCATGAATAAAAGATAGAATTTAAGTGTAGAATTCAATTTGTGTTCAAACTAGCTTTACACTGCTATTTATCATCAATAAACAACAAAATGCATGAACAAGGAAGGGCCTCAGCATAGTAGAATTCTTCAATATCAATGAACAACACTAACTAATCTACTAAAGCATGCTAAATACATAGAAAAAAAATGTAAATCCACTCAAATCTACTAACTATGAGGAGAAGAATCATGAAACATGAAATGAAATCCAAGAATCCACCCAAAAGCAATGAATTTCTATTAGAATTTCAACAGCATGTCTTTACAACAACACAACTCTCTCTTGAAAATGAGAGGAGACCCCCTATTTATAGTGTCCAAAAAGTAGAATGAATGGACAATATTTAATCCCATTGTGTGGTCAAGATTCACTACAAATTAGGGCTTCACCTACCCCTTAACATTCTACAATTTCAAATACATCTTTTTTCTTTTAGCCTAATTTGTCTTCTAGTGCCTGGCATTGTAGCATTTTGTCTTTTAGTTGATTTCCCTTTTGTTGTAGCTATACTATGAGAAATTCATCATCAATGACCATTTTTCCTTCATGCTTCTTCACAGTAGCATACTCCACGAACTTGCCAATCAACACCTGAAGCTTTCTCCACTCCATTATGTCAGGTTGGAGCACATGTAAATTTAACTTTCTAGATTTGCTAATGATCAAGTCCCAATCTTTGTTGCATTTTAGCATATTCTTGATCACTTGCTCTGATAGAGTGAAGGCCCGAGCCGCGAAACCCATAAAATTTGGCATGAGTGTATCGGTGGCCCCATTCTCCATCTTCCTATGAAAGTATGACCTTATCTTCTCAATATCTAGCTCAACAACGAGCATGTCATAGTCTGTCATGAGCTTTAGATATTCCTCACAAGTTGTCTAAAGTTATTTGGACCAATCTATGTCGAGTTCCACTTCATGGAGCACCCATTCCAAGATTTCTCTCTTATGATCAAGGCCCAATTTCTAGGTCTCAACAATCCAATGATCATCTTTCACCAGTTCCAATTCCTTTTCCCATGTTCTCTCGAGCATCTTAAGGGTATGCTCGAGCTTAGGGTACGTAATTCTATATAACTTTGGGAAGTTAGTACAAAATTTCCTTGTTCCTTCGAGTTGCTTTTGCACCTCCCGAAACTTATTTGTTGTTTGGGTAGCATGGCTAATAACGATATCTCCAGTGTAGACCACCCATTGGAACTAGTCTTCTATGGCCTTGGTCCAATTTTTCCTCCTTTCCAGCTTATTGATATGATCCTTCAATAGTAATAGAGGAGTGGATGATGATGTTGAGGGAAATTATTCAGTGGAGGACCATTGTTTTATGCAGGTCATTAAATCTACCACTTGTGCTTTTAATTCCTTGGTGGATTGATCTTTATTCATTTGATGCACAATGGTGGCAACAGATCAATTTTCTACTCTCTTGTGGCCATTCCTAGGTCAATGGTGGAGATATTGTAGCTGAATCCTCCTTCCACCACTAGAGTAGCTATTTGTACAGTCCTTAATCTCAATGCACACACCATTATATGGGATATGACCCTTGGCTTCTTCTCCTTCTTTGTCCCTATCTGAGCCTGAGCTAAGATGGCTTCTAGCCTCTCTTTAGGATCCATAAGGACAAGGGTCTTCTTCTATAATTGCTTCTCTAACCATTCAGGCATCTAAGATCCTTCTTTCAATGATTCATGATCACCTTCCTCCTTTTGGGCATGCTGGATCTCCATTTCTTCATAGCTCGGATTCTCTTGTTCTATCTTTTCTTCTTCATCATCTGAATCTCAAATGAATATAGCCTTTTCTTCTGGTGATTCAATGATGGATATGTTTTTCTTGGGGCTATCTTCCCTATTAGATCCCTTTTCTTCTTCTTCCTACCCATGTTCTTCAGGATGCTCCATCTCTGGGCTTCTTTTTTTATCCTCTCCTTTAGGCTTATCTTCTTCTTTCTTTTTCTCTTCCCTTGTGGGAGGCATCTCTTCATCATGATCAGGGCTCTTTTGTTGTTCCTTGATTGGAGGCTTAGTAGTTACCTCCATTTTTCTCTTTTTTTTCTTTGGAGGACTACTTCTCAACTTCCTCCCCAACATCTTTGAGTTCTTAGGCCAACTATTCCTCAAGTTCTTGATTAGAAGTTTTCATTATAAATTTAGCATCGAGGTCTTCAACATCTTCCTTAGAGGATTGAATTTCCTCTTCTTCATGCACCACCTCATCAATGACTAAGTGCTAGTGTTCAAGATGCTCATGATAATCATCAAGTTCCTCTTCCATTTCCTTGGTTGCCTCCCTCTCTTGTCTTTCTAGCTCAAAAAAATTCATCGTTGCTTCCATCTTGGGTGGTTCAATCAGAGGAGGGGAAGGGAGACCGACAATGACCTGAGCTAGGGTAGCTTGGATTGCAAGGTTCATTAACACCCCAAAAAGCTCCATTGGTATGTTTTGCATGTGTTTGGTGAAAGGTTTTGGGAGAGTAAGGGTGGGAATTTTTTTTGTAGAGGCCATGAGAATACCCATTGATGGAGACATGGAGGAAGAAGAGAGTGGAGAGGTGGTAGCGGAGGAATAATATGTCACCATAATGGATGCAGTAGGTGAGGTGGAGGCAAGGTGAACCAAACTTTCCACCTTGGGTGGAGAAGAAGCAAGCAATGCTTGGGATGTGGGTGGAGGAGTAATGGCAGTGGTAGTAGTAGTGGCAGTGAAAGTAGAGGCAACATGTGGAGACTTTGGCTATTCGAGCTCTTCTTCCTCTCCCTCATGGAGTGGGTCCTCCTCAATTGTGGGAATCTCCATGAATCTTCCTAATTTCTTTTCCCTCTTTGAAGGCTCACCCTCTGATGCCTTTCTTGAATATACCTTGTGCTTAGGTTGGTGTTCTGCTAACTCCTTCCTCTTCTTTGATCTGGTGGTGGGAGGATATTTTGAAGTCTCTCCAGATGGGGCATCAATAGGCCTACTATCAATCTCGCTCTCGAGCTCATCCTCGAGCTCAACATAGGTTAGAGTTACTCCTTGTAGTTTTAGTTGAGTAATTTTCCCATCAATCCATTGCTTTGTTTGGGCCTCTATTGGTTTTGTTAAACTATTGAGGTCATTGACCTCTTCCTTGTCATAGTTAATTAGAGGCAATGGAAAGTTGGAAATGACATCAAATCTTGGATCTATGACAGTGTTTTCTTCCTCCAATATTTGATCCAGCACTAGGAACAATTTAACCATTTTAACAAAATATGTTGTCATGTGCATATAGTGCCTCATGTGTACTTCTTTATCATCTCTACAATTTTCCCATAAGTATTCAACACTATGTAAATGGGCATATTCGTTCCCAACCATTTTCTTCAATTTTCCATACGGATCCATTAGTGGCCAGGTAGTGTAGAGCTCCAGGTCATGTTCATTAATTTCTTTCTTAGAGTACTCCACACATTGGGATGTGGGGACTGCATACATACCTTGGCTAAATGTGAGAGGATATGGAATTCCTGGCATATGCATATCACCTAGAAGAGTATGTGCATGTTGCAGTTGTCTGGAGACTTCAAGCAGTACCAACCGGTCATTTGGGTACCAAGGCAACTTATATGGCCTCTTAGAGAAGCCCTTGGTTTTGATGTAGGTAAACTTAGGAAATTGAATAAATAGAAATCCAAACCGGTGGATGAAGGCATTCTCACTATGAGTGACTCTTCTTTTGAAGTCACCTCTAAGTAGTCTGATAATGTGCCTGATAAAGGCATCATTCACTCTATGGTAATCTTTCTTGAAATTGTGGTACTGAAGTTGTGGGTGCCTATCATAGACCTTCAGTTCTCTCCCTGTATTTTGGCTCAACACCACAAATACACCTCTGTATGACATGGGATTAGCTAGCAAGTAGACCAAGTATGAGGTCATGTAAAATTAGGAGGTCCTTTTAACTGCCACAAACCGCTCATGCAAGTAGTTGCTAATCATTCCTGCCCAATGGAACTTAGTCTTCCCCATGATGATTTCTTCTATGAAATAAAACATCCATTCCTAGAAGTATTCCCTAGTGGGGATTCCCATTACCCTACTTAACAAGGTTACCAAATCATGGTAATCCTCATGGAAATCACTCCCAAAGAGTTATTGAGGTACTTTGTTCACACTGCCCCTCTTCTCCTTTAGCTAGTATTGATTAATTAGCTTCTTGCATTTGAAGGGGTTAGCTTTCCATGTGCTCTCAACTTAATTTTTAGTTGTTTCCTCCATTTCATCAAAGGTTTGGATGTGGATAGTTTTCCCAATTGACTTGGAGGATAAATTGGCCAATACTCTACCATCTCTATCCACAATTATCTTAGTCTTTTCTTGGTATGCCTCTGTACAAGCCATTACTAGCTCAGGAGCCAAAAGGGCAAGTGGGAAACCAGTTGCCTTGGCCAATCCACTTTTTCTAATCTTCTGTGCATTCTTTGTAATGGGATTGGTGATGAATCTTTGTCAAAATTCATCAATGTGAATATGCCCTAGGTTTGTGTCTAAGATTGTATCCCACTCTATGGTAACCTTAGTGTTGATCTCCACCCACTGGAATTTGTACTTCATTTGGTCTCTATTCTCCTTTCCCCTTGGTTCTTTGGCAGTTTTCTTGCCCTTCTCTTTCTCTTTGTACACCCTCGAGGCTCTTACAACTAATTCCAGAAATCCTGCAAGCAAAGGAGCTATAAGCATGTCTATGTACAAAACATGGGGAGCATTAGAAAAATCCTACAAAATCAATGTTGGATCAAGTAATTTATCATTTAAAGATCATAACATTCCTTTCAAATCATCATTTTCCTTTTATTGGAGTGAGATTTAGCAATGCGTTCCTAGGGGTGCAGAATTCCCTTAGCTAGCAGCCATTTTGAAGGCAGCTGTAGACAGATGACAAAGAGGGCATGATGGCCCACATAGATCTACCCGCATTAAGATTTCATGTTGTGATGGGGACCACCAAGGTATTACGTCATTTAGACACATGTGCTTGATCACCCTTGAGGTCTTGGGAGTTCTAACTTAGTCATTTGACATGTGGGGCTAAGGAATGTGGATGCAGGGGCTGTCTTAGTTGTCAGGGATTCTGGCATTGGAAATGATGCTGGCGAGGTGAAATCCCATAGGTGGTTTCCATCAATGTGAGGCCTATAGCTAGGGAGGATGACATCATTTCAACTTTGAAGTCCAAACAGTTCAGATGGGTGCGAGCAGGGAACCACGAAATGGCGTTGGATATTGGTCATTTAGAATGGCAGAGACAGGATGGCGGCTCGTAGGCAGCAGTCTGCACCATTAGGTTCACGAGGGTCCTTGACACGAGTTCTTGGTTCGTTATCAGTCAGATAGAAGTAGCAAGATTAGGCCTCACACAACAAGTGGTGGGCTTTGCTTGGCAATTTTGAAGCAGCAAGAGCAAGACAATGGCCCGCAGGCGGCCACCCGCACTAGGCAGCCTGCTTGATGCAGTGCACTTAATGATTTTCAACTAATGTTTAGAAAATATAGTGGTAGGGCCTATGGACCAAAATTTTAGAGACCTATATCCATTTAAAACAATGAACAAAGGGAGGCAACGACCTGTAATGGAGGGTCCGTGATTGGTAAACATAATTATTTCACTTCGGGGCTCAGACAAATGTGTTCAATGCGAAGTCTGCAAGGTGAACTGACAATCAACCAAGGCCATTTGGAGTGGTGGATACGTAGCAGAGGCCCACATATGGAAGCCCACAAAGGGCTCAAACTAAGGTGTTTTAGCTTAGAGAATTGAACAGAAGTCATCAGTGTGGGGCCCACCTAGTAGGAGGATCCTAAGACTTCATTGTTTGGAACTGAATCGTTGAATGGTAGAAAAATTAAGGTGGACACCTACAGGTGATGGTCGATAAGAGGAGTTAAACTATATGCTTGGTCAGCGGACACGGAAGTTGCGGGACCCACAGGGCGGAGGGCTGGGGTCAGCTAGCCATTTGGGATGGAAAATCAAAGAGGGCAATCTGAATGTGGAAACCTACATTCATGGATCTATGGAGTTGAAAGGACCTTGCTTAACTTTTGATTCTCACTTAAGTCTAAAAGTGACAGCAATGAGGGAGCGTCCACCCACATTTGTGGGTCCAAGGAAGGTATCGGTCGATCATTCAAAGTTTTTTTTTGGGGAATTTTGACAACAGCGGAAAACATTTTGTGGGCCACAAGGACTCAACAGCCTTGGTTCAAGAATGAAAATGGAGGGTGACGGTTTCACATGTGCCTTATGGACGAATTTCAAAGGATTTTTAATTTCTAGTTTGTGGGTTTTGTGCGCCATGGTGTTGTCTAACTAATTTGAAGGTTTTTCTGATTAAGAATTTTGATAACTTTACAAATTTTAAAGAAAAACCACAAATGGGAAGTAGTACAGGTCCTACCTGGTGGACCCACAAGAACTCGATGAAGATGGTGAAGATCGCAATGCACAAACGACGACGAGATCTTGCGAGGGTAGAGGCGATGGTGGTTGGGGGCATCTGACAAGTTTTCAAAAAGTTTGTCAGTGAAAATGACCTATTATAGTTTCTATTTATAGAATTTTAAACATTAAATGCTCACCATAAATGTGGGTATGGAGGAAGCCAAAGTTGGTAAGTGCAATTCAAAAGAGTTAGTGGCTGGAATGGCAGGGTTCGCAGGGCAAATAACATCCAAGCATTTGTTGTTTGGTGGGTCATTGAAAGGGAGACATCAGACAACATGGGTCCCATAGGGTAGGTGGACATGCCAGCTTGGCTATCATAGGGACATTGAAGACAATACAGAGTTCCACATAGGGCGGCCCACATGGGCAGACCTGTAGGGCATGAAGGATAGCAGTTTTGAAGTCTGAAGGAAAACTACAAAAAGGAACTCTGCAAAGGCCAAAGACTTGCAAATTTCAAGGGTGGTGAAACTTGGTCAACTCAAAATGCTAACTCTAGGACTCTTTGACCATTTAAGACTCAAAATATGGGGCACACAAAATGAGGCATGGGAAAAAGTGACCTGGTGAAGCGAAAAGAGAGGGTCCCCATTCTAAATGGAGCATGTGTACTACTGGCATAACAAATGATGATTCTACTATGGAACACTCCTAAGTGTTCTAAGCATAAATGCTCATTCAAAACCCAAAATCTCTGGTTTTGTAGACCAGGGCTAGTTCCCAAAAGTGAACTAAGGAACCTAAAGGAGAACAAGATCCTTAACTGAATCAAATCACAAAAACATCTCAGAAGTGTGTGTGTATGGTGAATCCATTCCCTTTCCTTAGGGACTATAACAAACAACCATCAGTTAGACCAAGCAAGCTACATGAACTGTCTAACTCCAAAAGTAACCTAGACATTGCCCCAATTGAGTTGGCATTGTGATCCCACAAAAATTTCTCTACTATCAACCACACGTCCATAGCCCTAGTAGAGTTGTACACACAACCACATGATTGCTTGATTTTAGCATTTTCCTTTCTTTTCTTTCCTTTTGATATCTCTTTTAATACTCTTTCTTTTTCCCAACTGTGTAAGCATCGAAGCTTACTGTGGGTTTGGAGTCAATATGGTCACAGGAGCAAACTTAGGATTTTTCACTTGCTAAGCTATCATAATGACCATTGTAAAAAAATTTAGAAACAATTAATGTGTGTTTTGTGCAAGATCTGAGATGAGCATGAAAGGATTCAACTAAAGGTCATGTTCTAGGTCAAGTCAGAGTTCAAATAAGGAGGCCATAACATAGCAACAATCATAGACCAATAGTTGGGAGTGAATATTTATCTGAGGAACACCAAAAGCAAGCAGTAGAGTGAACCGTTCATCAAATCGAGCATGACCACCACATCAGAAACATAAAAACACCCTTAGCAAAACAACATGGCCAAGAAACGAGAAAAATAGGAGCAAAGCAGGACAACAGAATAGTAAAGCAAGAAAACCTAAACTAACCTATGTACAAGTATTTACAGAGAGTCAACAAAAAAGAGCTCAAGCAAGGAAATAATGCTTGAGTTGTTTCCCATTGATAGGAAATGAGACATTTTCACCAATTAGTGTTTTGAGGTAGAAAGCGTTATCTAGACTAAGATTTCAAAAAATTGAAAGGGGCCAAGCTAGAGCTTGTCAAATTTTTCATGTCCTCCTTTATTTTCATGTGCCTTGTCCCAACATAGGACCAAATCAATAATTCTAAAGGCCTTCACTTTGGCTTGTTGGTTGAACCATCTCTTGACCATTCCCTAATGTTTGGAAAAAATTTCAATGGCTCAGTCACGAACTTCTTCTAGGTGGAGCAACTTAGCCAAACGAGCTTCTCGATGATCCCCCTCTTCATAGAAGGTGTTGATAAATTGGAGGGTAGGGATCTTGAGGTGAACAAGAAACACAGGCTCTAAGTTTTAGATGAGGTGGAACGAAGAATCACCCAGGGAAGCCTTGTGGTGTGTACGATCTTCCCAAAGGGAAAAATGAAGCTGGGTGTGCTAGTCTTTAGGATTTCTATCGAGCAACTTTTTTATCATAGTGATTAGGTTTTTATTTGTGGATTTAGCTAGACCATTGCCCTAGGGATAGTAATTGGATGAGAATTTGAGGGAAATTCCATAATCAAAGGCCCAACTAGAAAATTTGAGTGAAGTGAAGGTAGGGCCATTATCACAAGCTAAAGTGTATAGGAAATCGAAATGACTTAAAATGAAACTTTCAAGAAAATTAGTAACTACCTCTATGATACATTTCCTACATGCAATGGCTTTTGTCCATCTAGTACAATAATCAGAGGCAGTTAGAATGTACTTATGACTCGCAAAATATGGTGGGCTTACATGATCGATGAAGTCGAGACCCCATTGCATGAACGATCTTAGCTCCAAGACTAGTTGCAGCAAGACAACATCATTTCTTTCTTTAGTTGTAGCGGTTTGGCAGACCTGGCATGTACAAACATGGATATGTGTATCTTTGAGGACTATTGGTCAATAATATCCAAAATGTAATATTTTATGAGTAGTGGAAGGGCTAGATCCATGACCAATGCCAAATTTATCATGAAATTTTGTTAACAATCGCATTGCTTCTTCTTTTCCAAGGCATCTGAGGTAGATCCCCTCATGATTCCTCTTATAAAGTATAGACCCTTGTAGCATGTAGTTGTTTCTTTTTAGTTAGAGAGCATGCTTTTGAACTCCTTGTAAATGGAGTGGGCACTTGTTATGCAGTAGATAGAAGACGATATTGTCATACCATTCTCTGGGAAAGACATCTTCAAGTTTATATTGTTGAACCATGAGTTTGGGTCCTGCTTCAGCCATTGTTTTAGCTATTGTGTGGGTGAGGGCCTACCCTCTTACTAGTTTCATTTGTTGAATCTCCATGTCATATTCCTGGAGCAAGGTTACCCACTTTGCTCTTCTTTCCCCTAACTCACTCTGCATCAGCAATGTTTTCACTGCCAAATCAAGTACGATGGTGAACACCTTGTTCCGCAAGATGTAGTGCCTAAATTTCTTAACTCCCCTAACCAAAGCATATGTCTTCTTTTCTACATTGTGGTATCTCAACTTAACATCTTTTAATGGAGCACTCATGAAGGAAATTGGGTACTCATTCCCTTCATCATCCTTTTGAGATAGAATGTTGGCACATGAATGATTTCAAGCAAACGAGTAAATATAGAACGGCTTCAGATAATCAGAACCAACTAATATAGGTGCATCAACAATTGCTTTCTTAATTTCCTCTAAGGCCTACTTTTCCTCTAGATTCCACTCAAATTTGGCATCTTGATTTAGCATGATATTGCATGGCTTAACTATTTCAGCGAAGCCCCTAATAAAATTTCTAACAAAGTTTATCTTTCCAAAGAAATATTTTAGCTCTTTCTTGTTGCATGGTAGTTGAATCTTCATTATTGCTTGAATATGCTCAGGGTCTATTGGGATCCCTTTCTCTAAGATAACGTGCCCAAGCAACTTGCCTTCTATGACTTTGAAAATGCACTTCTTCAGGTTGAGGGAAATCCCAAATTCTCTGTACTTCTAAATTTTTTTGCATAGATTGAAAACATGATCACTTCGCTTCTTTTAAAAGATGGTAAGATCATCCATGTAGATGATAATGCACTTTCTGATCAGATCTTTGAAGGCTATGTCCATTACACACTAGAAAGTGGCACCAACATTGATGAGTCCAAACGACATTCGTCTATATGCAAAGGCTCCCCACTTGGTGGTGAATGTTGTCTTGTGCCTATCCTCATATTTCACCATTACTTGATTATACTTGGAGTAACCATCCAGGAAAGACATCATTTGTGAACCATTGACGATCTATATCACCTCATCCAATGAGGGCACATGATGAGTTTCTTTCTCTGAAGCTCTATTCAATTTGCAAAAATCTACACACAGTTTGATTTATCCATTATTTTTCCTTGGTGAGACCAAGTTGGCCACCCACATGGAGTGCCTGATTGGAAATATAATTCTGGCTTAAGGTAGTTTCTACACTTCTTTGTAAATGATAGGCTCCAACAATGCATTAATGGGACATTGTCATTGTCAGAATGGTTGTATGTTTGGCTTGAGAGGAATAGTATGTGTGGTGATCGAGGTGTCATATGTCTTTAGATCCTCATAGCTCCAGGTGACTACATCATGATACTTCTACAAGGCATCAATGATCCCTTTCTTTTCTTCTGGCATGCACACTTTTCCAATGAATACATTTTTAACCTCCTCGGTTGTTCCAAGGTTGTGTATGTCACATTGATTGTTAATGGAATCCTTCTTTGCCTACTAGTCATGGTCTTGGATCTGATCCAAGTGAAACATTTGTTCAAGTTGGACCATGTCCCTAGGAATTGTCTTCGTTTTGAGATTGATGACCCATTCTATATCTAATTCAACCTCTTCGAGCTCAGCCTTATCAATTATCTGAGTTGCAAACACATCAAAACTAGTGATGAAATCCAAGATATGCTTATCGTCATTGAACACCTAGAAATGGGTAACATTTTTGGCATAGATGGGGTGGATGTAAGCTCAACGGTGAACCTTTTGAGGCTAGACAATGATAGTGGTTGAAGGGTACTAGCTTCTTGAGCCAAGGCATCAATAGTATGGTTTTGGGATTGAGGGATCAGCTGAATATTGAATGCATCTAAGCTTTCTAACAAGTCCCAAACTCTATGCCTATAGTTTTCTAGTCTTCTATCATGGTAGGAATAAAATTTTCTGACTTGTTTTATTACCAACTCTAAATCACCAAATACTTGCAACATTTTAACTTTTTTTCCTTAGGGCCATTAGGAGACCGTGGACAAGTGCTTCATACTTTTCTATGTTATTTGTACAATAAAACTAAAGCCTATGAGCAGGGAAGTAAGTCCTACCCATGGGGCTGATGAGTTTAAACTTGGGTCCTGCTCCTTGTTTGGATTTGGATCCATTGAAGCACAGAGTCTAGAACTTGGGGGGTTCTCTAGCTTCAGGGCTGATCATGCACTCATTCCTCATTGGCTACACACTAGCATCTACAGCTTTTGGAGTAGGCACTAACTCAACATTGTTGGTGGCAATCTACCTTGTTGACAGTTTCTTTTGAGATGTAACATGTCCTTTGATATGTTCTACTACTGTTTGACACAAACAACACTCAAATTCTGAGTGGTCAACATTATGCACTCTGCACCACTAGGCAACAAGAACTCTTGAAAATCCATTCTTACCCCTAGGAAAAGCTGATTTTGTACAAATTTTTCCATGAAGTCCTAGAATCCATCTAGTAGCCCTAAATTACCATCATTGTAGGATTCATCATCATCTGATTATACCAACATCTCTATTCTCTGGAACGTATTCACCAAGTTAGCGAGAGGATTGTATAATACCAAGAGGACATCTTCAGTCATCTCCTCTTCCTAAGGCTCTAGTTCTTCCTAGTAAGCCATGGGAGAATAATTTCCTAACTTTGTTTCAACAAACAACACCTTCTTTGTGTTGTTGTATTATGTGATCATGAACTTCATGTGCAGCTCCTGATCTATGTGGATCTAATTTGGAAGCCCCTTCCATGGTAGCCACATGTGAGAGAAGTCAGTTGTAGTGTACCCATTCAAAGCTAGGATGAAGTCTCATCCTAGTATTATGCCATATGTATCTAAGATATATATAACTTGAATATCAATAACTTGTTGGACCCTTGGGTCTGCAACAATCTACATAGGAATCCAATTGATCTCTCTGACTATGTTCACCTCCCTTTTGTCCTGTTGGGTCACCTTTCTTCTAGAAGGGGTGGGAACTATTCCCAATGCCTTGCACACAACAAGAGGCATAACATTGGCCGATGCTCCTAAATCTAGCAAGCAGGATTATGTAGGTTTTTCCCAAATATTCTAATAGTGGTGAGGAACTAGGTGGCATTCCTCTAAAGCTTCCCTATGTGGTGAGGAAAGGTGGCATTTCTAACTTCCCTTGGAATAATCCCATAGGTTTTTCTGCTTGAGCCACTTGATTCTTATCTTTCTCATTGGTCTTTTCTTTAGCTTTCACTTGGCTTTATTCTTTAATGAGTTGCTTCCCCATTTGCCGGTTTGAAGGGACATCCTTCTTTTTGCCTATGATTTCCTGAATTATAGGCTCATGTTGTGGCTCTTCAAAAGAGACTCTCTTGGCTGATATTTCTTGGGTTGACTTAGAAGAGGTAGTCTCATTAATCATCCTAAAGAAAGAATTCCTAATTGTAGGGACCTTAAGCAATTCAAAGGTAGATAGACTTATATTGACCTTCTTAAATTCATCAACAACATATTCACCCATCTGCTTAATTTTAGCCTCGAAGGCTTTGCCCTGGGAAGAGCTAGCTAACTATTTTTACATTTTATTTGGTTGTTTGTTCTTGTTAAAGTATTGGGTGGAAACATGAGAGTAGCCAAGATTATTGTTAGTGTTTTGCTCAGGTGGGGTGCTAAAGTGATTAGGTGGAATGGAGGTTGTAAAAGATCCTCCTACTTGCCTACTTCTTAAGTTATATGGGATTAATATTTAATGAAACATTTGGACTTCATCTTAACGAGACTCTTCTTCATCTACTAGACCATTTTCTACTGAAGTAAAGAGTTGAGATAATTTTTCTTCATTACTTACCTCTTTTACTTCTTCATTCTTTAGGGAAGTGATCTCTCTCTTAGGCTCATTGCTTTCACTTCATGAGAATGGACATTGATTGACCACAAGCACTAAGGAATCATAAGGCTCGGATGGGACTATGTCTTTGCAACCAGTGCTATCAACAACATTCTAGACCTCCACTTGAAAGATATCTGTGACTGTATGGAACTTGGGATAGTCCAACTTAGAATGCCTATTTTTTTGTGAATCTGAGACCATCTGAATAGAGCCGCTTCAGTTAAGTACACTCCACTTGTCATTTTATCTGTATTAGCTGATGGGTCAAGAGAGGTAGAAACACCTCTATTATTGGGCCCTATATTCCACATTCGATTTTTCCTTTGTGAAGGTCTCCTTTCAAAGTTCTAGTTGGAACTCTTCCCTCTTTCATAGTTTTTCCTGAATGAGGCACCTGCTTCACAATTATCCCCACTTTCTCAATTGAGATTGGCCTGAATGTTGTGTTGGGAAGCTTGTAGCTGATTATTTTGATTCCTCAAGTGTGCCATCTTCATGGAAATTTTTATGATAATTTCTAATAGCTCATCTAACCGATCCTTCTCTATATTACTTGGTTGCAATGCTTGGTTTTGAAGGAAAATAGGTTTAGCCACTAGTTGGTTTTGTTGCACTTGCAAGAATTCAAGTCCTTGTAAATATGCAGGTACTTGGGGATGCTAAGGATATAATTGTGGTTGTTATGGCTACAAGTAGTGAGGCACGAGAGGTGCACAGTTTAACGACTGTCCTAGATGAGGAACTATGGGAAGCTACAGAACTTGGTTCATAAGGGGCATTTGATGTGATAAAGCTTGCGTAAGCCCTTGCATCTGCATAGGATGAGCAACCTATCCCAAGGAAGGAAGCAAACCAAAAATGTTTTGTCCCAAATTAGTGTTGGCTATGATTGCCTCAGCATAAGCATTTACCAACCTAGCTGGTGGTGGGTGTATCCTTTTCACCAATGCAGCTATGAGGTTGTTTAATGCAACATAATAAATTGGAAAGAACACAACATCATCCAGCACGTATGGAGCTTGTAATCTCATGTATGCCTAGTGAAACCGATCATTCAAGGAGTTGATTGGTTCATTAACCTCCCTATGGATGGACATGAATTGTTGGTATAATTTGGAAGAGCTAACCAAATCTTGTATTTCTACAAAAAAGCATTCTTCAAGAGGTTCCAAGAGGTTATGGATCTCGTTGGCAAGTTGATGTACCAATAGAAGGCCTCTTCCCCCAAGGAATAAGGGAAGAGTTTTCATACCACAACCTCATGATCGATTTTCATATATTTCAATGTTGTTTGGAATATCTTAATATGTTCTTCTGCAATCCTTTGTGGATCTTGAGGATGAAACTTCATGCAAAAGGCTTCTATATTCTTTGGCATGTCATGGTAATCATTGAAGGACAATGGAGAGGGATTGTTACCCATCCAAGCCATGAGGGGAGGTGGGGGTTGTATTTTTTGTTGAATAGGAACTTGGGGCTACATAAGGACAACAGCAGCTGGGACTGAACTCTGGACTTGGAAGGCAGGGATAGGGGCAGCAACCCAGCTATAGGAAGTGAGCAACTAGAAGGCAATCTGGGATGAGTAAGTGAGGGAAGTGGATGTGGAAAAGGAAATATGAGTGTGGGGTGAATGGAAGGATGAAGGAGATGTAGATGGATCAGATGAGGAGGATGAAGTCACTTCCCCTCTTTTAGCTTTCTTGGCCTTGGTAGGGGGCTACAACTCTTGGAATTCCCCTTTGTTTGGAGTAGATCTTAAGACTCTATGGAATCTTTCGAGGGAGAATGAACCGATTAAATCCATCTTAACTCAAGGTTACCTCCTTCTAGCACTAGTTCTATTGATGGGTGTTTTTGCACCTTCTAAACACAGACAACACACAAGTGTGCTACCTCTCTTGAAAGGTAGAAATATGCAAACAAGTTCCAAATTACACCCCAAGGTCTCTAGGGTGTTAGGTCATGACAATGCTTGGAATATCTTAGTTGGTTGATGTGTTTTTGTTGGTAATCATAGGGAAGCCTTACATAAGTCAAGTTGGAAGGGAATTGATTCTTCAAATGGAGTTCTTAAGATATCAGAGTTAATGTGAAATTGCTACAAGTTAAAAATAGCAATCTAAGACTCCACTTTCATCATCAGGTTTGGCTTTTCAATGATGCCTGAACTTTGTCTAAGTTACTATTGAAAGAAAAGTCAAAATGGCAAGGAAAGAGGGAAGTTCTTAGACCTAAAACTACTAATGAATAGTGATAATGGAGGATGCTACAATGGACAACCTTCTTGAAACTAAGTTCCACTTAACCAGATTAACTAACAGTCTCATGAAATTATTACAATCTTATAAGGTCTACAAATTTTCACCCATTCATTCACCATAGAGCATGAATAAAAGGTAGAATTTAACTACAACATTCAATTTGTGTTCAAACTAGATTTACACTACAATTTATCATCAATAAATAGAAAAAAACATGAACAAGGAAGGGCATCGACACAACATAATTCTTCAATATCAATGAACATCACTAACTAATCTACTAAAGCATGCTAAATACATAGAAAAACAAAGTAAATCCACTCAAATATACTAACTATGAGGAGAAGAATCATGAAATATGAAATGAAATCCAAGAATCCACCCAAAAGCAATGAATTTCTATTAGAATTTTAGTAGTATGTCTTTACAACAACTCAACTCTCTCTTGAAAATGATAGGAGACCCCCTCTTTATAGTGTCCAAAAATAAAAATGAATGGCCAAGATTTAATCCCATTGTGTGGCCAAGATTCACTACAAATTAGGGTTTCACCTATGCCTTAATATTCTACAATTTAAAATACATCTTTTGTCTTTTAGCCTAATTTGTCTTCTAGTGCCTGGCGTTGTAGCATTTTGTCTTTTAGCTGATTTCCCTTTTGCTAAAGCTATACTATGAGAAATTCATCATCAATTACCAGATTTCCTCCATGCTTCTTCACAGTAGCATACTCCATAAACTTGCCAATCAATGCCTGAAGCTTGCTCCACTCCATTATGTTGGATTGGAGCACCTAGAAATTTAACTTTTTGGATCTGTTGGTGATCAAGTCCCAATATTTGTTGCATTTTGGTGTATTCTTGACCACTTTCTCTGATTGAGAGAAGGCCCGAGCATCATCAAAATCCATAAAATCTGGCATGAGTGTATCAATCTCCCCATTCTCCATCTTCTTATGAAAGTACAACCTTATCTTCTCAAGATCCAACTCGACAGTGGTCATGTCATAGTCTGTCATAAGCTTTAGATATTCCTCACAAGCTGTCAGAAGTTCTTTGGCCCAATCTATGTCATGTTGGCAAGAGACACTGCACATGTTTTCTGGTGTTGTCATTGATGGCAACCCTTGTTAGCTAGTCAATTCGCACATCATCATTTACTCATATCGGCAGACAGATTAAAGATTAGTGATTATCTATTAAGTTAGAATAGAGAATCCAAGAGATTTGTGTTCTTCGATTCATATGCAAAGTTTTTGTTATTATTTTGTTTGTGGATCTCAAGGAGTATTGTTTGATGCATAATCTATGTTATTTGTAAATCTTGGTGCCCCGTATCAATTTGGGTGAAAGTTAGAGGGTCCGGTGAACTAATTTTTTGTTCATCAGTGTATGAAGGTCGACTTGGTGAATATATTGTGTTACAAATAGTTGAGGAGTTATTGTTTAAGTATTTTTGTATTTGAGCATTTTGGTTTGGGTTCTCACTATGTTGTGGCTGACTCTTGTGGATGCGCATTGAATATTATGGATGATTTGAGCTGACAGTTTAAGAATATTTCTTATTTTGTTGAAGCTGACCTAAAGTGATTAAATCCTAAGTAACGGATATATATAAGTGATTGAATATATCATTTTGGAGTGTGTTTGATGTGATTTGTTGTATGTTGTGAATGTCAAAAGGTTAGTAGAGTGATTATGCACAGTTTCACTTGTGCATTAAGGATTTTTTGTGTGAATTGAAGCTGAATAGAGTAGAAGAGTAGAATTAGATAGAAGATCCAAAATTTGATTGTTGACCATAACCAAAATTATAATTAAGCATTTATAGATGCTACTTTATCAGTTCAAATCCTTGGAAGTATTCCTAACTTTTGTAAGGTAGTAACCCTTTTAGTTTTTGAGCAATGAGCTCTAGGTAGTGTGCCTGAATGCAAGTACATTCTTATTTTGCAATCTTTTCTTTTGAGTATACTCAGAATAATATTGTGGATTGACCTCCACCTTGGTTTTTCCCCTAACAAGGTTTCCATGTAAAAAATCCTTGTGTTATGGTGTTGTGGTTATTTGTCTTATGTGCATGCATTTTTATTTTGGTTGAATGTTATCAGCACTTTAAGGATCTAATTAATAAAGTTTAAAATTCCACAACACTGATTCACCCCCCCTCTCAGTGTTACTTGATTCCAACATGTCGAGTTCCACTTCATGGATCACTCATTCCAAGATTTCTCTCCTATGATCAAGGCCCAATTTCTAGGTGTCAATGAGCCAATGATCATCTTTCACCAGTGTCAATTTCTTTTCCAACGTTCCCTCAGGCATCTTAAGGGTAGCCTCAATCTTAGGGTACGTAATTTTATATAGCTCTGGGAAGTCATTATAGAATTTCCTTGTGCCTTTGAGTAGAGGAGTGGCTAATGATGTCGAGGGAAATTCTTCAACAAAGGATCATTGTTGTATGTAGGATGTTAAATCTGCCACTTGTGCTTTTAACTCCTCCTTGTTGAATTGATCTTTATTCATTTGATGAACAATGGTGGAAAAAAATCCATGGAGATGATCAATTTTCTGCTCTCTTTTGGCCATTCCTAGGTCAATGATGGAGATATTGTAGTTGACTCCCCCTTCTGCCATTGGAGTAGCTATTTGTACAGTCCTCAATCTTGATGCATCAATTGTTATATGGGATATGACCCTTGGCTTCTTCTCCTTCTTTTTCCCTATCTAAGCCAGAGCTAAGATGGCTTCTAGCCTCTATTTAGGATCCATAATGATGGGGGTCTTCTTCTGTAATTGCTTCTCTAGCCATTCAGGCATCTGATATCCCTCTTTTGGTGATTCATGATCACGTTCCTCCTTTTGGGCATGTTGGATCTCCATTTCTTCGTATCCCAGAGTCTCTTGTTTTATCTTTTCTTCTTCTTCTTCATTTGAATCTTGAATGAATGTAGACTTTTCTTTTGGTGATTCAGTGATGGTTGTGCTTTCCTTGGGGCTATCTTCCCATTTAGACCCATTTTCTTCTTCTTCATATCCATGTTCTTTAGGATGCTCCATATATGGGCTTCTTCTTGTTTTAGCCTCTCCTCTAGGCTTATCTTCTTCTTTCTTTACTTCTTCCCTTGTGGGAGGCATCTCTTCATCATGATCAGGGCTCTTTTGTTGTTCCTTGGTCAAAGGCTCAATAGTTACCTCAATTTCCTCATTTTTCTCTTTTTTTTCTTCAGAGGACTACTTCTCAACTTCCTCCCCAACATCTTGGAGTTTTCGGGCCAACTCTTCCTCAAGTTCTTGATCAAAATTTTACTTTATATATTTGGTGTTGGGGTCTTCAATATCTTCCTCAAAGGATTGGGTTTCCTCTTCTTCATACACCACCTTGTCAATGACTAAGTTCTAATTTTTGAGATGCTCATGATAATCATTAGGTTCCTCTTCCATTGCCTTGGTTGCCTCCCTATCTTTTCTTTCTAGCTCCTCAAAAATTTGCATCATTTCTTCCATCTTGGGTGGTTCAATTGGAGGAGTAGGGAGATTGACAACGAACTAAGCTAGGGCAGCTTGGACTGTGGGGTTCATTAACACCCCAGAAAGCTCCATTGGTATGCTTTGCATGTGTTTGGTGAAAGCTTCTAGGAGAGTAATGGTGGGAATTCTTGTTGTAGAGGCCAAGGGAATTTCCATTGATGGAGACATGGAGGAAGAAGAGAGTGAAGAGTCGGTAGCAGAGGAAGAATCTATCACCATAATGGGTGCAGTAGGTGAGGTGGAGGCAAGGTGAACCAAAATTTCCACCATAGGTGGAGAAGAAGCAAGCAATTCTTGGGATACAGGTAGAGGAGTAATAGCAGTGGCAGTAGTAGTGGCTATGAGAGTAGAGGTGACAAGTGCAGACTTTGGTTGTTCAACCTCTTCTTCCTCTCCCTCATGGAGTGTATCCTCCTAAATTATGGGTATCTCTGTGAATCAACCTGATTTCTTTTCCTTCTTTGAAGGCTCACCCTTTGATGCCTTTCTTGAATATAACTTGTGCTTAGGTTGGTGTTCTGCTACCTCCTTCCTCTTATTTGATCTGCTATTGGGAAGAGATTTTGAAGTCTCTCCAGATGGGGCAGCAGTAGTCTCGCTATCAGTATCGCTCTTGAGCTCATCCTTGAGAACACCATAGGTCTAAGTTTCTCATTATAGTTTCAACTAAGAAATTTTCCCATCAATCCATTTCTTTGTTTGGGCCTCTATTGGTTTTGTTAAAATATTGAGGTCATTGACCTCTTCCTCATCCCAGTCACTTAGAGGCAATGATAGGTTGGTGACAACATCAAATCTTGGATCTATCACAGTGTTTTCTTCCTCCATAATTTGATCTAGCACTGGGAACAATTCAACTATTTTAAACAAATATGTCATCATGCACATATAGTGCCTCATTCTCACTTCCTTATCATCTCTTTAATTCACCCAAAAGTCTTCAACACTATGTAAATGGGAATATTCTTTCCCAACCATTTTCTTCAATTTTCCATATGGATCCATCTGTGGTCGGCTATTGTAGAGCTCCAGGTTATATTCATTAATTTCTTTCTTAGAGTTTTCTGCACATTGGGATGTGGGGATTACATACATACCTTGGTTGAATGTGAGAGGATATGGAATTCCTGGCTTGTGCTTATCACATAGAAGAGTATGTGCATGTTGCAGTCATCTAGAGACTTCGAACATTATCAACCGATCATTTGGGTACTGGTGCAGCTTATATGGCCTCTAAAAGAATCTCTCAGTTCTGATGTAGGTAAACTTAGGAAATTGAATAAAAAGAAATACAAACTAGTAGATAAAGACATTTTCACTATGAGTGACTCTCCTTTTGAAGTCACCTCTGAGTAGTCAAATAATGTGCCCGATAAAGGTATCATTCACTTTGTGGTAATCTTTCTTGAAATTGTGGTACTAAATTTGTGGGTGCCTATCATAGACCTTCAATTCTCTCCCTAGAGTCTAGCTTGGTGCCACAAATAGGCCTCTATATGGCACAAGATCAACTACCAAGTACACCAAGTATGAGGTCATGTAAAATTGGGAGGTCCTTTTAACTACCACAAACTGCTCATGCAAGCAGTTGTTGATCATTCCTACCTATTGGAATTTAGTCTTCCCCCCAATGATCTCTTCTATGAAATAAAACATCCATTCCTAGAAGTATGTCATAGTGGGGATGTCCATGACCCTACTTAACAAGGTTACCAAATCATGGCAATCCTCATGGAAATCACTCTTGAAGAGTTCTTGAGGTAATTTTTTCATGCTTCCCCTCTTCTCCTTCACCCAATATTGATTAATTAGCTTCTTGCATTTGAGGGGGTAATTGGAGGATAAGTCGGCCAATACTCTACCATCTCTATCTACAATTCTCTTAGTCTTTTCTTGATATGCCTCTGTACAAGCCATTACCAACTTAGGAGCCACAAGAACAAATGGGAAACTATCTTCCTTGGCCAATCCACTTTTCCTAATCTTCTTTGCATTCTAATTAATGGGATTGGTGATGACTCTTTTTCATAATTCATCAATGTTAATATGCCCCAGGTTTGTGTCTGAGACCATATCCCACTCTATGGTAACCTTAGTGTTGATCTCCACCTGCTAGAATTTGTAATTCATTTGATCTTCATCCTCCTTTCCCCTTGGTGATTTGGAAGTTTTCTTTCCCTTCTCTTTCTCTACAGATGTCCTCAAAGGTCCTACAGTTGATTCCATAAATCCTACAAGCAAATGACCTATTAGCATGTTCATGTACAAAACACAGGGAGTGTTAGCAAAATCCTACAAAATCAATGTTGGATCAAGTAATTTATCATTTAAAGATCATAAAATTTCTTTTAGATCATCATTTTCCTTTTGTTGGAGAGAGATTTAGTAATGTGGGCCTAGGGGTGCACACTTCCCTGGGGTGGTAGCCATTTTGAAGGCAACTGTAGATAGACAACAAAGGGGACATGACGACCTGCATGGATCTACCCACATTAAGATTTCATGTTGTGATGGGGGCCACCAAGTTATTACATCATTTGGACACATGTGCTTGATCATCCTTAAGGTCTTGGGAGTACTAACTTAGTCATTTGGCATGTGGGGCTAAGGAATGCAGGTGCAGGGGTTGTCTCAGTCATCAAGGATTTTGTCATTGAAAACAGCGTTGGTGAGGCAAAATATCGTAGGTGACATCCCACAGTGCAGGGCTTGCAACTAGGGAGGATGGTTTCATTTCATCTTTGAAGTCCAAACGGTTTAGATGGGTATGGGTAAGGACCCACAGAATGGAGTTGGATGTTGGCCATCTAGAACAGTGGAGATGGGATGGTGGCCCACAGGTGGCGGTTCACACCGTCGAGTCCACGAGGGTCCTCGACATGAGTTGTTGGGATGATGATCGACAGGGAGCCACTTGCACTGGGAAGCCTACCTAATGCAATGCACTTAATGATTTTCAATGAATGTTCAAAAAATCCAGCAGCAAGGCCCGTGGACCGAAAGGTCAGAGACCTTTTTCTATTTAAAATGATGAAAAAAAGGAGGCAACGATCCATAATGGAGGGTCTACAATTGGTAAACTTAATTATTTCACTTCAATGCTTAGACGAATGTGCTCAATGTGGAGTCTGCAAGGTAGACAGATGGTCAACCAAGGTCGTTTGGAGTGGAAGACGTACAACAGAGGCCCACATATGGAATCTCACAAAGGGCTCAAACTTAGGCATTTAGGCTTAGTCAATTAGATGAAAGTCACTGGCACGGGGCATGCCTAACGAGAGGATCCTAAGACTTTTCCATTTGGAAATGAATCATTGAATGGTGGTGAAGTGAAGGAAAACAACTGTAGGTGATGGTCTATCAGAGGGGTTAAACAATAAGCTTGGTTAGCAGAAATGAAAGTTGTGGGACCCACAGGGCAGAGGGTCGGGGTCGGTTATCTGTTTGGGATGGCGAATCACAAAGGGCAATCTGAATGCAGAAACTTGCATTCACAGATTTGCGGAGTTGAAAGGACCTTACTTTACTTGTTATTCTCGCTTAAGTCTAAAATTGACAGCAATGAGGGAGTGTCTACTCGCATCAACAGGTTCAAGGAAGGTATCGATCGGTCATTCAAAGTTTTTGTTTGGGGAAGTTTGACAACGGTGATGAACATTTTGTGGGCCGCAAGGGCTCAACGACCATGGTTCAAGAATGACAATGCAGGGGGAAGGTATTGCATGCACCTTATGGATGAATTTCAAAGGATTTTCCATTTCCATTTTGTGGGTTTCGTGTGCCATTGTGTTGTCTAACTAATTTGAAGGTTTTTCTACTTAAGAATTTTGATAAATTTACAATTTTTAAAGAAAAACCACAAATGGGCAGCGGTGGAGTTCCTACCTAGTGGACCTACAAGAAATTGATGAGGACAATGAAGATCACAATGCACAAATGGCGGCAAGATCTTGCGAGCATGGAGGTGGCGATTGTTGGAGGGCTTTGACAAGTTTTCAGAAAGCCTGTCAATGAAAATGACCTGTCAGAGTTGCTATTTATAGACATTTAAACATTAAATGCTTGCGATAAATGTGGGTATGGAGGTAGCCAAAGTTGGTAAGTGCATAGTTCAAAGACTCAAAATAGGGGGCAGCAAATGAGGGAAAAAGTAACTCGACAAAGCAAAAAGAGAGGGTCCCCATTATGAACGGGGCATGTGTGCTAGAGGCACAACACTAGGTACACTACAAACTACACTTTGTGTACCCCTTGTGCCATACAATGGGCCCCACCTTTCCCCGCCTCCACTATCCACTGGTCAAAGTTCATCAAACTGGCGAACTTCAAAAATTTAGGTGAACTCATTTATTCCATCGGTCAATTCAAAAATTTAGGTGGTGGTTTCATTAAAAGAAATCTGAGCACTTCATATATTTTGGTGATAGTCAAAAAGACTAGAAGAATAAAGAAAGATTCGCTTGTAGATTCTCAATCACCAACGAGTAAAGAATATTTCGGGGGTTGAGAGCATATTTCAACAATTTTCTAGTGAAGGAGTGCTTTACGGCATGATGACCATTTGGCCATCAACCTTAACCCTACATTGCATGTCACAGCTAAATGAATGTCAATTTTAACCTACCAATTTGATGACATCAACACAGTTTTGAAATTTTCCAACCCCCTTCCATTTGAATTTTGGTTTTCGCAATTAAACTTTGAAGGCTAATATCTCAGTCATACAAGCTTCTTTTTCAGTGCAATGTTTTTTGATTTGGGGTAGAATTTTCCACTCTTTGTGGTGGTGCAATCATTTTTTGGTTTTGGTACCTAGTTTTTCTGGAAATTGCAGATTTTCATAGGTGTTGTTGCTTTGTTCTCATTTTGGGAACTTCAGGATCTCATATCTTGCTCCTATGATAACTTTTTTGTGTGAAATTTTATTCTAAGGTTCCTTTGCTCACATCATATAATAATCCAACATGGCATCAAAATGCATGGAGCATTTTAAGGACAAAAGTTCACACTCTATATGTTGAAGATAAGGTACTTGAACCTACAGATGTAGATAAAAAGTTAAAATGGGTGATTAAACATACCAAAGCTCTTGGATGTCTTTGTGGACTAGTTTCTCAATATTTTTTGTTCCAAACTAAATCATGTAAAAATTCTCATGAAGCTTGGGACAAATCAAAAACATTGTATGGTACTATAGATGAAGTAAGAGGCTATCAAATTGATAATGAACTGATGATCCTTGATCCTAAGAACTTTGAAAACATCCAAGACTACATCACTAAGGTTAATGATCTAAGAGAGCAATGTAAAGCATGTGGAATTGATAAGGAAATTCAGTTGGTCTACAATACAATGAACAAACTTGGTTCTGATTATGCTTCTTTTGTTTCTAGCTTTTATACTCATAGATTGACTATGGGGTCTGCATATACTACACCTTCATTTACATCATTTTATGAGATGTTGATATATGAGAAACAAAAGCTCATCTCAATGGGTATCATCAAGACTTCTAAATATTAGGAATTGTTGGTTAGTCAGGTAAAAGAATCAAAATTAGATAAGAAATAGAAGAAAGAAAAGAATAATCCACATTTAGATCAAGCAAAGAAAAAATCATCTTCTAAAGGGGAATCATCTAAGAAAGAGAGGCCTTTTTGTGCATACTGCAAGAAGGATGAACATGAAGAACACTATTGTTACAAGAAGGATATTGATGAGTTGAAAAATATTCTCAAAAAGAATCAAATTGATTTTCCTTCTAGAATGTCTGAATCACCTCCTTTTTCAAAACAGTCTAAGAAGGACAAAGGTCAAGCATCTACATCAGGAAACAAAGGACAAGCTCTTTGTGCTTTTTCAAGTCCAGGATCAGTGAGATGGCTTCTAGATTCAAGAGCATCTCATCATATGGCATCTTCAAATTCTATATTCTCTTCTTTTCAACCTTGTTCTATGTCTTCTATCTTGATGGGAAACAATACATATATGAGTGTAACAGGGAAGGGATCTATTAGTTTTTGGGACAACACTTTCAAGGATGTCTTATGTGTTCCTCATCTAACAAACAATCTTCTTTCCATATATCAGAGTAAAGATGGTGGAGATGGGAGGACTATGGAGTTCACTCCTAATTCAATTATCATTTGAGACTTGGAAAGTTGAGAGATCATTGCTACTAGGGTGGTTGATCATTCATCTCAGTTATATACCTTGGAATATTTTTCTTCTAATGATGATATTGTTCCTTCGATTGTTGATCACACATCTAGTATGAACCATGATTCAGATGAGACTTTGGCTACTTGAAATTGGGAGTTGTCTCATTAGATCTAGTTCTTGAGTCATGCATTTTATCTCCTCCACCTACTGTTGCAGTTGATGATGCTTGTGATTCCACAATTCGGGTTCCTTGTGATTCAGTGCAACAGGACATACATAGTCTTTCATATTTCACTACTTTAGATGACTTCTTGACAAGTATTTTAGACTTGTTTGTGGAGTCTCATATTGTAGATTTGGGGGACACCATTGATGACATTCATCTTCTCTTTGATGAAGATGCTCCTTCTTCAGTTGTTGTAAGGGAACACTCTCACTCTCTTGTTCATTCTCTACATGATCATTCTTTGCAATTTGGTGTGAGCATGGATACTTTTGGACAAAATTTGGAGGAAGCTTCTTTTTCTTCAGAGGGGATATCTTTGTCTTTCGATCATGTTCTACATTCATCTCTACTAGATGTTGGATTGTCCTCTTCAGTAATGTGGCCTAGAATTCTTATTTGGAGTGTGTCAACTTTCAGAATTGACATGGAGACACTTGAGCATGCTTCAGAGACATCCTACACCATTCATATTCTTGACATCCTGCATACATCCATGGTTTTGTTTCTTCCTAAGGGGAGGAATATTGTTCAATGATATTGGATCATCTTTAGCATTCAATGTCGAGCTTCTACCATCATTATAGGAGACTCAACATTGAGGGGGGCTACATTGTCTCTCTTCTTCTTCTCTCTTATGGGGAGTCTTTTTCCTCACATGGGGTTTTGGCCTTCTCATTCTTCATTGAGATCAATTATTTTTTGTATTTCATCTCTCTTTTGGGGAGGAGTTTTATCCCACTAGGTTTTCTCCTTTTCTCTATTTGTGAGAGATTTCATTTTCTTTTGTACATGGGCACCTAACATGGTCTGGTAGCCAGAACCCATCTTCATCTTTGTGTAGTTTGCATAATAATCTATTACTCCTTAAGTTTCACTTAAGGGGGGGTGTTAGTGTAAATAAATTCTTGTACCTAGTTAATTCATTACTAGGGGACTTATTTACATGTGTTAAGTTTACTTAGGTCCTAGGAAGGAATATTTCTAGATGGTGTTATTTGTCATTAGTTGTTATCTTATCTTTTGACTTATAACACATGTGAACCTAGGTAAGTGTGATTAGTTGTCTCATGTCATATGATTAAGAAACTTATCATAATCCTATGACATTTTTAATCTCACCTTGGCTATATAACCAAGGGGTCTCTACTACATTGTAAGAAAAGAATCATATCATTGAATCATATTGCTAAGAATATTGTTTATTCTTGTCACATTCTATTCTCTCTCTTTGTGCTTTCCATTTGGCCTCAAGATCTTGGTAGCCATAGCCAATTCTAAAAAGATCCTTTTTTATTTAGGGCTCCAAATTTGCATTAACTATTGTAACTTGCAATAAATTTTTGTTTTATTGACCTATTGTGGCTCTTTGTAGACATTATATATTTTTTTCTTTTATTTTTTCATTTTTTGGTGAACTAGTTCTATGTTATAATCAATTTTTCTTACAAATGAAATCTCAAAATTAGGGAATTTTTCTAGTTTTTCAATTACCAATCATTCCTAGAGTACTCTTATAAATCCTTTAAAAATATTTTTTTTTGATGCATGTTATGTAAAATTTGTCTTTTAGAGCCAATAGGAGTAGATTTTGTGACCAAGCATTGCACATATAACCTTTGATAACTCATTTTTTAGGCCTAGTTTTGTTTTTAATTTTCTTTTCTCTCATATTGTTTCATTTTATTTCATTCATGAAAAATGTTGCATGCACAAAAAATTATGGTAGAAGATATCTTGAGGTGTTTTAAAGCTTCATTCACCTTCTTCCCTATTTACAAAGTTGGTGTGTTTTCCATGAATTAAGTTTTGGCTTCCCACAATACAATGCAAGCATTTGAGTTTTATAAGTGCAAAGTAGATGTGAGGCCAAACATTGCAATTTGAATTTTCAAGAGGATATGATAAACATTTCATGACTTGAAACAAGTATTTTATATCTATTGATTTGTATTGGTCATCATTCTCCCAAAACAATTCAAATAGTTGGTTGTCCAACTTTAGAGAAACTATCCAAATTTTGGATGAGATTCAACCACCCACAAAAAAGGGGAAAAATCCCCACTTCTAGATCAAAAATCTGGGTTGAATTAGCAATTTTTGGTCTATTTTTGACCAAGTTGTGTTTCTCTAAGACTCATTTTGAAGCATGGATATTATATATTTCAATGTGTTTTGTTGAGTTGGATTTTGAAAAATGAGATTATATCTATATTTTTATTTCCTATTGTAGACATGACCTTACTAACATGCTAATGAATTTATTGTGTAGGAAACTCACATTTGTTGGAGATAAATCTCCTTTCATACACAAGCTCTTCACATGAATGCAATATGGACAAAAGATATCAAAGAACATATTTGAACATGATATGCTCATTTATCAAAATCTCATTTTTCCAACTGGTGCAACATTGTTCTGCCAACATTTGCTAGGAACTATGCTGCCATATAACTCTTGTTTGATTTGCACTCTATCCTCAATAAAATTAGTAGATTTGAGCATGCAAAAAATACCTACCCAACCCAAACACACTTTACACCTACACAACACTAGCACTCTTAAGAATGCATCATATTTCAACTATGTGCATTACCCTCCATGGCCATAATTTAGTTGAAAAGTAAATTTTACCCCATCTCATGTATATATCCCCTTTATCATAGACCTAGTGTTTTTTGGTTTGGAAGAAAAAATTGCCAAATAAAAAATATTGATAAAACCCAAGAAAGGGAAAATACATCCCTAATTCCTAAGACACCCAAAACAAAAAAAGAGCATCGATAAGAAGATTTTTCCTATAATTCATCAACCCAAAATAATAAGAAAATAAAAATATTAAAAGAAAATATAACAACCCCAAAAAATAGAATAATTAATCCATATTTTGTATTTCTTAAATTATCTCAATGAAGATTCACATCAAATAGAAAATATGGATGCACCAACTAGAGTTTATACACAATTTAAATTTTATAATTCCTAATTAGGGTTCATATGCAAGAGCAATGCGAGTTCACCCAAAAGTAGGATATATAAACCTTTATTATCTCGAGAGGACCCAAAGGGACCCAATTTACAGCTAGGTGTCCTTAGATGAACACAATGCACAACATATCTAATTCATAGTAGAGTGACACTTAAAAAAAATACACAACATAAACAAATAAATCTAAATCCTTTTTTGGAAATCCTTAAACAACAAGACACATAAATAGCACCAATTCATACTAGGGTTCCCTCCAAAATACAAACCATAAATTAGACTTAAATAGAAATAAAAAAATTGCAAAAACATCATACAAATAAACTTATCATATATAGAAATCCACAATGTACCCATCACAAATAATTAGACTAAAGTAGCAATTGCCAAATTTGACAAAACAACACACATAAATTTATAATTTAGTGAAGAGCACAACTTACTAGTCATGCAACAAGCTCATTTGTTTGAATGGGTTCATCATTTGGTTTAGACAAGAGGGCATTAAGATAAAAAACTATAGGACCTAGGACTTTGGAAAGTGATTCCACAGAAACTAAAAGATGCCTTGAATTGAGAAGCATGATCTAGGCCATCTTTGGAAAATTATATATAGACAAGCTTCAATAATCCTCTTGCACTATTTCATGTAGCCTATTCTTAGATATCATCCTCATGATCTCTTCAAAATAGAGAATATTAAGCATCAATAGAATAGATAACTATTTCCCTTTTTTTTTAATCTATTTAAAATTGTGTGGTACAATTATAGTGTTTGAGGGATTGCCTACATTTTCTCCTACTATATAGTGCATAGTTTAAGGTGTGTGAAACAAATAAGGCTCACCAAAAAATCTCTTTCTTTCCTTGTGCTTCAACTTTCATAGTAAAGAAGAAACCCAAGAGCTAGTTTTGTTCTCTCTCTATTGAAAATTGAGAAAAACAAACTTCACACACCTAGTATTTGAGCACCCTAACTTTGTGTTTCTCAAATTCCTACATGGAAATTTCAAATCACTTCTAGTTTTTTTCAGTAGATTACTTGGCAAGTCCCTTACTTATAATGAAGGTTGCAGGCCTACATCATCAAATTTGATGCCACATCAACATGATTTATTTCAAGGTGTCCCAAAAGGCCCCCAAAAAAGTGAGATTGGTAGTTGTGCACTAAATCATGTTTTATTGGTGCACTAATGTGGCACCACATGATTTGTCTCTTTTTAGATCTAATGAATACATTTCATTCAATTATGATTAGTCATCATCAATACTAACAACTTTAAATTCACAACTATTTGTCCAATATTATTAAAATTATTGGGCATTAAATCAACAAATGCTATAACAACTATTGGGACATGCTTAGGTATTGGATCATCTCCCCTAGTTAAACTAAAAGTGTCACTTTCTTTTCCTTTTGATACTTCTCATTATGGTTGCCTTTGTCTACAATGAAAATAGATTGGCTTCATTTAAAAGTTGTTAGTCCCTCCAAATCAACAAGACTCTTGCTCCTCTAAAGGTCTCATCACTATTTTTCAGGCTAGATGCACAATTATGAAGATAGAGGATTCCAGATGGTCTTACATTTTTATTTTTTTAAAATTAATATAAACACTATTATTAGTACTTATTTTTCTTGAATGAGGTGAAAACAAAGAGAATAGATAAAAAAGTTTGAAGTCAATCACATTATCAATAAATTGTTTTTCTTTATTTTTTTTTGTTAAAAAGTTCACATGTTGACATTTGAAAAGATAAAAATTTGTTTGAGTTGAGTGATTTGTAGTGTGACATTCTTGCCAAAGACAAGTACTAATTAGAGTGCAAGAACAACAGTGAAATATCAACATCACATTTATGAATTAAATCTAAGGTTTCTTGAGAAAAGTGCTTAATATTTTCTCTTCAACTCTTCACAAGTTTAAGTAGCAATGGATATTGAATTCCTCTTCATGCACTTTTCTTTGTAGAATTATTAGAGTTTGGAACATCAAAATTGAGCCCATGATTACTTATTTTCTTTGGTGTTTGGTCTATCAAGAGTTTTTGTTGGGTTAAATACTTATGTGCATTGGTTTGGCTTATCCTAAATTCCCAACTTGCCACAAATTAGAGTCCTTCAAACAACTTTTTTGGACTTTCCCTCATGCCCAAATACTTGGAAGTGATGCATAATATTTTTAATCCCTTTCATCTAGGATACTTCTTTGTTGAATTTCTCTATTTGGGGATAGAGGTCCATGACCTAACTATATTACCAAAATTTAGAAATTATTTAAATCTTCTATTTTAACTTAGTTGTAGAAATCTAGAAAATATTTATTTAATGCAAATTCTATAGATTAGTGTTTTTCTTTTAATAATAGATTTATTATGTTTACCTCTACTTATTTTTAAATAAAAATGTAGTAGGAGAAATGGCATTAGAATTCCAACACTAGAATGACCTCATCAACCTGTTACCTATTTTTTGATACTAGCCCAAACAAGAATTGTTGTTTATACTTTACAAGTGAATTTAAGGTACATTTTAACTCTGCTATGTCACATTCATGTGCATAAATAAATATAAGAAGACTACAATACTATATTACCTTATGCAGATGCATATAACATAGGAAAAAGTGCACAATATTTCCAAAAATGTAGTCTTTATTGATAATGATAAGCATATAGTGTCCCTCAAAAGCCAAGGGACTGACTATTTTAATGCATATAAAGAAAAAACTATACATTTATAGATAAAGGAAATGCATATGTAAAGAAGGGGGGGCCATCATTTCCTAAATGATGAATCCCAGTTGAGTTTCCTTGCATCAACTTCAGTCCTCCTACCCATCTAGCCTCCAATTGTTGTTTGCCCCCTATTATTTCAAGGTTTCTTGCATTTGTGAGAAGAGGTTTGGTTAGAGCAATAAAGGATCACCAATCAATACATAGGAAAACATCCATAAATATATAATATGATCCTTATAAATATTAAAATAGCTGGCATATCATAGATGTCCAAGAAAACAAGAGAGTTATCAAACACATCTATCATATGCTCTGTTTTGTTTAACATGTTTGCTCCTTGTGCAAATATAGGTCAAATATTTGTTACTATTTTGATTCATCTGATTACATGTGGAGTAAAATATGGCTCCTACAAGGGTTGAGCCCAACATGTTGCCCTCTTGTGTTTTAGGAGGGATAGGAATGTAAACAAAATTGAGCAACTTGATCAAATTGATGATAAACCTATTCTTGATGCATTAAATCAATATGGAATCATACCAGTTGATCAACTTTCATTATTAGATTTAAAAGATGCAACAAAAATTGGGTTAATTATCAAGAAGGATTACTCTTCATCTTTTCACAATGAATCAAACAATAGGCTACCATCATGTTGATTAAAGGGGGCAGTCATTTCTTCTTGGAAATATTACTCTACTAGATATGTCTTTCAATCTTCTTAAGTGGATCCAAAGTCAAGTTAAATAGTGATATGAGTTGTATTTTCATTGTCATCATTTTCAAGGGTCAATAAAGAAGGAAACAAGAACAAGGACAACAATCATTCAAAGATGAAAACAATTTGTCTAATCTCAAGAAACAAATGATTTTTGTTATAATTTTGAAAATACATAATAGAATTAGCACATGGAACCCAATAAACTAGACATGGAATAGAAATCAGATGGTATAGAATTTGATGCCTTTGACAGGAGAAATATGAAGACTGGAACATATATACATCAAGTTCAATTACATGGAGAGGCATGATGGAAGAGGAGCTATCAAGTCCTATTGGGAGCTATCATGAGCTACATGGAGTAGTTATAGGTGGTGAGTGAAGTGCATGATCAAGACAACCATGTTAATGTGTTGGGCCCTAAAAGAGAAACAATGCATTTGACAATACTCATTATTCATCTACAAATGAGGTAGACTATGAATGAAGGCAGTGAGATCTACAAGCCTATTTAGAGTTGAAGAGATAAACATGTATCACAGTCACCCTAAGAAAGTAGTCAAAAGCATTGTGTTTAGCACATAAAGATGCTATCATCATGGTCATCACTGACAAGTGCATAGAATGGAGTGAAAAGAGATGCACTTAGGATAGTCACTAACATTTGGAAAAGACAATCAAAGGATTGAAGACCATTCAAAGATCAAGGATGAAAGGATAGTTTCACTTGAGGGTGACAATAGACTATGCAAAAGTATCCAAGTCAAATATAAAGAATGGACAACTTGACAACTACCTCTCAAACTAGAATGATCACTTAATCTATACAAATGTCAAATCATCAAATGACATTTTACAATGGGAAGCTACAACTTTTAGTGTGTATATTTTTTAAGGATGAGACTTTGATTGTCAAGTTTTCAAGGTAGTGACCTCCATAACAGTGATTCACAACTACACAATGATGCATATGAAAGCCTTAATGATGTGTTCCTTTGAAAGTGAAGAGATGCATTGTAAGTTAAACATGCAGCCATAAAATGAAGTAAATGAGGGATTGAAGGAAAATCATGAACAGTTGTCATGGAGCAGCAAGCCTAGAAGGATAATTCAGATGTTTTGAAAAGTAGAGTTTTCACAAAGGAATAGTCAAAGGATGGCAAGTCTCCACAAAAATGGAAAAAACAATGAAAGTTTTGCATAGATAGAGGGTTTATGTGCCATACTAAGACAATAAATACAAGGAGGAAATCACAATGCATACTAATGATAAGGGGCAGTCATGTGCCATGAGGGTGTAGAAGCTTATTTTCAAAAGAAAGCATGGGAGAGATCACTATAATTTTCCAAGTTGCTAAGTTTCTGATACAATTCAGAGGTAATATTATTCATGAATGAATTATGCAGTCAAAGCCTATAGCATATTTTCTTTTCACTCATGAAATGGAAATAAAGAGAATCTTCTATATAAGAGAAATTAAACTAGAATGCTTTTATACAAAGGAAGTGCATAAACCACAGTAATCATAATAGGATCAAAACAAGTTAGAAATAGGTCAGAACCATTGTATCAATGCAAGATAAAGCAGTGACAATGAGTTGTGTTTTTGTATTAATTATGAACTCACATTCATTCTATTTCTAAGCAACAAATGTGACTCCAACATGGCCTCAAGCTAAAGAGCGAGAGTTTATAATGTATATTATTTTTGGGTGTATCAGGGGTCTAGATTTGTTGGGAAATATTTAATTTATGAGGATCATGTTATCCATGTTGATGAGCTAAAAGACTAATATTGTTGATTCAAAAATAGATAGTAGCATATCATTAGTCAAGCACGTTCTTATGTAAGGATCAATAAGATGTAGAAAGTGATAATGATCACCAATTGGAGCAAGTTTTCTTATGAAGTTCAAATTTTGGACACAACTTTAAGGTACGGTCACATGGAGAATCATGGTTTGAAGTTAACAAGAGGGAAATTTCCCCTCATGTTAAAGACATCACAAGATATAGGTCCATCATATAAAAGGTATCATATTTCCATTGGATCCCAATGGCCATAGGAAAGAATTATTATACTATTTTGAATGCATGTGGTGTACATAGTGTTATAGATTGGCAAAGAAGTGATGGAGTGCAGCAATGAATGGATAATTGAATATTTTCCAAGGTGTATATATGTTAAGCCTATTAGACATTTCCAATAGAAGGGATTCAAGAGGCGAGTAAAAGGAAAGGATAAGTGTTTCAAGAAGACAACTCACAAACATTGAATGAAGGTGGTGTTGACTATGGCAAGAGAAATAGTAAGGTGAATGGTCAAATTTAGTTGTAAATCGTTGTCATCCAAAGAAGATTTATAATCTCAGTTGAAGCTAGCACAAGTAGACATTAAGGAGTTGCATTCTGATTGTCCTCATTAGAATTTGACAATGGTAAAGGAAAGTGACCATTAAGATCATCAATGTAGAGGCATAAAACACAACAATACTGACAATACAGTCAATGGATTGAGGAATGCAATCATATCCACATGTAGTAATGAGCTATTTTAACATACTTTTTTATAGCAACTTGAAGGTGAAAGTGTCAATAAAAGGGGCAGGGATCTTCCTTCCAGTGATAAATGGAAGCCTGTAGCAACATACTTATTCCATTCTTGAAAAATGGAGCAGCATAAAATCTTTAAAGGAGAAGTTACAATAGAAACACAAGTTGAAACCCTTGTCACTTGCAAAAGCCAAGTTTACAAAGAGACATATATAGAAAACAATGAGTTTCATTTGAATACAGAGAAGCACAAATTTTCTCTTCACAAGAAATAGAAATTTTTATGGTAAAGTCTGAACATTAGAAGAAATGCTATTTTTCAGAGGAAAATAGATTTAGGTTTTTGAGAGAACCCATGATATTGTGTTGTTTTGCACCACCCAGAATGGGTATTGAATCCCTCAGCCTAGAAGGAGGTTTTCCAGGATAAACAATGAAATGGAAACCCCTTTTCCTATAGATGGGTTTTTGGAGAAGCCCAAATATTTTCTTTTAGCAAAAACCCAAAAGAAAACCCTCCACCATAGAAAGTAAAATGGAAAGAAACAAGAGGCTGAGCCATGGCCACTTTCATAAATAAGATAAGGAAAATATGTAGAGAGCTCTTCATTTGCAAAGAAAATAATGGAGCCCTAATAGAAAGTATTTTATGCTGAATAAATACAGAGAAACTCAAGTTTTATTTTATTCGCAAAGAAGAAAGTATGTATTTCATGACCAACCATGAACACAAATGCACAAAAAATAAAAATATTTTTAGCATTTTCTGAACAGGAGAGTGAGGAAAATGGGTTTTCCTTTTATGTCAAAAGCAAGCACCTATAGCAAGCATGGCCACAGCCATGGAAATCAAGAAAGTGTCCATTATTTTTGTAGAGTAATCAAATGTCTACAAGAAATAGAAAAAACAAAGAGCGTATGCTCATCTTTCTACATTTTGAGTTTGTGTTTGAGCCTTTTTTATCTTCAGAAATGGAATAGAAATGACCAAATGTCTTCACCAAAGGCTTACCCAAGTTTCTAAATACTAATCTGCACAAAAATGAATTAAAGATACCATTATGGAACTCAAAAATTGCCAAGCAAGTTTCTACAGAAACCTCCAGAAACCCTATGTCAGTGGCCCATGAAGTTCTCTAGAAGCTCAATGGCAAAAATGATGACTTTTTGTAAACTTTTTCCTTGTTTTGTGGCTAGGGTTTTCTCATGTGCCCTAATTCAAGATTAGTATTTTTATCACATTGATTTTAAAAAATCAAAGGCCAAACTAATACCCTTTGTGATTTTCCATGTCTACCTCGCATATATTTCATTACTAGGCTTTATGCCTTATGACTTTCTTTTATGATTTTTGTTAAAGAAAAATCATTTAGTTGTGCCCTTAATTTATTTTATAACCTTTGGAGAAAAAATCAAAACAACTAGTGTGCCTTAGATACCTTTTTATGAATTTTGATAAAATCATGTGATTATGTGCTTTTAGCTTTTCTTATGATTTTGAAGAAATCATATAATTATTGGCTCCCTGTGTATTTTGCTAACTTAGGCTTTATGCCTTAGTTATTTTTTGGTTTTTGAGGAAAATAAGGTGTAATTCAATTCCTTTGCATTTGTTTGAAAATGTAAAACATTTAGCTAAGTGATGTGGCTATAAATCACTTAATCAAGTGTTATGTTTGATTTTCAAAGTATGACTTTTCAAAGCTTAGTCAAATTTTTCCTTCATTCTTGCAAATTGGAAAATTGAAATGTAAAAAATATTATTAAAGTGATGTTATTATAAGTCACTATATTAGTGTTTTGAATATGCAAGGTGGAGTTGAATCTTATGCTTCTACAAACACACAAAAAGCATGAATCAAAGCAACTTGGAGACATAATGATGATTGACCAACATGGGAAAGGTGTGTGGGTTATTTTTGACTGAGTTTTGGAGGGAATGAGACCATTTGGAGGTAGTTTTGTCATGCTTTTGGTATGGTTGGGTCATGCCTTGACTTTTATTCACATTGGAGGAATTTTGGAGGAGTTTTTGAAGCTTCTTTTTTGGCCCTTTTGTTGCATCCGACTAGAATCTTCTAGAAGGACATGTGTGGGGCAGTTGTTTGAAAAATGCATAAGTAACTTCAAACTGATTTTTTTAAAGTTAGTTCTTTCTTTTTCCAGTATGCATTGTAGCTTATTTTGGATCTCTTTCAGTAGGAGATAGCATTGGGACTCATTTACAAGCATGTATAGTAGTTGTAACACCTTTTGATCAATAAGTTAATCTATTTTACCTTCTCATTTTGTTGCTTTATTGTGAAAGTTTTTTAAATGGTTGATGAAATCTATGTGTGGAACTATTTTCCCTTTGATTTTGTCCTATTTTATTTTCCTTTATGTAATTAATATAAACTATTGTAGGTCATAACATGTGTTGAGTTAGTTCAAGAAAGAGTCTAAGTTGTGAAGACATTTTTACTTCATTCTAGATGTTGTCCTTGACATTTTTAGCCTGGTTATGAAGCATTGATGCAAAGACATATGAAGTTTTGAGTTGTGTAAGCCACTATTTAAGTTTTTGATCATTCTTGTGTGTAAAAGCAATAGTATTATGCTTGGGATCATTTTGGTACATCACCATAAGGGTTTAGTTTTCTTTTCATGTTTCTTTCTCCCCTTTTCCCAACAAGAAATAGATTAGGTAACACCATTTAGGTTCCAGCCTTATTTGGAGGTCCACTCCAAGTTTAGGTGACCCAAAGCCTAGGAGTGTTCCCATGTTGCTCCAAATTGCTAAGTTCTACAACTTAGTAGGGGTGAAAAATTGAGAGTATAACACAACCATTAGAGGAGTGATTTATGTACTATGAGTAGAGTCTTGATTTATTATGCCACTCAAATAAAATTACCACCAACTCCCACTAATAGATCCAATCATATAGTCCAATTTAGTTTTTACTTCATTATTCTTAGGGGAAGGGATCAAATTCATCCCCATGGGGAAAAACTCTTGGGAAAATATAAATAAATGTTGATGTGTGTCATGTCTCCATCATCAACATGTAGGATGTTGGTGTTTCTTGTTGTATAATATCCAAAATATTGTGGGATATCCTTGATCTTCTTTCCAATTAGCCATCCCAATAGATGGCTCCTCAACAATATAATCATCTTCCTCCTCTTGTTGCAACAACCAATTGATTTAGGTCATAGTCTAGGAGTCTAATTAAAGGAATACCAAACAAAGTAATTTAACAATAAACCCACTCAAATACAATACAAAGTTTTGAGAGCAATTGGAAAAAACACAAATATTAGACTATTATCATCAAAATGAATCCTTACAGTAGTGCACATGTCTTAACTTGAAACAAATGTAAATATCAGAGACAAATATCATAATGATCTTACAAATTAAGGAAATATTTAATAATTCTTAGATCAAGAGATTATTAACCAAGATGAAGGGATATGCACTTATGCACATCTCAAACCCATTAAAAACTCCAATGTTAAGCCCTTCCCCCTCCTTGCCCCTTTTTATCCAATTGGGTACAAAAAAATACTTTAACTTACCAAATCAAGGTGTATGATTCATGGAAAAAATAATTGAGGAATACTAAATGGTACCTTAGAATGTGAGGAAAAGGTATAAATTTAGAATTTGAACATATAAGCTTAAAATAAAGATGAACTATTACCACATAAATCTCTAGAGGATAATGTAATAGTTTTGAATTAGTAGGATAATAAAATATTCACATTCATTTCTTTGTGTTTACTCATCAACATTAAACCCTCATAAAGATATAGAAGAATGCACAAACTTCAACTCTAAATAGATAAAAAAAAAAAAATCAAACATGAAAGAAAACAAAATATTTTTATTGTTGATACAAGATAGCTATTAGACCATGGATGCTCCTACATTAGACATATTGGGTAAGAAAAATAACTCAAACCCTTGTTCATGGTGCATGTATGAACTCCTCAATATTATAGATATAGGGGTTCAGTTTTATCTAAGTTAATTGTGGGGTCTCTCCTATTCTTCTACCCTTACATTTTACTAGATACTCAACATGCTTTCTTTCTAATGTTTTCTTAGATACACCTTTCTACATAGTTTGTTCTATTTCTTCTCATTTTATTTCTTCTCCTTTTCTAATGGGAATCCTATTTTTCCAATTTGGTCAATTATAACCATACATTCTCCTACTTATTTTTAATTGATTTATCAATTTCAACATGATACTCATTAAGATCAATTGCAACATTTAAAAATTAGGGGAAATAGTCTTCAACACCTTGCAAGGCCCAATCTTGATCTAGAATAACTTATTGTAAGTTCTTCATGGAAATACTTCCTTCAAGTAGGTCTCCAACTATAAATTCTTTCTCTTTCTTATCTACACACTCATTGTATTTTTAGGATTTTTTTAAACAAAAAAATATCTAGCATCCTTATGCATGTTAGGAAAAGGTGTTTTAACCTTGCATTCCTAATGTGAGTATGTGTAGAATCATGATGGGCCAAAAAGTAGGTCTCCAACTATAAATTCTTTCTCTTTCTTATCTACACACTCATTGTATTTTTAGGATTTTTTTAAACAAAAAAATATCTAGCATCCTTATGCATGTTAGGAAAAGGTGTCTCAACCTTGCATTCCTAATGTGGGTATGTGCAGAATCATGATGGGCCAAAAAGTGGTGATATGGTGGGTATGTATAGGGTATGTGCTGATGACTTTTCCTTACCCAAAATTGATGAAACGAAAAGGGTTTTTAAAGGATATTCTTAGCTTTCCACCAATATAAATTATGCTTTACTTTGAATTTAATAAATAATTATTATCATTTTCTATTTGAATTATGACTAAAGTCCTAATTGATAGGCTGATTGAAAAACATCTATAGCTTTCAAATAGTATCACATTTTTTGAATCTGAAACATGCATCACATTCTTTGCTTTGCATACTATAGGATTAAAAAAAAAAAAAATCATAAAGTTTTTACCAAGTTACAGTGGTCAAACATATGAGTTTTTATATTTTTTAAAAGTTGTAATAAAAAAAGTATAATTAATTATTTACTTGGAAAAAAATTACAAAAAAATATGCATCACATCGGGACATGAGTCATCTACTTATATCTAAAGTATTATCATTGTATTGTGGTTAGGGTGGTTAGACAAACACCTACTTATTTTTTCCCTAAAATTTAAGTACTATTGCATTTAAATTTCAAATTTTCACCAAAAGATTTTTTTCTTTTTTAAATAAACCTAGTAGTTTAGAAACTACATTCAATTTGCTATAGATTCTATTCTTACATATTTTTGAAATAATATAGATAACTTATTCAAATTTTTACATCAAGTTGCCTAACTATAATTTTTCTAAATTTTTTACCACTTAAGGGCCTATTTTTTCCATGATGATCCATACCCATGTTCATATTTATTATTTTATTGTATTTATGTATTACATTGTCCTCACATTAGAAGTAGGGTGTCCCACTATAACATCCCAAGCTATTTTTTCATGCAAATATTTACTAAAATTTCTACAATATTTTTTAGATGTATATATATTTAAATCCTATCTTGGGAGAACCCTAATTTTCTCTCTTACCTCTTATATTAATATTAACATTAATAACCCAATATTACATATCTAGCTCAAAAATAAAGCTAGATTATAGACCTAAATATTTACCTTAACCAAACAAACCCAAATTACACATAAAGCCAACAAGGTTAAATATTTTATTATTATTGATTACTATTTATGAGATCTAAAATCAATTACAAATTGCTACAACAAAAAAAAATACAATAATAATAGAACCGATGACTCCAAAACCACAATATTAGGCTAGGAATATACTACTAAACTCACAACAATTGTAATGTCATTTAAACTCAATATCATTGTAACTTCCCACCATGAAATCTCAGTCACGATCTTTGAATGAGATCATCCCACAAACCCAAAATGATTTCATCTTCTTGTCCTTGAAACTAAATGGTTGTCATCATCTGATCTCTTGTATATACAAGAATTTAGAGCAATCACTGGTTAGGGTTTTTATGTGTAGAATGGAATGATCATTTTTATAACACCTCCACCCATTTGATATCGTAGCAACCCTTTCAAATCTACAATTTTTAATGAATCTCATCTCAAGTGAGTGGCTCAAATTATATGGTGGTCTTTGGTAGCTATTGATTCACCATTTACATTAATGGAATCCCAAAGGAACAAGTGACTATTTGTGGTGAGCAACACAAATGTATCCTTTTTTCCTTCTTTAATTTAATTTTTCTTACATTTTTGGCCTTCTTCATCTTTTTCTTGTCCAATTCCACGTGAATGCATGCCTCTAGAACTTTATAGTTGTTTTTTTGGGCAAGAAAATCCCTTTTAGATTATTTGCACATCAATTATGGCCATTAATGGTGCTTTAGGTTGTGCAGTGGGTAAATAGGAAATAACAATGCAAAAAGGTGGGAGTGTTAGAGTTTGGAGGTCAAAATACCACATGACTCATACCACTAGTGAAAAATTGAGGTTTAGACATGAGGCATTACCATTACAAGGAAGTTTGCCTCTTCTACATAGGTAAGGGAAGGAATGAGGTTTAGGAGAAAGGGATGGTAGGATATAAAACTCTAAAATGTTAGAAATAAAGGAAATGAAGGTGGGAAATGGATGACATATATGTCTAAAATGGGAAGTCCAACATTTTAATAATAATTGTGGATGATTAAATGTGAATTACGTAAAATAGGAACAATATAATGAAAGTACCAAATTTACACTCAATAATTACATAATAAAGCTCAATATCAATACATAAAATGAAATAATAAGCAATTATACCATAGCAAAGACCTTGATTTACTCCATTGTTTCTTTAATAGTAGCTTGAATGCTTGATATGTGGGTTTCTTTTCAAAATAGAATAACCAAAATAGTACAATGATAATAGTAATGACCAAAGATAGATAGATAGGATAGCCAAGATGATAAAAGATAGTTATATCAACTTGCCAAGATAATGATAGTGCTTGCTTGCTTGTGATATTGATAATAAGCTCTTGATAATGTACCCCAAGGGATATGAATAAATGAAGGATTTCATTTATATGCTTCGCTTGATATTTGATCAATGTTGGTTTTTTCTTTATTTTTTATATAATATTTTATTCTTCTTTCTTTGCTTCTTTTTTATACTTATTTTTTCTTTATTTTTATTATATTTAAATAGTTAGTTAGATAGAACCATAAGTATAATTTAGAATATATATATGTTGTTTGCTTTAATTAATTTTCTTTTTCTTATATTTAATTAGATAGTTAGATAGAGAATTAAATATAATTTTGAATATAATTATATTCATAATATTATAATTAATTTAGAATATATATATATTATTTACAACTAAGAATACACCAAAATAAGGTTAGGAAGAATAAGAAAAAATAAAGAAGTCAATGATAAAAATATAAATGAATATAATAAATTATATATATATAATTTATTATATTCATTTATATTTTTATCATTGACTTCTTTATTTTTTCTTATTCTTCCTAACCTTATTTTGGTGTATTCTTACTTGTAAATTTTATTGTGCACTTCATTATTGATGCTTTATTTATTTCCTTGCTTGTTTCTTTTTCTTTCCTTTCTTTTCATTTGCTTTTTCAATTATTTTTGGCTTTCTCTTACCTTTTTTATTTACTTTCATTTTATTCATCTATTTACTCCCTCTTATGCATATTTTCTATTTATCTTCATATTTTATCCTTCCTCTTTATTTTATACTTTTCATTCCTTTATGCATATTTTCCTATTTGTTTTTTCCTTTTTGCATCTCTATTATTTATTTTTTATTCATTTCATTTGATAGAAATATTGAAATTCATTATTCTCTTCATGATCTCTCTCTTCCATTTTCTTTGTATATTATTTACCTATTTTGATTTAATTTTGTCGCTTTCTTTTTGTTTTGTTAGTTTGGTGTGTTGGATATATTTCAGTTGAGCTTGGTTATAATTTGCTTGTTTAATATTTGCTTTCTTTTGTTATTAGGTAATTTGTATTATATTTTTATTTGGTATTCATAGGTGTATTATATGTATGTGAGGTAAAATGTGTCAAGGAATAACAAAATCATACAAGCAATGAAACGTATTACATTAGAGATTTGAATCATACAACTAATCTAATTGCAAATAAAACAAATTCTCTAAAATCGCTCCATTGTTCTCTATTCTCAAAGATCCTCTAAATCATTAGTGCTCTTAGATTTGCATATTGCACTATGATTGTTTGGTTGACAACCTAAGAAATGAGATGATGTCTAAAATGCTACCTAATTGATATAACAATGGATATGATACTAAAGATTATGATGCAAATGATGTATAAGAACTAAGATGATAATGGAAATGCAAATACTAAATTAAGCCATGATACTAAACTAAAATGATTCTACAATGCTCAAATGTTAAATGCTAACTTGCTCTAAATGCTCAAATGCTCTAATATGATTTTTGCATAGTAAATTTACTCAAAGATGGGATGTAAAATGTTGTAGAATGGGCTTTTATTTATAGGATTTCCAAAGCATCTTGTGATATGGCAGCAATCAATGGTCAAGATTTCAGCATGAGAGATGAATGATGGAGATGGAAGAAGTTAGAGAGAATCATGGAGGATGTTCACTTGGCAATCAACGGTCAAGATTTCAGCATGAGAGATGAACAGTGGAGATGGAAGAAGTTAGAGAGAATCATGGAGGATGTTCCCTTGATTGTGAACACCATGCCAAGTGTATGAGGGAATAAAATGTGTGAGAAATCCAAGTGTCCAAAGTTTGTTATGGAATTTGTTGAGGATAACTCCCATTTAAATATTAGACATATTTAAATTCATGTGACACTTGATGATGTGGCAAGAGAAAAAGTTGTAGACATGTGCCTAAATTCAAATTTGAGAATTTAAACTAGTGAGAAGATTATTAGTTAAATAAAACAAACTATTGACATTTGTTTATTTAATTAAATTTACAAGAATGTGATTTAAGATGGTAGAATTAGAAGGTATGAACTATATAAATAAATTTAGCATTTATTTATAAGTAGACGAATTAAAGGGGTTCATTAATTAAATAACTGGTATTTAGTTAATTGATTGTCTTGATAGATTTTAGGTGTATACATTTTAACCCTCTTTGAAGTAATGTGTTTACATGTTGCTTCAAGAAAAATTTGTTGCTAATGCTGAGAAACTTTTTTTTGATATGCCCCAGACATTGATTTTTAGGTGATGATGGATATATGCCCCCTCAGGAGATAAATCGACGAATTTTTAAATTTTTAGGATTTCTTGAACTTTTTGAGATTTTTGATTATTTTTTGATGATTTGATGATGATTTCAAGATTGTACAATTCAAAAACGATTTATCTCCTAGAAAATGATATTAGACATGCCAAGTGATGAATTAATGAATTAAGCCCTTTGAAAAATAAAATAAATCAATCCCATAAAACTCCCACTTAATTAACCTTTAAAAGGTTAAAAACGTGATTTTGAATTTCATTTGTGCATTTGTAATTTGAAATTTTGAAAGTGATTGAGCAATTTGAGCAAATTTGGCAAGATGGTGATCCCCTACGAGACTCATCGATTCGAGTGCGCGTGATGCCACAACTGCCCAACAACGTATGGACCTCCAGTATGTACCCCAAAAAAACCTCCTCATGATTTGTGAATCTCATTTTTTACACATTTTTTCATGTTTGAATTTGGATTTAAATGTTTTAGCGCATATGAGCACTGATGTAGCGCATTGAATGACTATTGTAGTGCATTGAATGACTATTGTAGCGCATACAGTAGATTAGCATTTAGGGTTAGTTTTGTAGCACATTCATAGGGGGATTTAGCACATACGATGAATTAGTTCTTAAAGGAAAATGTTTAGCACATACAACAACTATTCTAGCACATAGGGTTTATTAGCATATGGGTGATGTAGTTTAGCACATTAGGTCAATGTTATAATGCATAGAATCATTTAGCACAATGATAGAGGGGTTTAGCGCATTGATCAAATGTGATGGCGCATTAGGTAATTTGGTGCATTGAAACCTTATTCTGGTGCATCCATGGAATTTTTTGGCACATACATGCTTTAAGCACTTTGAGACACTATTTTAGCACATCTAGGGCATAATGATGAAATATTGATTGAACTCCTTGTTTTTGATGATTTTTGATAGCATCAACTATTGATTTTTTGTTGTTTGATGATGTTGACAGATTAGATGATGATTGACCTCATGATAGGTGAGATTCAATGATAGCATGATGATAATTAACTTCATGATAGGTGAGGATCAATGATAGATTGATGATTGTCCTCATGATAGGTGAGGAACAATTATAGACGCTCATGAGATGCAATCAAAATCTCATCAGAGCTGATTAGATTGATAGGTTGATTGGTGTTTGATTGATTGATTTGATAATTTGCGATATGTTATGATGATAGGATCTTTTGACAATCCTACAGATTTGGGAGTGCTTCTTGAGGACCTTGGAGTTGATTTCACATTTAGATCAGGTTGATCTAAATGTGATTAGATGATGTGGACTGACTTCATTGATTGATATGCCCCTGCATCAGATTAACAGGGGACTTTTGATTACGCTAGCAGAGAGATGGCACAATGAGCATAACACCTTTCATTTTCCCACTGGCGAGATGACAGTGACCCCAGAGGACATGTACCACATTTTGAGGATTCCAGTTGTAGGAGAGTTGGTTGTTTATGATTCAATTGAGTAGGGTGGTACATATGTACTTCGAAGATTTTTTGAGGATGATCGGATATGTGGTTATGAGATTCCCTAGAGAGAGATGGTTGATACTTATGCTACATTGTCATGTGTACTTTCTAGATTTATTGGAGGGTTCCTATGTCCTGACCACACGTCAAAGGGACTCTCAGTTGGATGGGGTTGGATTCTTTAGAGCATGATCACCCAAGGTACTAGATATGTATGGGGATGTTGCATGCTTTCCCATTTGTACCATGATTTGCACCAGGTTGTCTATCTCTGAGGAGCCAGTTTGTCAACCAGAGTCATGTTGCTTCAGATATGGGAATGGGAGCATATAGCTATCACTCGTCCAATTGCATAGAGACAAGGACTAGCCATGAGACCATATGTTCATGCATATATAGGTCTAGTTACTCAGCCTAAGCTGGGAAAATTAGATTACTAGAGAAGAGTATTGGATTATTTAGAGACAGTGACATGGCCACCCTACCTTGATTGTGAGCAATGGCCAGAGAATGACACTAAGATGTTTTTGTGCCAGTCTATGTATCTGATTGGTAGGACAATTTATTATTGAGAGATTTTTGCTAAGGTGGGTACTGCAACAATATGGTAGGGTATAGGGCATGCCTTAGGAAGTGGCACATTATGCATGGCAAAAAATTGATGCGACAAAGTGGGGATCCATTTTATCCTATGATGTTGCAGTTGCAAAGTATTGAGGTCTACAGACCATTATTTGTGATATTCATCTAGAGATTATTGAGGCTCCCATATCTGAGGATTATGCTCAATACTTCTTTACACACCCCTTCCCATGGATTTTAAGTCCAAATGATCTGGTGCCATTATTAGATGATGAGGAAAGGGAAGAAGTACATGGATGCAAGCAGAGGAGAGATGGAAGAGATGAGGAGGAGAAGGAGGTAGAGAGCAGTGATGACAGGGATGGAGATGGAGATGATGGAGGTGATGGAGATGGAGGTGAGGGTGGTGGAGGAGATGAGGGTGGTGGGGGTCTAGTTCTTGATGTTCAATACTTTAGAGTACCTCAAAAGAGGTGATCATTGGTAGCTGCAACATAGCAGCATGTAGAGATCTGACTACCCTCACAATAGTAATAGACACAGATAGTTGCATTACCAGTTCATGTGTAGACATTGCAAGGTCAGTTGGAGTAGCAACAAGGTTTATTGTAGGCCCAAGCGATGATTAAAAGGATTTATGTGAAAGTGGTATTATCTTGATCTTCAGGTGCTATCTTAATCTGATTGTAACATGGAAATCCATCCATAAGTGATAACATTTCATGTCCAGCTGTCAAATCTACAATGACGTCGATGTTGGGTAAAGGGAAATCATCTTTCGAGAAAGCCATGTTGAGATCACTGAAATCCATACATATCTAGATACTATGGTTGGGTTTTTAAATTGGTACAATGTTTGATGTCCATTCAACATAGTCAATAGGTTTGATAAATCCCGCATCCAATAGTTTCTTTAGTTTAGCTTATACCAAGAGGTATGGGGATGCATTTTTATCAACTTTTGCTTTACTAGCTTTACTCCAGGTGGTAGTGATAAATGATGCATGATAAGCTATCAATCCATACCTGGCATGTCAATGTAGGACTAAGAAAATTTGATTTGTCTCTCCTGAAATAATTTAGCGAAGCTTGGTTTTTCTTCCTCTGTCATGGATGCTGCTAGATGTAGGGTCTTCACTATTTCCACTGTACCAACATTGATGGATTGTGTAGGTTCAATCAATGCTGAAGATCTCTCATGATAGTGCTTGGGAAGAGTGTAAAATCTCCCATCTTTTGGTGCCTCAAAGAGGTTTTCACCATTAGATGCGCTCTTTATTTTTACGTTTTCTTGATCTAAGACTGCCATTAAATGGTTTTCAACATTAGATCAATTTTTTATATTCATTTTTTAGTAGCTAAGAGATTTGGAACTCCCCTTTTCTGAAGCTTCGTTATGAGATTCACTGGTGGAATATGTTTCAGGATTATCATAGCAAAGGAAGTTCACAATGGCGTCATCATTTGGAAAGACAAGTATGTTAAGCAGCTCAGTTTGGTCCCAGTCAATTAGTTCAATGTGTACCAATGGCAAGGAATCATCGGATTTTCTAAGGTCAAAAGGGGTGAGTGTCATGATGGCAATGTTGTCAAAGTGTCCAATAACAATATTGAGGTCTATGATGTTACTCTCTTCCAAAGTATCTATCTCGCTCGAAGTCTCATCGTCTTCACTTGAGTCATCAATATGTTGTGATCCAATTTCAAGTGGTCTATAACTCAAGCTTTATCCCTCCATACATGTTGGTGCATACCTTTGTATCACATAAATTTCTTTATCATGACAAGACTCTTTAGAGAGGGAATCTCATTCATATTCATTGGAATCTATTTTGGAACTATCTCTCAATTGAAGGATTCTCTCAACAACCTACTGCCTGGCTTCTTCTTTTGATTCTTCTCTATATCCTAGCCTTGTTTTATCCTTTGAATTCATTGTGATGGATTGTATTGGTTCTATGATGCCTTCTTTTCTTTTACCAACAGGACCTTTTCCCTCATATCCCATCTTTTCCAGGATTGTCTTCCCTTTGGCATATAGCTCTATTTGTACATTGGAGGTTTGAGGCTTGTGATTGTTCTTCATCCTTGTATAACAAATTTAAAACATCCTTATCTTTTGATTCATCCACTAAAGTGCCTTCTTTTACAAATTTTCCATCAAAAAGCATGGTTGGTTGTGAGGATTGTCGTCTTGACGTGGATGGCTTCCCATATGACTTAGGAGAGGATAACAACTATGAAAGACACAATGATTGCTTAAATGAGTATTCCCCCATGCCTTTGTCTTTCAACTAGATCTTTTCAACCTATTTTGATAATGAATTAAGTTGAATTTCATGATTTGATGGATTGCAATCACCGATACCTTTTTCTTTTGACTAAACCTTTTCCTCAAGTTGATTTGATAATGAATTTGATTGACTTTCATTACTTGATGGAGTAGAATCGCTAATACCCTTATCCTTTGATTGCTCCTTTTACTCAACCCCTTTTGACAAGGAATTTAGTTTTCTTTCATTGTTGGATGAACTAGGAGTTGTAGCTTCCCTGTTATGTGGCACAAAAGTATCTTGGGTTGTTTTGAGCGTATTGCAGTATTGGGGATTGTTGGAATTAGCTGAAATAGTGGTTTATTACCCATTGAAAGGAAATTTCAGATGTTGGTGATATGTTGATGGCACTGCTTGCATCTCATGAATCCAAGGATGTTTTAAGAATATGTTGTATTTCAACTCCTTGTCCAACACTTGGAAGATTATTTCTTTTACAATTGGTCCCACTTGAATTGGTAGCAAAATTAGTCCTTGGGAAGATCTCTCTTCATCATCATAGGCTTTGATAGTGATCTTTCTTCTAGAATCAATGGCATTTTCAGAATATCCAAGTGCACAGATATTTTTTTTATTACAAATATTTAGGCCAGCTCCACCATCTATTAGAACATGTTTGACCCAATGTTTGCGAATTAAAACCTTGATGTGTAGGGCAGCATTATGTGGATGGTTGATTGATACATCATCATGTTCAGAAAATGATAAGAAATAAGGTGCAGTCAAGTGTCCCACCATAGCTTGGAATTGGAAAACTTCCAAATTATTCAGTATGGTGGTGGCTACTAGAGCTTGTTCTAGAATTTCTTTGTGAGCTAGTGAGATCTCGAGCAGTTCCAATATGGATATTTGAGCTAGTATTTTCTGTAATTGAGCAACTATGTTGTATTGAGTTGTAGGGGCAGTAGCAATTGCTTTAGATGTAGAGGAGGCAGCTCTTTTCAATGTTACTTTAGCTTGCCCTCTTGTGATTGCATTGTCTGGTTGGTTGTCTTGTTTCTCTCTAATTTTAATGACATTAATTTGATTGTCACTTGCAGCAATGTTTGTAATCAAATTTATGGGTACAATGTCATTAATTCGATGTGGTTTGGTGTCGATGTCATAAAAATGATTTTCAGCTACAATAATGTTTCTTTGGCCCTTGATTTCGATGTCTTTGGTTTGATCTTCCACTACCTCAACATGGAGAATGGTATAATCATAAACATCTAGTTTATGTTTTTTCCTTTGGTGTTTGATGAAGAAGACTCCCCTTTTTCGTAGTTTGGAAAATGATTCTTGAATGCTCCATGATCATTGTTCGAATGGGGTCCCTCTACAAATATGGTCTTGTTATCAATCAAGTCTTGTATCAAATGTTTCAATTGCATGCAATCATTGGTTTTATGTCCTTTGTTTTTGTGAAAGTCACAATAATGTGCATCATTCCACCATGAAGATTTAACTTTTGGTTCCCAATTTCTTGCCTCTAGTAATGTTATATGACCTTGGCTACAAGAAGCTCCTTTAACACTAACTCTAATGACAGTCCCAAAGGTGTGAATCTTCTTCAATTTGAGGATGTTTGATATGGTGGTGGTTTAGCTTTAGCATTGCTTGGATTGTTATTTGATTGGAATTTTGGTTCTTGTTTTGATTATTGGTTGGATTATTGTTTTGATTGGTCTTGGTAGCAGCTGTTGTAAAGTTAAATACTAGTTTTGCATTTTGTGTTTCAATTGAAGCATCATTGTTACCAACATTCTTATTTCTTTCCCAAAACTTTGGTTTATCACTACTATTATAATTGTTGGAGGAACTTGCTAAGTTGTTTTCATTGTAAATTTTTATGACTCCTCTTTTGACCAAAGCTTCTTCAATTTTGATTCCATTTTCAATCAATTTTTTGAAGGTAGGTGGGAATTTTAATTCCAATCTATAGCTCATCTCATCATTTAGGTTTTCAATGAATATTTCCATCTTTTCCTTTTCAAGTATGGGACAAGAATATCTTGCAAACAATCTTCTCCATTTTTGCAAAAATATGAGGAATTGTTCACCCTTTTTCTGTTTCAAGTTGCAAAGGTCTTTCATGGTTATCTCATGTTGGATGTTGTAGGAGTACTGGGTGATGAATTTTTTAGCCAAATTTTCAAAGGTTTTGATTGGTGGTGTAAGTTTGGAGAACCATTCCATGCATTGTCCACCTAGGCTGCATGGAAATAATCTCATCAAGTAAGTGTCCTCATGTGAAAACTCAAGGCTCATGGTTCTAAATTCCCTCACATGATATCTTAGATCCAGTTTACCATTGTATTTATCATACTTTGGGAATTCACAATGTTTGGGAAAAGGAATCATGTTAACACTTTGATCAAAAGGATATGGGAAAATGTCTTGTATCAAATAACGTTTTGAGGTTCCCCTTTGCATGTTTTGATTTTTTTGTTGGAGGTTTTTCATTTGACGAGTTAAGGAAACCACTGCATCTATGTTTGATGGATCATTTTTTATATTTTTAGGGGGTTCTTTCAATTTATTAACATCAAATTCAGGTGGAAGTTTGATACCTTGGTTGGCCAACATTAGGAAATATTTTTCCCCATCTCTTTCAAAAATATTTTCTAGGAACTTGTGGAAATTTGGATCTTGTTGGACATGTTGGATGTCTTCTTAGTTATTTCCTCACCTTCAGTGTTTTGGAGATTATGAAATGGATTTTCTTCCAGCTCAGCCATGGTGTTTTGAGTTTTGATGTTTTGGGTTTCAAGTTCTTTTTCCTTGAGTTTCTGCTTTTTTAATCTTGTTTGAATGAGCATACAAGTGTTATAATTTAACTAAACTTTGATCTTTGTTTGGAGGAGTGCCAAGGATGAAAAACTAATTCAAATAGAATGACAAATTCTATTAATGAGACTAAGTTTAATCTTATTATAAAACTTTGTTTCATGATGAAGGGATGACAAATCCTAATGATGAAACTTGGCTTAACAATCAGAGGTGTGATAGGTTTGATAATTTAGGCACTTTGAGATGTTATATGTTGGTTTATTTTTAAAAATTCCACTTGTAGAGGTCAATTTTAACAAGTTTAAGACTCTATTGTACCTAAGGAATGATTCTGTTATGGAAAAGATCCTTAATTTTGGTTCAAACTATCAAACAAGGGATGAATTTAGCTCTCGGGATTTGTATTTACTAGATGCGCTAAAATAGGGTATGGATGCACTAAAATTCTACATAGATGCACTATAAGATGTCATAAATGCACTAGAATAGAAGGTGAATACACTAAAATATGTTGTGGATGCGCTGGAATAGAAGGTGAATGTGCTAAAAGATGTTGTGGATGCGTTGGAACAAAAGGTGAATGCGCTAAAAGGACTTGCAAATGCATTGAAAGATGGTATGGATGCACCAGAAAGTGGACTATATGTGCTAAAATCTAGACTAGATGCACTAAACAATGACTCAGATGCACCAAAAAAAGAAGTGTATGCACCAGAACAGAGAATGGATGCGCTAATCTGGAAATGTTCAATATTTTCGCAAATTTGTCTAGTTATTTTGTCTTTGAATATGTGAATGTGATGTTTCCAAAGGATGTAATCTTTTGAGCAATGAACTTTTCTTGGTTTCTAGTTTGTGAATTATGGGAATTAAGCATTTTAAATGGATGATTTCTCGAATTATGACTTCAAACAACAACAAGTTTTCAAACAATTGTTTCCACCTAGAAACTAAACATTGAGTGTGTATTCAACAATCTAGTTAGATTATTTTGATTTCCATAGGTATAACACAAGAGAAGACAATTCAAGCACTTTTCTAATCTCAAGGGTCACTTAAAATACCACAACCCACATCTTAGAACCATGTCAGCTCACACAGTTGTGTCACTCCCTAGAGGGTGCCCATGTTTTTTCCTTTCCTGGGTCTTAACCAAGGTCTAACCCTCCACCTTTGGCTAGTAATCCCTGATGGCTATATGGTGAGTATCTTGGGGCAGACTCTTCCCTCCCCTTGCACTGTGATATTAGAAGCAGTCAGAAACTAACTCAGTTGGTTTCTACACTAAGGTTCGTAGTAAGGATTTTTGTTCGATGTGACAATAGATAAACTCCCTCAGGAGACCTCCCAACCTTTAGAACAAAGCCTTTGGGGATGGTTATCTTGCATACTACCATTGAATTGTAAAATTTCCCTGAATTTTCTTTTGATTATAGTGGGTTGGAAAACTTGGATTTAGTTATTCCCACTTAGGTTGTTCTCGTAGGGTGAGTACTTTTTCCCACTATGGCAGGCCTTCCAAAGGTGTTAACAAAGCATAAAATAGTGAGTCTAGCATTCTAGTCACCCAATTAAGGGGAGAGCATAGGCCTATCACTTCAAGCACAAAAGACAAGGGGTTCTTTAACCTTCTAATTAAACTAGGTTCCTAATTTAATCAAAAGAAGACAATAAAAGCTCCAGCCCCTACATACATCATCAGTAGTTGCATAAATTTTCCTTTGACTAGCATTTCATGCACTTGCAACACAAAAAACATCAATTAGTTCTCGGGATTTTGGAATTTTGAAAATTAACCAGATGCACTAAAAGATCATTTCTATGTGCTAAAAGAACTATCCTATGCACTAGAAAAACTAATGGATTTGCTAAAATAAATACCGAATGCACTAGAAAACCCCCTGCATGCATTGAAACAGATGTTGTATGCACTGAAAGATCTTCTAGATGCACTGTCACAGGGACTAGATGCGCTAAAATAAGTTTCGTATGTGCTGCAAGAACTCACAGTCACACTAAAAGAAGTTCACATCAAACCTATTCACAAAAAGAATTCCAAAAAATATTAAAAATGGGGTTGTGCCCCATGGTGGGCGCCAATTTATGTGTGAGGTAAAATGTGTCAAGGAATAACAAAATCACGCAAGCAATGAAATGTATTACATTAGAGATTTGAATCATAAAACTAATCTAATTGCAAACAAATAAAATTCTCTAAAATCATTCCATTGTTCTCTATTCTCAAGGATCATCTAAGTCATTAGTGCTCTCAGATTTGTATATTGCACTATGACTATTTGGATGACAACCTAAGAAATGAGATGCTATCTAAAATGCTACATGATTGATATAACAATGGATATGATACTAAAGATTATGATGAAAATGATGTATAAGAACTAAGATGATAATGGAAATGCAAATACTAAACTAAAATGATTCTACAATGCTCAAATGTTAAATGCTAACTTGCTCTAAATGCTCTAATGCTCTAATATGATTTTTGCATAGTAAATTTACTCAAAGATGGAATGTAAAATGTTGTAGAATGGGCTTTTATTTATAGGATTTCCAAAGCATCTTGTGATATGGCAGCAATCAACGATCAAGATATCAGCATGAGAGATGAATGATGGAGATGGAAGAAGTTAGAAAGAATCATGGAGGATGTTCACTTGACTATGAACACCATGCCAAGTGTATGAGGGAGTAAAATGTGTGAGAAATCCAAGTGTCCAAAGTTTGTTATGGAATTGGTTGAGGATAATTCCCATGTAAATATTAGACATATTTAAATTCATGTGACACTTGATGATGTGGCAAGAGAAAATGTTGTAGACATGTGCCTAAATTCAAAATTGAGAATTTAAATTTAGTGAGAAGATTATTAATTAAATAAAACAAACTATTGACATTTGTTTATTTAATTAAATTTAGAAGAATGTGATTTAAGATGGTAGAATTATAAGGTATGAACTATATGAATAAATTTAGCAGTTATTTATAAGTAGACAAATTAAAGGGGTTCATTAATTAAATAACTGGTATTTATTCAATTGATTGTCTTGACCGATTTTAGGTGTATACAATATGTGTTTGTCGCTTTCATTTATGTTATTTTAGTCATACTTAGTTATAAATTGCCTGTTTAGTATTTCTTTCTTTTGTTATTAGGTAATTTGTAATATATTTTATTTGGTATGCATACGTGTATTTTTTTTTTTCCCTTTCTTTTGTGCTATTTATTTTTTATTGAATTTCCTTTGTGTCCCCCTTTTGTTATTCATTTTCTCTCTTTTATATATTTTGTATTCTCCTTTTAAGTTGGTTGATTCTCTCTTTTATTATTTCTCATTATTTTTTTCTATTAATTGTAATTTGGGGGCACCCTTTATCACTCTTTTTCCTCCACACCCATTTTTTTGAATTATTTAATTGTTCTACCATCCCTCTCCCTCACCTTTTCCCCTTTTAAGGCTATATCTGCACTCTAATTCCTCACTTTCCTCTTCTTGATGATGGATCACAGAGTGTGATATGAAATGTCAATCTAAAAACATACACAGTCGAATCCAAAAGCTTGCTCTATATAGGATTAAGATAATTATATAATTAAAAAATATTTAATTATTATAAATGAAAAGAGAGGATATTAGCTTAGGTAAATAATTGAAAATCATTTATTTTCTATAGATAGAAGAATTGATGAGGACAATGATAAGATGGGAGATAAAAATGCATTAGTCATGTTTAGGTGTACATTTTACCTCTCTTTGAGACGATGTATTTTATGTCGTTGTTTCAAAGAAATAAGATTGATATAAAAAAAATTGCTTGTGACATGCCCTAGTATTCCCCAATAGACTAAGCGATGGAGGTAGGATTCCCATTTGAGATATTGGAAAAAAAAACAAACTTTTTTGTCAAGCTCACCATAGGAATGATAATCTAGGTCTATGAAAATGATGATGATGATATGTATATTATAGATGTTTATGTGATGGTTATTTTAAGATGTTACATGATGATGACATATGTTATATTATAATGTGATAGATATTTATGATTTTTTTGGTATATGGTATAATGATGTTATGAATATGCTAATGATTAAATGTATGCAGGAAATATGTAAACTCAACAAAATGTAATGATGGCAATTACACCATTGATCAAATATCAAATGTTAAAACCTATAAATGGGGAATGGGATGAATAGAGATATACAAGATAGATGAACATGCAAATGGAAAGGTGCTTTGTGATTCGGTTATGCTATAAGCAATGTAAAAACAATCCTTATTTTGATATACCAAGTGGATAGTATGCACCAAGGTATGAGGAACTAGGGTGATGTTGTATCCCTTGCATGGAATTTGAATCTAAAAAAAGGTTGTTCTTGTTCATACCAAACATAGAAAAAACTTTTCAAAATATATGAGGAAGTAAGACTTATTTAGCATAATGGTCCCAGTGCACAAAAGGTATGAATAACCTAGTATACAAAGGATGTTCTTTTATGCAAGAAGCAACCCCAATCACACACAAGGTAAGTATTTTCCATGGTTGTATTACAAGAACATCCCACAAACACAAGATACAAAAATAATGGACATGGCTCATTCCAAAATTCTCTAAACACGCCAAGATATTGAAATTTCAAGGAAGGTGACTTCAAAAAAGCATAATAATGAGACAAAAAAGATAAATCAACTAGACAAATACCAACTGACAAACAATTCAACAACCATCATATCTCTTTCCAAAAGATAAGCTCAAGTTTAGATAGGGGGCCTATTGTAGGAGAGATATTTTTGTTAATGTATATATTAGTTAGATAAAAATGGATAAAAGATAGGTAATAATTCATGTAGACAATAATCATGAAAGATTGATTTTTTTGTGTAATGCAAAGTTTTCTTTTGTTTGAGTGTCAAATGTAGGTAATGTGTATGTGTAAAATTTATTCTCAAGATAGTGACACAGAACCAATTCAATAAATAGGTCAATGAAGAGTGCCCCCAGTTAGGTATAGGATAATTTTTATGTTATAGAAAAGTGTGCATGAAACTTTAGTATGATAAGTAGATAGATGAAACAATAGATATTGATAATTTGTGAAGCCCTACTAGGTGGATAATTGGAACATAGGAGAAGGAATCTCCAAATTTTATGATGCAAAGGAACAAGGTACCCCTACTAGAGGTAGAGATAAATATTTTTTACTTGAACTAGATTTATGAGTTTCAAGCAAAAAGATAAAGATATATTTACTTAAACTAGCCTTGTGAGTTTCAACCAAAAAGATCAAGATAGAGATATGTTTACTTGAACTAGCCTTGTGAGTTTCTAGCAAGAGGGTAATGAGATAAAAATTATTCACTTGGACTAGACTTATATGATTCCAAACAAACATATAAGGTAAGGATTATTTACTTGAACCAAACATATGAGTCTAAGAAAATAAAGTAAATTATAAATATAAAATTGTAAAGGATTTTTTGAGGTGAATGGATGGTGCATAAAGGATATGGATTGTAGAGGAAGTAAGGTTTTACATTTCCTAAAGAATACAAGAATAATTTTTCCCCCATTTTTATCAAGATCAAAGATGAAATGGTAGGGGGATGAGTTGGATATGATAAGGGATATATGATGAAGGATATGGATAGGATAATCAAGATCAAAGGAAGGAAGGAGGGATGTATGTGGATGGTTTTATGGATATGTGATGGAATGGATGACTTTGGGATAGATGAGGGTTCTTGATGAGCCTATTTGGATGCCGATTAGTTAGTTCTTGAATATGCATTATTTGAATATGGATAGTGGGGTCATATGGATGATTAGGATCATGACACGAAATAATATTATGATCTTTACCTAGGAGGGGATTACTACATGGAGTTAAAGGTATGAATCATGAGATGGGAGAGGATAATTGGATGGGATGGAAGGTGTGATTTGATCTTGATTTGGAAGTGAATTGAGAGATAAGGTAGAAGGGGTGCTTTGATTTTTATTTGGAGAGGGATCATATGATGGTATGGAAGGAGATATTTTGATCTCGATTATAAGATGGAAGGGGATCATTGGCTAGATTGGAAGGGATATTTTGATCTTGAGATATAAGGATATCTTTAGATGAGATGGAAGGGATATATTGAGGTGTTATTTACCCCTATATATATTGGTTGCTTCTACTCAGCTATGGTGTATTCATATGGAATGGAATCATATTTAGCATATTTGAAGTCACTGCCCTTGTTAGGGGCAACCCCTTTACCATAGTTAGGGATTAGATCTGTGTATATCTTGAGATCATTATTAAATGAAGAGGGACAATCTTCAATAGCAATATGACCCTATCTATAAGATCTTCTAAATAAAAATAATAATTTGATATAATTAAGAGTTTTATGCCCTTTGACTCTATGATTCACAAAATTAATTCTCTTTATACCACATGGGATTGACTTGAGGTTCAAATTTTCTCACTTCTGGTAATATAATAAGCTTATCATGGACCTTTTTTTGTAAATCATATTCAATAGTATCCCCTAAAGGAGTATATTTTTATCTTGGAGCATTGTTTTTCTTAGGAAGCCCCTAGGAATGATAACACCTTGATTATTTTATTGTGTTCTTGTTGATAATTGTATGTTTGATGGTGATTGTATGTTTTGGATGGCTTTGGCATCTATTACCCCATAATTAACAATGTTCTTATTTTTATCCCAAAGATGAGGTTTACCATTATATTGAGAGCCATTGTCCTTGCTATTATTATAAATTTTCACAAGACCCTTAGCAATAAGAGCCTTCTCAATGGTTAATCTCTTTTCTGTGATCTCATCAAATATACTAGCACATTGGACTTGCAGGTGGAAGGCCATTTATTGATTTAGATTTTGTGTGAATATGTGGACCAATTATTTTTTAGGAATAAGGTATGAGAATTATTTCCATATTTCTCCATCATTGTAAAAAGACAACAAAATATTCTTTGTTTATTTGTTTTTAATTACATAAATCTATCATAGTGATTTCATACTTTATATTATATGAGAAATGAAAAATGAAATTTTGTGCTAACTCATGAAAATAATTAATCCCATGTTGTAAGTGGGAGAACCTTTCAATGACTTGGCCTCCAAGACTTCAAGGAAAGAGGATTATAGTAGAGAAGTAAGAACCATTCAATGATTATATAAGAGAAGTGAGAACCATTCAATGATGAATACCCATTCGCATAGACCACCTTTTCCTTTGTATTTTTCAAATTTAGGTATTTAAATTTTTTTAGGATAGAGGATCATGGGTATGGACCTATCAAAGGGATAAGGACATATGTCTCCCAATGTATCAAAAGATAGATACATTGTGAGGTGTGTATGTATCAAAAGATGGAGGATTGTACAGGGTAATGTGTTTATGGGTATATTATATGTAAGTGGTTGAGGGATGTATGAGATAGGAGGATAAACTAGAGGATTAGTTATAGGAATGGAAGTAGTGACATGGCTAGATGGGATGGGGTATGGATTATGTGGCACATTTATTTGGAAAGAAATTGGGAGTGTTTAAAATTGATGGGGGATAGGAGGTAAAGTTTTATAGATTTGGGCATGTGTTGGTTGTGGTATAATTTAAGATTGATGAAATGGTGTACTTGTTTGAAATGGATTAGTACTACATGGGATGGAATGTGAAATAGTATGGGGTAGATTAGGTGTAAAATAATCATCTGTCTCTTGATAGGAGCACCATTAGACCTTGGCCATGTTAGGTTGAGATGACTGGGTATGAGGAAAAGTAGCCATCATTGTATCTATAGGATTTTGTAAAAGATTTTGGGTATCAAAATTACGAGGTAACTTAGCCCCTTTTTGAATTAACATTTGAAGAGAGTGTTTAGGATTTGCAATGAGAAGAAGTTCCACAACTGTCATTGCTTTAGGATCTTGTTCAAATTATTGTAATTCTTCTAATGTGGGGTCTCGATTTATATCTTCATCAGTATGAATCTCCCATGAAGATGATGGCATAATACTCTCATATGGACCTTGGAGTACTTGTTGAGAAGATATTCCAAACTTATGTTGACTACCACCCATAGTTGTTTACATGGACTCAATTTGATGAAATTCCATGATTTTCTTATATTGTGTTCTTATGATGAACATGGACAATTATTAAAAAAAAAGTGTTTTTATATTTTAAGCCTGATTATTATTTGAATAACTTACTTTGATAAAATATAATTATCAAATACAACCAAAATAGGTCAAAGCTAATATATCTATCTCCAAATGATATTGATCTTTAAGATAAAAAATCATTTACTTGAACTAAACTTATGAGTTCAAGCAAATGGATCAAGATAAATTTACTTGAACTAGAATTATGAGTCCAAGAAAAATAATAAAAATATAGATATGTTTACTTGAGCCCGTTGAAGATTTCGAGTGGTTGGAACAATTCGTTGCATATGGGGCCAAGTAATATGTAAATTTTGGCCAAATTTTGTTAAGATATGCAGTCGAAGGCTTAAATTAGCACTCTCGATGCAAAGAAAGGCTTTGGTAAATGTAAAGCGACTTCATTTTTATGTTTGGAAATTTAGGGATTTCGGACAAACCCTAGTATAGAAAAACAGAACGTTGTGTCGAGATGAATGAGACCTTATAAGCATTGCCCAAAACTTTCATTACATATCATTTATACGCTATTATACTATAAATGGATTATACTGTTAATATGAAGTATGAAATTTCGGTATAAAATCCATTGGTGTAATAAGTTTGAAATTTTGGTTTCAAAATCTGTCTATCATGAATGAGTTTGATCATTTATTTGAATCAGAATTCCAAGTCCTCATTCTGGAATTTGCTTTTTCATTTTGAATGTAGAATTCACAATGGTTTCTAAATCCCAATTTTAAAGGATTTTTAGCAATTTGGGGATTTAGGATTATTTCTAGAGACCCAAGTTTGGGTAGTTTGAGTACTTAGAAAGATTGTACCCCACAAAGAACATCGTCTTTACATTGTGATTCTTATGCCATGAATTTATAATACTACGTGATACAAGGCAAAAATAACTATAATTTTATTTTAGCAAATGTGTTTAAATATTTTGCCCTGTTTTGGAAAATTTGGGTTATTTCCATAAATCCTAATTTGAATACTCTGTGTTCACAGAGGTTTTATTTCAGTGTGGCCACACACAATTTATTGCATCATGGATTTTAAAGCCTTTATGTTTCAGTTACCTTGTAATTCAAAGGCAAAAACTCATAGTTTTTAATTTTAGCAAATGTTTATGAAGATATCTAATAGTCCAAGGACAAGAACTTCTTCAATTAAACAAAGAGCATGGGTAATTCATGAAATTGTGCAAGTTTTATATCTTTGCTGTAGAAAACTAGGTCTAGTGAAGTAACCTAAACCCACATTTTGTATTATCATCTCTTTCCCACATCTTTCATTTTTAATTTTGGGTTTTGCTATGAATTATGAACCCCTTAGTTTAAGCATAGGGCATTAAAAGGCAGAAAAGGGACTGGAGAAGAGGTCCCCTGAGCAATGATATTATCGTTGTAGTTCAGATTGGTCAATGTCATGGTTTGCTAGTAGATCTACTCATCTATTTGCTTCTCAAAAAATATGGCTAATCGATTGTATCTGGAGTTCTTGCAGCAATTCAATTATTTTGAATACGTTGAACTGCAAATTCAAGTCACCTATTTGTCCACTTATAATGGAATTTATGCTGACTGTCGAGTCACATTCTAATTCAATATTTGTCAATCTTTTTTCCTTGTATAGTAGAAACCCACTTTAAATCCCTTCAAACTCTGCTACATTATTTGTAGATATCAGAATATTTGTTGATAAAGCTACTACTAATTGGACTTTCTCATTACGTATAATACATCCAATTCTCGACTTCTCTGGATTTCTCCGGGAGGCTCCATCTGTGTTTAGCTTCAATCTTCCCCTTGGAGGGAGGTTCCATTTAACCTTCAATCTTTTCACCTTAGGATCTGGGGTAAACTGGAAGAAGGGAGGGACCTTGAGTAGATTCCATGTCTTCATAAGGTCATCGTCTCATATTATAAATTTTGCTTTCCTCTACATTTTAATATGGTATTTCACTATGTTCCTTTCTATGATATATGTTGGTTCACTTATTGGCTTAGACTTGTCTTGAAATGTTCTTCTGTTTATTTCTTTCCATATGTTCTAGATCATGATTGATGGGGCTTCCTGCCATATGTGACCCCAAAATACTTATTTTTTGAATGAGGGTCAACTTAGAAAAAAATCCCATAGTTTGTTACTTCTCATAGTAGCCCATCCCAGTTTTTCTATTAGTTAGTCCCAACCTTGCATAGCATATGGGCAGTTTAAAAGTAGATGATTTGCATTCTCTTCATTGTTATTGCACATAACACACCAATTGGGACCTTCAATTTCAATTTTCTTTAGACGATCACTAGTCATATTCCTACTATGGAGGGTTGTCCATGTGAAGGCCCCTGCCTTAGGTAGTACCTAGCGCCCCCAACATAGTTTTCATAGCCACATTATATCTACTTGTTTCGTTTAGATCTGATAACCCAACTTAACGATGTATCTTCCGAACTTCGCTCCACACCAAATTATTCTATCCTTCTATTTATTTAAGCATACTTGCCTTTCTTGCAGAATTTTTGTTATCCTCTTCTTTGTTATTTCCTTAATGGGGAGAGATTCAAAATTCATCCATCTAAAAATTCCATTTTCGTCAATCTTTACATAGTCCCTAACATGTCTTCCTGCCCTGCTACTGATGGAGGGGATATGAGCCATCAACTCTGGATACTCCACCAATGGCTTATGTCCTCCCCATAAATCTTGCCAAAAGTCTACCTTGCTTCCATCATTTATTTGCCATGTTAAGTGGTTTGCGATTATATGTATGCAATTTAGCATAAAATTCCACACATGTGAACCACCTCAGGGATTTGCAATTGTAATAATTCTTTCTAGATTTGAATTGTCTAGGTATTTTTTTACATTATTTACACTACAATAATATTGGATGTTGGTACATTTTTCATATTAATTTAGCGCCTAGTGCTAGATTGTGTGCTTTTAGATTTCTTATTCTTGTACCTCCATCCACCTGGGCCTTGCATACATTTTCCCAATGAATTAGGGTAATTTTGTGTTGTATATTTGATCCACCCCTTAAGAAATGATTTAAGATACTTTCTAGACTTGATGCAACTTTTGATGTTAGTTGCATATAGGACATTGAATAGATTGGTATTATTGAGAGTACAAATTTTGTCATTGTAATGTGTCCTACCAGTGTTAACCATTTCCCCCGCCAGCTTAGCAATTTGTCAGTGCATTTCTCCTTTATTTGCTCCCATAGGTGCATCCTTATAATTCCTTTAAATACAAGCACACCTAAATATTTGCAAGGGATTTCATCTATTGTATATCCCAATATTTTTGCCATTCTTTTCTATATTATTTTCTTTGTGTTGAAGAAATATATTTTTTATTTATCTTTATTTATTTTCTGTCCAAAGACCTTAATATATTCATGCATGCATTCTTTAATCATTTTTGCCTCTTTGATTGTTGCTTCACCATACAGTATAGTATCATCTATAAAATGTTGATGAGTGCTTGCTTCTATACCCTGAGCAATATGCAATCCTTCCATTATCCCTGGTTTTGGTAGTATGTTATGTGCCTACTAAGAGATTCAACCATTATTACAAATAGGAAGGGGGATATTGGGTCTCCTTGCCTAATTCCATTTGTGCTTTCAAAAAATCCACATGACATGTTAACTAATATTGAATATATTGTTGATGAGAGGCAATAGAAGATCATTTGAAGCCAGTCCTTGCAAAATTTGAACTGTTCCATGATTCTAATAATAAATCTCCATCTTACTCTATCAAATGCTTTACTCACATCTAATTTTATCATCATACTTTGAAGCCTATCTTTATTGATTGTGTGTAGTGTTTCATTTGCTAATATGATGCTATCGACAATGTCCCTTCTTGGAGTAAAGCCACTTTGATTTATTGAGATTATCTTTTCAAGTATCTTTTTTAGTCTGTTAGCTAATGCCTTTGAGAGTATTTTATAAATTGTATTGCAAAGTGATATTGGGCAGTAATCACCAAAACTAGTATAAACCTCTTTCTTTGGTATTAAAACCATAACTGTGTTGTTAATGTCTTTCACAATTTTTTTTTGCCTGAAGTCTTCCACTACTTCCCAAACCTTTTTTTCTAAAAACTGCCAATACTTGTGATAGAAGAAGGTAGGAAATCCATCTAGTCTTGGTGATTTATCAGGGTGTAATTGAAAGACAACGTTCTTTACCTCTTCCATTGTGAAAGGAATAGTAAGCTTAGAATTCTCCTATGGAGATTTAACTTCAAGATAATTTTTAGGATTTCCCCATCATTAAATGAAACTACCGCTCCATCCAGGGCTAGGAGATGTTTAAAGAACAAGATTGGTTCCTCTTTTATTTCCTCTAGTTCTCAATTATTCTACCATTAGAAGATTGAATTGTCAATATCCTTTTATGTGCTTTTTTTATTTTTGTTGTATTGTAAAAAAAATTGTGTTAGCATCACCTTCATTTAAGCAAACCTCCCATGATTTGGTGCACCAATATTCTTCTTCCCTAGCCAGGATCTCATTATATTCTACCATGATTAATTTTTCCTTCGTGTAATCTTCCTAAATTATACCATCTTTCATTACTTTTTCATTCAGTTTTGCCAATTCTTCTTCTAGTCTCTCTTTTTCAATAATTTTTTTTTGAAGACTTTCTAATTCCACTCCTATAGTTTTCTTTTGATATTCTTTAGTTTATTTATAAATATGAAGCTTTTTGGTCACTATACACATTGGTGCTTCCTTCCACCATTGTTCAATTAGGTCCACCCGTTCTTCCTTTCTAAACAACATCTTTTCCACTTTAAAGTAATTCTTTTGATGATTTTTTTTGTAATTATCATTTTGATGGGTAGATGATCAGAACCGGAAAGCGAGAGGATACTCGCTTCCAAATTAAGGCTTATTTCCAGCCAGTCCTGTGAGTATACGAACCTATCCGATTTTACTTTGATACGGTAAACCCCGTCCCTCCTATTTGGTCATGTGTATGAGCCATTCTTTGTTTGGGCATCTATTAGATTATTCTCATATAAGAAATATCCAAAAGCACTCATTGAAGGTGAAACTATACCGTTCCCACCAAGTTTTTCCTCTTTCTTGAGTACCACATTGAAATCACCTCCCAAAATAATCCTTCTTCTTCCAATGGTAGAAAATTTCTGATTTAATGTTGCCCATAGTTTTTCCTTATCATAATTTTTGGTTGGGTCATAAATATTGAACAAAATGAATTTAATGTTGCTTCTTAGGCTTGAGACCTCACACATTATCTAGTTTTCTTTCTTCTCAATTATGTTCATCTCAAGCATATTGCTATGCCACATGATTCCAATCCCTCCCATTGTACCATAAGACTTTTAGTAGGATTCCTCCTAGCCTCCAAGATGGATTATTTGATTGTCTTCTATATCTATCTTAGTTTTTTGCATTAATATTATTTGTATTTGCTCTTTCAATTTGACGCTTTATTAACCATCTTTTATTAGGGGCATTTAGGCACCTAACATTCCATGTTATTAATTTGTGGCTCCCTAAGGAGAGAGTGCTCTCCTCCCTTTATTTCCATTAGGAATTTTTTTATGCTTTTGATGCCCTTCTTCTGAGTGAATTATTCCCACCTTTTCTTATTTTTCTTTCGCCCTTTCTTTTTCTTTTTGTGTTCAGTAGGTTCAAGCAACCAAGATACTGTCTAAGAAATACATTTGGTATCTATGATATCTAATTCATTGTATTCCTCTTCATTTTCACTTTCCAAAATATTTCCTTTATCTTCTTCTAACTTCTGTATAGTTAGGTCAATGCTTGTATTAGGAATTGGTTCAAATCTGATGTCCTCTCCCCTTTTTCTATTTTCCTTTTTAGTTTCTTTCTACCTGATGCTCAATTCATTCTTTTCTTTGGGAGAGCTTTCCATTGTGTTTTTCTTTTTAGGGCTTCATATTCTTGAATTATGTTACACTCTATCCTTTCACTAATTTTTTTTTGTTCCATATCATTTTATTTTTTGGAGGAATCTTACATTTCTCTAAACATGTGTGATTTATTCACCCACACTTCAAGCAGTAAAGTTTTTAATCTTCCATTTCTAATTTATGCGACCAAATCCCTATTTTAGATTTTATCTTTATCTCTTTTGGGATTTTTCTAATCATCGCTATGTAAATCCTTGCATAGAGATATAAGTTTATTTCCAATAGAGGGATATCTATATCTATTAAATTGCCTAAAGATCTTCCATTTTTTCGGGCACTCTTTCAACCAAGACTTGAGAGGCATGTTGTATAATCTAATCCATTTAGCTTCTATGTATGGCTCATGATTTCATGGATTAAAGTTTGGTTCCTATTTTCGCATATGTATTGGGCTTCCTTCTATTTCCACGATACCTTTTTAAAAAAAAATGAATCCCTATCTTCTTTTGATAGAAATGCTACAATGAAGAAATTGTTGGACATAAATTTGATCACATGATCTTGCTTCCAATTTGTCTGAGCCAAATTCTCTATGATGTCTCTTCATTTTCTAGGGCCTATTTTTCTACAAATGATAGTTGATTCTTGTAGGAGTTTGATATCTTCTTCTATTTCCTCTTGTACATCAATATCTATTGTGTCTTTTGATCTAACTAATGGGAAAACATTTATTTTCACACTTTTTATCATATTTTGGTTTGGGTATTACATTCTCCTTTTAATATTTATTATTATGCTTTTTTAAATGATTGTGCTTCTTTATTTCCATCGATGATGCATAATTGGCTAGTAGAAATTCACCTAAATTAATTAGGAATTCTCTCTCCTTTGGTTTGGTTTTTGTCCCACTTCCTAACTTCATTTTTACAGAGGGTTGGTAGGCTTTTTGATTGATTTCTATGCTATTTGGCCAGGATACGAAATGTGGAGTTCTATTTTCAAATTCAATGCTTGTCTTTTTTCACATATCCCTTGTGTGTCTCTTTGATCGCATATTGAATTCATGAATTTTGATAGACAAATCTTCCATTATGAATTTATTTGTAGATCACTTAGCTATTTTGTTATTCACAAAAATCTTTTTTGCAATCACAAAAAAAATTGCAAGTAGAGCTAAAATTATATTTTATATATTTATTTCATTATATATATATGCTTACTTGAGATAGCTATTCTTACTTGAACTAACCTTGTGTGTTCAATCAAGATAGATAAAATGTATGCTTACTTGAACTAGTCTTATGAGTCCAAGCAAGATGATAGATAAAGAGTGGAGTCTTCCAACTCAGGAGAACCCAAATCTCTTGAGCTAGTGTATCCACTAATGATATATGACAACTAAACACCTTACTTGAAATAGACAAGCTTTCAAGAAAAGAGACAAATTAAAGATAAGAGATAAGAGATCTAGATCAAGCTTTGATAAAATTTAATAATATCATTGATAATGATATTGTTGGAATTGAATGATTCAACCCACAACTCCCATGAAACACCTACATGCAATTACCTATCACAATAGAGAAGATCAAAAGAGAGATTCTGCTCAATCACCTAAGAATTATTATTGATGCAAATAACCTGGATGAATATTACAAATGAATGTGTATGCTTATATAAGCAAAGCACAAGCAAACCCTACATGCGGATTAACAAGATAGTGAAAAGTGTTTTAATCTCATGCAATGAGACAACTTGTCCTAAATCTAGTCCAATCTAATAATAAGAATCAACTACTCACTTCCCTCTCCACCTACAAGTCCTAGTGCGAACTGCATCATAGTCAGTGCTTTGTTCGCACGCTTAGAACCTCTAGCTCTTATACCATTTGATGAAGAAGAAAACAACTCACATCTCAAATCCACAAAGCAGAAGTTACAAATGACTCAAAAAATAATTAATCCAAAATTGGCAATAACTTGTGTCAATTTAAAAATTGATTTACAATTGCTCAGCTCAATTTTGAAAACAAAAAAATTAACTTTATTATTCAGACTTCATGAATATACATATTACATTTACCAGGCAACTACTTTGCCTCTCTCCCTTATCTAACTTTTCATCTTCCTTTGTATTCCTCATACTCGCAACCTTTACACACTGCCTTCAACTCACGCTCCTTATTTTGTTCCTTCATATTCATATTCACTATCCCTCTTTGAACTGGCACGTCCCCATATTGTCACTAACATTACAATTAAATTGTTGCACATTCAATCCTTATTTAGCCTTATGGTTTTTAACATCCCCACCCCCTTTCCACGTGAGCTCTCCTCATTCATATGCATCCTCAACAACTTTCAATTGGCCTTTCTTTGCATTTTTTTTACCTTCCTTAACCTCTATATATCATTCAAGCTCTAAACCAATGTGCCTTAGCAAGTTTTCTTTGGTGGGCATTTATCCTTCTTAGTTGGCATAAACTTCCCTAGCTTCCATCAAATTAACTTAATCTTTGCTCTATTAAGGTTGTGAATAGTATTTCTCCATCTATGTCACCTATATTCTCTGCCATCGATTACTAACATAAATACTTATAAATTTTACCATTGTCGTGGCAATTTGGACTTCTTTTGTGAATGTTACTAATCTCCACTCTTTGTTAGATCTCCACCTCTGGCCCTGCTATGTGACGCCTTCACCAAAATACTAGCATGGGGTCTTCAACAACAAACTGCCTCTCTAGACTACGTAGGAATCCTTTCATTTGCCTTTTCCTATGCAACCAAATCTTTCTTGTCTCCCTAGGCCACCCCCTTCCACTGCCACACCTCTTCTCTATTGGCCCCTTAATTGGTTCATGCCCAACTTTTAAACAATTCCTTTGTATTTTTAATAGGAAAATGAAGCGTCCAACATTTGGATCATCCCATATTATAGCTCCTTTATTCATATTCTTTGGTAAACATTTGATCAAAAATCATTTTTTCACAAAAGAGTATTACTAATATTTGGTTTTCATCACACCATCTTGAAACCAATAGTATCCTTGTGTACACAATATAAATGGATTCCATATCACTCCAATTTGAAAGAGTTAAAATAATATTCCAACTAAAACACAACATCATCTCATCGCAAATGCACAGAGCAAACTGAGTTTTAGAGTAATTGCTTATCGGTAGCTCATATTTTTTGAGAAATTTGCAAACAAATGTATTTCAATACTCTGAAAACCCTCAACAAGTCATTTTGCATAAAACCTTATAGAACTTGAAATTTTAAAACTTCACCAAATTGCAGACCGAAGTCAAAAAACAAGTTCTTCACAACCTTCAACAAACTAACTTTGAAGCATCTACCATTAAATTCAGAAAGAATTTCATGAAACATTCCCAAAATCCAAAAACAATCATTTTTTGGTGATGTTGATCGCATGTAGACCTAGATGCTCCTGCATCAGATACATCAAGTAAGAAATTTGTGAGCAAGGGCTCACAAAGGTGGAGTTGAGTGATAGAACGACTCTTCAAGATTCTAAACAATCTCCAACGAACTCCATCACTAAAAGCTTGACCTCCTCTACCAAATAGCCTGACCTCCTCTACCAAATTCTTCCTCCTCTCTCCATGCCCTCCTCTAGCATGTATTCATGGAAACTCTACCCTTGCAGTGTCCATGCTGCAATCACACCTCAATCCTATCAAAGATTCCACTTTATTTGTTGTAATCTACCATTACCACAACATTTTTCTTTATGCTTCCCACTCTCAACCATTCAAGACTCTGCGCACCTGCAATGATACTTTTGAGCTCTCACTTGCACTTCCTCAATCCATAGGTTTCATCACAAGCTGCCTCACATTCAGCAATCTACTTATGCCACCAAAACCTCTACTCACTTCCCTCTCCACTCGCAGGTTCTGGTGCAAATTACCTCACAGTTAGTGCTTTATCTCCATGCTCAAAGCCTCTGGCTCTGATACCATTTGATGAAGAATAAAATAACTCACATATCAAATCCACAAAGCTCAAATTACAAAAGACTCAAAAAATGATTAATCCAAAATTGACAATAACTTGTGTCAATTTAAAAACTGATTTACAATTGCTTAACTCAAATTTGAAAACAAAACAATTAACTTTATTATTCAGACTTCAGGAATATACATATTACATTTACCAAGCAACTATTTTTCCTCTCTCTGTCCAACTTTTCATCTTCCTTTGTATTCCTCATACTCACAAATTCTACACACTGCCTTCGACCCACATTCCTCATTTTTTCCTTTGTATTCATAGTCACTATCCCTCTTTGAACTAGCACATCCCCATATTGTCACTGACATTAAATTTAAATTGCTACACATTCAATCCTTATTCAACCTTATGATTTTAACATCCCCACCTCCTTTTCACGAAAGTTCTCCTCATTCATATGCATCCTCTACAAATTTCAATTGGCCTTTCTTTGCATCTATTTTACATTCATTAACCTTTGTGCATCATTCAAGCTCTAAACCAACATGCCTTAGCAAGTTTTCTCTAGTAGGGAGTTATCCTTCTTAGTTGGCAAGGACTTCCCTAACTGCTATCAAATTAATTCAACCTTTGCTCTATTAAGGTTGTGCATAGTATTTATCCATCTTTTTCCGCCTTTATTCTCTGTCATTGATTACTAAAGTAAAATCTTATAACTTATACCATTGGCGCAACAATTTGGGTTTCTTTTGTGAATGTTACTAATCTTCACTCTTTGTTAGATCTCCACCTCTGGCCCTGCTATGTGATTCCTTCACAAAACTACTAGCATGGGGTCTTCAACAATGAACTGCCTCTCTAGACTATGTAGGAATCCTTTCATTTTCATTTTCATTTTCCTATGCAACCAAATCTTTCTTGTCTTCCTAGGCTGCCCCCTTCCACTGCCACACCTCTTCTCTGTTTCCCCCTTTATTGGTTCATGCCCAAGTTTTAAACAATGCCTTTGTGTTTTTAACAAGAAGATGAATCATCCAACATTTGGATCATCCCATCTTATAACTCCTTTATATTCTTTGGTAATCATTTGATCAAAAATCATTTTTTCACAAAAGAGTATACTGATATTTGGTTTTCATCACACCATCTTGAAATCAATAGTATCCTTGTGTACATAATATAAATGAATTTCATCACTTTGATTTGAAGGAGTTAAAATAATATGCCAACTAAAACATAACATCATCTTGTTGCAAATGCATAGAGCAAACTGAGTTTTAGAGTAATTGCTTACAAGTAGCTCATATTTTCCCAAAAATTTGCAAACAAATGTAATTCAATACTCTGAAAACCCCCATCAAGTCATTTCACATAAAATTTCATAGAACTTGAAATTTTAAAACTTCATCGAATTGTCGGTCAAAGTTGAAAAACAAGTTCTTCACAACCTTCAACAAACTAACTTTGAACCATCTTCCATTAAATTTAGAAAGGAGTCTAAATTCTACCTATGAGAAAGAATTTCATGAAATCTTACCAGAACCAAGAAACAATCATTTTTTGGTGATGTCGATCACACGTGGACTCAGATGCTCCTACATCAGACATGTTAGATAAGAAATTTGTGAGCATGGGCTCACTAAGGTGGAGTTGAGTGATAGAACCACTTTTCGAGACTGCAAACAATCTCCAACGAACTCCATCACTAAAATCCTGACCTCCTCCACCAAATAGCCCAACCTCCTTTGCCAAATTCTTCCTCTTCTCTCCATTCCCTCCTCTGGCATGTCTCCATGACAACTCTACCCTTGCAATATCCATGTTGCAATCATACCTCAATCCTCTCAAATATTCCACTTCGTTTATTTTAATCAACCATTACCACAATACTTTTCTCTATGCCTTCCACTCTCAACCATTCAGGACTCCACACACTTGTAATGATACTTTTGAGCTTCTCACTCGCACTTCCTCAACCCATAGGTTTCGACACAAGCTATCTCACATTCGATGATCTGCTTATGTCCCCTTAAACCTTTGCCCAGTTCCCTCCCCCCCGCAGGTCCTGGTACAAACTGCCTCATAGTCGATGCTTTATCTACACGCTTAGAACCTCTAGCTCTAATACCATTTGATGAAGAAGAAAATAACTCACACCTCAAATCCACAAATCTTAGATTACAAATGACTTAGTAAATGATTAATCCAAAATTGACAATAAATTGTGTCAATTTAAAAATTGATTTACAATTGCTCAACTCAAATTCGAAAGCAAAACAATTAACTTTATTATTCAGACTTCATGAATATATTTTACATTTACCAGGAAACTACTTTTCCTCTCTCCTCTGTCCAACTTTTCATCTTCCTCTGTATTCCTCATACTCGCAACCTCTACACACCGCCTTTGACCCACATTCCTCATTTTGTTCCTACATATTCATAGTCACTATCCCTCTTTGAATTGGCATGCCCCCATATTGTCACTGACATTATATTTAAATTGTTGCACATTTAATCCTTATTTAGCCTTATGAATTTTAACATCCCCACCCCCTTTCCACATGAGCTCTCCTCATTCATATGTATCCTCTACAACTTTCAATTGGCCTTTCTTTGCAACTATTTTACCTTCCTTAACCTTTGTGCATCATTCAAGCTCTAAACCAACAGGCCTTAGCAATTTTTCTCTAGTGGGAATTTATCCTTCTTAGTTGGCATAGACTTCCCTAGCTGTCATCGAATTAATTCAATCTTTGCTCTATTAAGGTTGTGCATAATATTTCTCCATCTCTACCACCTTTATTATTTGTCATCGATTACTAATGTAAACTCTTATAAATTCTACCATTAGCATGACCATTTGGGTTTCTTCTGTGAACGTTACTAATCTCCACTCTTTGTTAGATCTCCACCTTTGGCCTTGCTACGTGACACCTTCACCAAACTACTAGTGTGGGGTCTTTAACAACGAACTGCCTCTTTGGACTGCACAGGAATCCTTTCATTTTCCTTTTCCTACATAGCCAAATCTTTCTTGTCTCCCTAGGCCACCCCCTTCCACCACCACACCTTTTCTTTGTTGCCCCCTTTATTGGTTCATGCCCAACTTTTAAATAATACCTTTGTGTTTTTAATAGGAAGACGAAGCGTCCAACATTTGGATCATCCCATCTCATAACTCCTTTCTTTATATTCTTTGGTAAACATTTGATAAAAAATCATTTTTCACAAAAGAGTATACTGATATTTGGTTTTCATCACACCATCTTGAAACTAATATAAATGGAGTCCATATATCCTTGTGTACATAATATAAATGGAGTCCATATCACTCCAATTTGAAGGAGTTAAAATAATATGCCAACTAAAACATTACATCATCTTGTCACAAATGCATGCAGAGAAAACTGAGTTTTAGAGCATTTACTTACCAATAGCTCAATTTTTTGTAGAAATTTGCAAACAAATATAATTCAATACTCTGAAAACCTTCGTCAATTCATTTCACATAAAACCTCGTAGAACTTGAAATTTTAAAACTTCATTGAATTGTTAGTCGAAGTCAAAAAACGACAAGTTCTTCACAACCTTCAACAAACTGACTTTGAATCATCTACCATTAAATTCAAAAAGAATCCTAAATTCTACCTGTGAGAAAGAATTTCATGAAATCTTACCAAAATCCAAAAGCAATCTTTTTTTGGTGATGTCGATCGCACGTGGACCCAGATGCTCATACATCATCTTCTAAGAATCTCACTCATGCAGTTTTGTTGTTGTCTTTGTTTCTCAAATTCTTTGTTTGAATGCTCTTCTATCCTCTAACTCAAGGGACTCATAATCATTATTGAAATATTACATTCATGATTAAGAATCCATGAAATATAGGCTCAATCTATTAATATCTTTTTTTTTGACATTGAACACAAATCTAAAATTAATATCAACTGAACTACATGAATGTTTTACTACCCTTGAATAAACCTAACATATATACCTTTTTTACATTTAATATTTTTAATAAATTTTCTAGCTTACTTATTAAAATTTCTACCTCACTTAGGTATGGATAGGTTTAATTAGAAAGTTAATAAGATTAAATCTTTGATTGTATTTAAAGTTAAAACATAACTGATTTAATCTAGATGTAACTAAGAATACAAATTTTAAAACCAAAATTAAGTCGTATGTAGATCAAGTTGAAATCATGGTCACAATGCAAAATTAGCTTTATTATAAATCTAGAGGTGATTCATTATAAATCTAATGTAACAACTAATAAGATATAACATATCATATACTTTATATTTAGGGGTAAGTTTAGGTTTCTGCATATCATTCTATATAAATTGAGAGAATGTGGTGTCTTAGAAACTTCCCATAAAAATGAAAATTATGGAAATTATTCAATTTAGGGGATATCATGTTTTAGATATGATAAATCATATCAAGACTTTCAAAAGATTTGAATATTTGTGCCTTGATGAAATTTTAACACCTTTTCACCACGATTAATAAACATCTATCTAAAAATGTTGAGAGACGAGTTGTTTTATTTTACTTTTAGAATTATTTTACTTTTTTTATATTGTTTTCTCTATTTTTATTTGAAGATCTATTCTTATTTACTAAAGAGTAATTTTATAGTTTTTATTTTTTTAGTTATATGCGAGTAGTGTTTTGGTTGTTATGTACATGGTCATGACACGATGCTTTGTGCATTGCTACCACTATATAACACTTTTCAAAGTAAATATTATCCCAAACAAGCTTAATTTTTTTAGGGTTTTAAAACAACATAAAGTTCATTGACACTCAAGAGGAGAACAATGATGTTTGTAACTATGCCTAATGCCACATCAAAATTGTTTAGTGTATTTAATTCTCTAGTCAAATAAAATTTATATTTTTTTACAAACAATGGGCTTAATTTCCATACTTATTTAATTGTGCAATCCGTTAATGCCATGTGTTAAATATAACTTTAATTTTTGCTATATAAATACCTAATTTAGGTCTAGGAACCAACAAAAATGGGGGAGCCCCATAATCTATACAAGAGTCAAAAGGTGATACTAAAGATCAAAATACCAATAACAAGGAGAAGACAAACAACACTCCCAACCCATGAGCCTAAGTAGCTAGATAACACCCATAACATGAGACAAGACATGAGAACGCAAGCCCCAACTAGCCCAGAATGACACAATTACATTTGAGCACACATCAAAAGCAACATAGACACCATGCCAACTATTTGAGGAAACGAACACTACAGCCAAAGAAAAAGCAAGAAATACAAAAGACAAAGAAAATGAGAATTCAATCAAGCTCCAACATGAAATACCATGAGCAAAACCATAGAGGGCATTAAGAATCTGACCCAGAATCAAGAGGAACACTCTACAAATTGGATTGAATTAACTCCAATGCTTTCAAAGGGGAATTTTCCCACCAATAGACAAAAATCTTCCCATACATGATCCTCAAGTCCACACCTTTGTTGGTAGCCCAGTGTGCAACAAAGTTCCCTTTTCTACTGATATGAGAAAAATAAACCTCATCAAACTCAAGGATAATTTATTTGGCTTCATCTAAGATTGAATCTAGTCCCTACTTCTTGACACTCCCCCCATTCATTTCCCCAATAACCAATTTTGAATCTCTTTCAATCCACAATATTCTCCATCCTTTCTCCCTAGCTATCATCATGCCCCGTAGAATTTACTTCACTTCCACCATGTTATTGAAGTCCCTATCAAAGTCTTGAGCATAAATACCTAAGGGTTTCCCACCACAATCCCTAAAGACACCCTCACCACCTGCCTTATCGGGATTGTTCTTAGCATCCCCATCAAATTTAAGCTTTATCTAGTCCTCCTTAGGGTAGGACCAAAAGAAAATATTCAAGACCTTAATGTTATGCCTCTTCCTTCCCTTAAGCCACCCAAATCTAGGCCATCTAGCAACCCACTAGGAATCCCTTAGGTGAAGGAACCAATGATCATCTTTATGAGCATCTCCTACTATTGTTGCACAAACGATTGTCATTGCACCAAAATATTGACCCGTTAATGCTCGATACAACCACCAGAGTTAATGAATCCACGAGAAGTTGTTAAACCATGTCACAAACCCAAGCGTTGAGCTGCACAAAAAAAGGAGAGCAAGGGCACACACCCTTCAACAATCCCCTCTAGTGCAAGCGAGGGGTTTGAACCTGTGACCCAAGCTTTGATACCAATTGTTGCACAAACGATTGTTGTTGCACTAAAAGATCAACCTGTTAGTGCCTAATACAACTGCCAAAGTTAATGAATCCATGGGAGTCGTTTAAACAATGTCACAAACCCGAGCGCTATGTTGCACAACACAAGGAGACCAAGGTCACACACCTTGCAACAATCTAGTTCATTAATAATGGATTCAAGACAATCCCACATGCTCTCCACTGACCTAGATTTATCCTAAAAAAATATTCTATTTCTTTCCAACCAAACAACTAAAGTTTATCCCAAGGGAACGCCTTCTAGAATTAATCCACAAGAAAGCCTTGGCATTAGGGAGGCCTTTAGGAATCTAGTTTTTTTTATCCAAATTGTTATCGCATGCTCTCCACACTAGGCTGGCATGGAAGCAATTCCAAACAAACTTCAAACCATTGATTTTTATCTACAAATCCTAGCTCAATAATAAACTTGTGATGTGAAGGGGGGGAACCCAAGGGAGATCCCATTGACTCATATAACTATACCAAAGCTGAATTGAGAATTTGTAGTGAACAGACAAGTGATCATTAGATTCAGTATTGGAATGACATAAAACATAGGAGGGACCAATCTTACCAAACAACTAAAGTATATCTCAAGTAAGGGCACCTCTTTTGGAAGTGATCCACAAGAAATCCTTGACACTAGGAAGGACTTAAGGAATCCAATTTTTTAATCCAAATTATTTGGGGGCTCACCCAAATTCCCAAAGAATCTAAGAAACACATATTTGGCAGTGATCTTACCATCATCATGATCGCCCCACATCATTATGTCCTCCTTATCCACCATCAAAATATGCCAATTTTCTAACATCATCTAAATTTCATTGCACACCTCCAACTCTAGAAAAGGAGGAACCAATACATGCTAATACCACATGCCAACTCTCTCCACCTTATAAATCCCAAACTCTATCCCCCAAGGTGTCCTTGAAACATGATATTATAGGTCTATTGTTATGATCCTTAGAGAAAGCCTTATCCTCAAGCCAATAGGCTTTCCAAACTTTAATTTTATCCCCTCTTCCTAATTTCCACTTGATATCATGGGAACTGAACTTCACACAAGAGCGAATGAAGTTCTAGATGTTGGAGCTCGAAGGAAAAGAATCAACATCCTTAAAGAGTCCATTAACTCCTGAAGTCGAGTACTTAAATTGAAAAGTCTTACTCCAAAATCTATCCTTTCCTCAGAGATCCTCCAATAGAGTTTGGATCCCAAAGCCTATTAGGAATTGCATGCATGAAATAGAGGGATTCAATTACCATTTATATGTAGAACACACAATGGAATAACAAAGGAATGAAACAAATAACAAAAACAGTGAGAGACAATAAGCTTTTAACGTGGTTCACCCTATGCTTGGGCTATGTCCACAAACAATAGTTCTTTTATTGACTAATTCTAGCAAATGTAATTTGCAATAACTTGCAACAATAGCTGCAACTTGCAACAATCAAATTCAATTGATATCTATTGCTCTATTTTACATGCACAGTGCTACATGCGCCCAATGCAATAACTTGTGCTTTTCTGCTTGTCACAAAACTCGTGACCTACAACTTCATTGTTCACATTTCACATGCCCTGCAACAACAAAAATGAATACCACATGTATGTTTGAATTCCCACGTGTGTGTTGGCCTTGCTGACTATCAAAACTCATGATTTTTCATTTTCAACAAGTAGCAAATATCTATTCATTTCTAAGTAGTTGTACAAATTGTTTTAACTAAAATTCAAATATAAACATTGATTGATTTGGGAGGAAAATGTGTCAATTAAAGGGGTCAAAATACCAAGTATGATTGGGATTCACATATCAACAGTCTCCCACTTGGAGACTAATCACAACATCATTACCCCTGTAGCTCCCACTAGAAATCAACACCTTGGACTCTACTATTATGATTTGATTATTTTCTTGACCTTGAAGGCTAATTGAAGCTGAAGAGGAGCTCGACTTCTCCCGTGTCATTTCCTTCATGAACATATTCATTGGATTGTCATTTGTATGTATCTTTTCCAGTTGTAACTTTCCATCCTCCAACACCAACCATATGAAGCACGATATCTCAATTGTATATGTTTGGTCTTCAAATGCAAAGCATAATTCTTTACAAGATGTATGGAACTTTGGTTGTCCATAAACAAATAAATTTTAGCTTGCTATTTTCCCAATTCTTCCAAGAAAAATTACATCCAAATCATCTCTTTCCTTGCCTTTGTGGTTGATAAAGCAACCACATCTTGCAGCCTTGAAATCCAACTCACTGTTGTCCCACCTACAATAAACACATAACCTATAGTACTCTATGTTGGAGATATGTGCCTCAAACTTACTGACATGAAAACTCCTAAAAGAGCAAAATCAGTGAGACCCTCAAAATGTATTACTGACTAGCAGTTGTGTTCTAAACTTATGAAGAGCTCAAATCGGCGTGACTTTGGAACTATCTTGCAGACGGAAGTCATCGGCAAGACATGGCTATCGGTGTGAAAGTTCTAACTCTTTTCATCCTAGCAGATCTCTTGTCGATGGGTTGGTTCCTGGTGATCATTGGGGAGACTCTTGGCAACGAGTGGCATCGGGGAGAGACGTGAACCTTCGGAGTGACTCATTCTGATAGAGTATATCTCGCCGATGGATTTCTGTTTGTTGTGAACTCTCAGCGATAGCAAAACTCTGGTTGATAATACTTGGTCAGGGTAACATGAAGTTCTATGAGAGACTTAGCGACAGTGTTAGTCTGGCCGATGGGTCTGATCGGTGTACATCTTGTCGATGAACAGATGGTCGGGCTAACACGATACTTCGGAATGCATCTTACCGACAGTAGATCTTTGGCCGATGTGATATGTTTGGTGTGAGTCTAGCCGATGGGTGTGTTCAGTGTGACTCCTGTCGATGAAAGGTTCCGAACTGCAGTGAGTCATTTTTCATTAGAGTGACTTAAGATCTCGGTGGGACTTTTTCCGATAGTGTTGTTCTTGCCGATGTTCTGTTCTAGTTGGTCGTCAGTGTGACTTGGGACTTTAGTGAAACCTTCTCTGATGCTTATTCTCTTGTCGATAAGGTTGATCCCGTGACAGTTGGTGCTCCCATTGATCATCGGTGTGACTCAGGTCGATGTTCTGTATCGGGGTGGTTGAACTTAATATCATCGGGGTGACTTGTGTTGTTGGCCCAGCGTTGTAATCTCATTCTGATGGGAATTGTCTTATCGATTGGGGCTAGTTGAGACCTCAAGATAATGAAGACATCGGGGAGACTCTGGCTGATGAACATGAAAGAAGACCGTGGTTGGAAGGATGCTGACTTGGTTGACCACTTATGTGTATGATGTTCATTAGAGGATAATGAGTGAGTTGGAGAAGTTAGACCGGTTGACAGTTGGTCTAACTGTTGGAATACAAACTAATCTATAGAATTTGAACTATTTCTTGCCTATTGAAGACGAATGTATATACATTGGATGTTCTGCAGTACGATTAGAGAGTGCGAAGGTTGAGGCAGGGTTATGTTGTCGAAATCTCTCCAGATTAAGTGTCTTGATTGATCTCTCATGCTAATCTGCACTGTATATAGTGTGAAGGTATTGTAACAGTGCGAAGGTTGTATGAACTAAGAGGTTGATCAGGGAAATGTAAAAAGGAGAGAGAGAATTAGAACAGGGTTGTTGCCCGTTTGACTCCAGAATGGAACAAGGTGTAATCTCTGTGAAAAGGCTATGAGCCTGAGATTGTATTGTAACTCTATTTGTTGTTGAATAATACAATGGCTCAGATTTTTTGGAGGGTGGGGTTTTTCACCCGAAAGGGTTTTCCCCACGTAAATCTATGTGTTCTAATCTTATGTATTATCTTTCATGTTTAATGGTTCTATTTGTTGAATCTGTTTATGCAAGTTGTTGAAACTAAATTTTACATGTGCTTCTCTCAGAAGGATTAATGTGGGAAACGAACTATGTCTGATTCCGCTTTGTGACATAGTTGTGTTGACTAGCGAAATGGCATAGCAACATTTAAACAAAATATTGCTACTTTGTTTCTCCTGAAAGAGAAAGACAACACATGGATATCTTAGCTCCCAAGGTCTTTATAGTTGGTTCTCAACTTGTTGATGTTGCTCAGTGGTCAATGTAACAGTAATGTTCAAGGGGCCTGCTGGTGTTGAGCTTCTGGATTGTTCCAAGATCAAACATAAACTTAAACCTACTCTAATTGGGGTTTCTAAAGAAACATAAAAAGATGGATCAGAGCTTTGGAATAGAAAAGAATGTTCATTCATCTGACTTAACCAGACTTCTTACCTTTCAAGGAATTCCTAACTAAAACTGCAAAACAAAATTAACTTGTGATTAACACACAGTCTCATGCATTCATAGTGTTGATTTCAATAACAGATTGCAAGTTATTATTTAAACAAAACATAGAACCAAACCTCATTCCTTGAAAGCTTCTCAAATCAAATGATTAACTCAAGCCAAACACCATTTTGGAACACAACATGAAGTAGATTTCAATCTAGTTGCTTCTACTGTTAGTGAGACAGATAAGCAACATTTACAAATCTGGCACAATCACCAGTGTACAGAATATCCATGACTCCAAATTATTTCCATTTATACTAAGAAAACTAGAAAGATGCATCTATTCTACTCTCCTAATTCCTACCTTCCAACCATCAATTTTCTAACTACCAGCTCTTATTTTCTTAGCTACTTGTTCCCCCCTTTACAAAGAGGTAAGAATGCCATATATACAGAATGTACCCAAAAGAATGTGATGTCCCCTGCATTAGGGTTTACAAAATATCTGCCTTCAGGAGGGTCGGCTCTCAGATTTTTCTGAAGAAAGTTAATGCTGCATTAAATGTGCATCCCTGCTGTCCATATTGGTGAAGGATTGCCACTAGGAGAAACCTTCAGATCTTTTGCAACCACCGCATTTACTTCTGGCCTCCGTGTCCATCTTCAAACTTCAACAGAGCTGCTTTGAATGTCCCAAAATATCATCATTAATGTCGATCTGTCTTTTGCTAGTAGACCTCAGCTGTCACTATGACTCACAGTATAGTCCTCCCTCCTTCGGCCCTCTTCCTGCTCTAGATCTTTCTGTGCGTTGACTGTCTTCTAGAAGCAGCACCAAACTTTTCATCAGATCCCCGCACCAGTGTTCATTGAGTTTCTCCATCAGCTCCTTCATAGAGCGGATCCACATCTGTTGCATTATGTTGACCTTCCTCTGGTTCGTAGTCGATCGATCAAACTACCTAGGGTTCACCTTCAGTTCTATCTGATTGGGCGAACATATTCCACGTGGGAGTCCCGGGTGGTCCAAATTTGTTGACACCGGATCACATGTCGGTGGGACACCATCGGGTCGGTGATACATCACGACGGGCTTCTCCGTTCTCTCTGAGCTCGTTCTGTTTCGGCAAGACCCTATCAGGTTCCGCGAGACATTACGCCGAGATCATTCCATGTCGGCGAGACCAACTTCCCTCACCGATACATTACATCGTAGTCACGTCCTTTCACCGAGAGCTCATTTCATTTTGGGGAGACTTTGCTTGGTCGGCGAGACGTTACACCAAGCTCAACATGCTACACCGAGGGTACAAAATATGTCGGCGAGACCCTATCAGGTCGGCAAGACCTCTTGCCAAAGTCACCTCCCCTCGTCGAGGCTCTCTGAGTCGGCAAGACTTTATTTCTTCGGCCAGACATCACGCTGACATTACATCCTTTGGCGAAACTTACTCGAGAGACATCTTCAGATAAATAACTCAATCCTACAAAACAGATGCCTCCATTAGTTCTCAAAGGAAAATAAAATATATCATTATTTATCATGCCTTTAATTTTATCAAAAGAAACACAACTCTGGTGGGGGCGGAAGTGGGACCAAGACAACACCTACCTTCAAAACTGGCGGAGGTGGAACCAAGACCAAACCGGGACCGAGAGGCAAAATTGGACGAATCCCGGCGGAACCGGGATCGAGACAAAATAAACCCTAAAATGACACCCCTCCTCCATCTTCAGAATTGGTGGGACCAAAGTCGAGATGGGAACTAACCATGGAAATAATCAACATTTCGAAGTTCAGATTTCATTCCAGCTCTGCGTCCGCGAAAGAAACCCAAACGCGAAGGGAAAAAGATGGAAACACACACAGGCAGGATCGGAGCAAAAATCGATCACGGGCGAAACACAACGGGGGCGGGGGCGGAACTAAATCTGAGATTAAAACTTCTTCAAAGTTTCAGTTTCGGATTCCATCCCGATCCCGCCTTCGACAACATACAAAGAGACGACCAAAAGAACAAAAAAATAAAAGGGGAAAGGAAAAAGAAGACCCCGCGACCAAACAAAAGGGGACAAAAAGTAAAAGAACAAGACACGCGGAACTGGGTTCGGAATGGAACCCGAACCTGAAACTTTAAAAGTTTCAGGGTTCGGTTCCAGTTCTGGGTCCGGGTCTGCCAGAACAAAATGAAAAGATGTGAAATAGAAAAACAAAAGAGGCGAAACTGAGACCGAGGAGGGAATAGAAAACAAAACTTGGAAGGAATTCCAAGTTCGGTTTCCATTCTAGTTCTGGGCCCGCCAAAACAAAAAGAAAAATGCCTAAGGCCAAAAAGAAAACACCTAAGGCACAGGACACAAAATGAAAGGAAGAAGACCAACGAAGAAGAGAGAGTAGTGGAGTCACACTCGGGATGGAACCCGAACCAAGGACATCGAAAGAGTTCAAAGTCCAGCTTTAGCTTCGGACCCGGATCTGACAGAGCAAAAAGGAAAGACCAAGGAACTGTTGGGACCAAAAACGGGAACAGAAGAAGACTGGAACTTGGATGAAAATCCAAATTCAATATTGGTCCCGATTCTGCATCCGACAGGACAAAGAAAATTCCCAAGGCAGAAAACCAAAGGCCCAAAATTACAAAAGAACAAAAGGGGACCCATTTTGTTCTAGAATAAAATGGGGTGGTTATGCAAGGCATAACAAGTTGTATGTGTTTTTGAGGCAATCTAATTGAAATTAAAGTTACCGAAGGCACTACTATTCTTGGAGGTTTCTCTGAGATGACAAATTTTTCCCAACAAGTGGTATCAGAGCCTTCTTTTGGTTGTTGGTTCTGAGTATTTCTCCTGTGAAGATTTCTTAGTCTGTCAAGCTTGAGGAAATCTGGAGGAATTGGCTGATGTATTGATCCTTTGGTGAGTGGAAGTCTTGTAGTATTCAAAGACAACACATAGTTTGAAGGATGGTGAAGATGGAGTTGGTTATCTTGGCAGCGATATAACCTTAATGTATGAGGTGGATTTCTTTGCTTCTTGGTTGAGTTGCAGCAAAGCTTTCATATTGGGTGTCTGTGTGAGAGGCTCTGTGGTGATATGGAGAAGCTTGGGTTGTGTCTCAGTCATGGAAGAGAGTGCTTATGTTGGGTGGTATTTCTTGGTGTTGGAAGGCATTGTATTCTATTAACCTCGAATGTGTGAAAGCTTCTGGAATAACCTATCTCTTTCTCGGATGCATGTGCATATTGATGGTTTTGGAATTGGCTTGAAGGGGGCCTGGAGTTCTTGAACTGTTGTTTCCTTTTTTAAGGATGTATTGTACTTGCATGTTTTATGTGGTTTTGCAGGTTTTACACATCAAGCAAAACTTGTGATTATGTGGAGTTACTATTAAACTATTTTCTAGACCTTGGCTTTTGGGGCATTGTTGGATGAGATGGTTGCAGTTCTACATGCGTTCTTCGGAATGGTATGAGGAGGTGAGATGCTTTCTCTGTATGAGAGTGTTGGTATGTGATTTGTCGCTCAACATTCTTGTGGTGTTTCTTGTGGGTTCCTTGACTATGGTGCTAGTTGTGGACATGTTTGGAAAATCAGATTCGACATGATCTGGTGTTTGAGTCAGAGTGTCTACATGGTTGTTCTCTTGTGAGATCTCATATTGTGTAAGACATTGATGTGTTAGTGAGTGTTCATGTTTCATTAATTTGATCTACGGGTTGTGCAAAGTTATGTGTTGTCTTTACCCATATGTTTGTTGTGGGACAACTAAGAAGTGGACTGTCTATATCCACAAGGTCAATGCAGTGTTTGTGCAGACTTGTAAGCTGGCCTTGTTTGTGGTCACTTGTGCATTGGTGTGATTTCTTTGAGATGAGAGGATGGATGGTGTTGAGTACCTGAATAGTCGGCTATGGGGACCTGTAGCATGTTGTATCACGATGTCATGGATAGCTTGGATACATTGCTTTGTGTAAGCTTTTGACAGTGATGGTAATCTTTGCTTGTTTTGAAGATCTTGGTATTGCTTAGCATTGTTGTCAGATGGACATGTTGTCGATTGTACCTAGAGGTTTTTTAGATTAGCAGATGATTGGTCATGATGCTTGGAAAGCTTGGATGTCATGTTTCAGTGGGAGCTTTAGCAGTGATTGTGGATTCATCACTTGGTGATGGATAGTCTTCTTTAGTGTGGTAGATGTTACTAGGAGGAGCTCTTTGATCCTGTTGTTGCAGAAGGGTTCTTTCGCATTTGCTTGGACACTATTTGAGGATGTGCAACATCTTGGAACCATGGAGGATGTTTTGAGTCTTTGGCTGAGGTGTTGTCGGTGCTTAACAGGTGACGTTGGTTTTGAGTTTGTTTGCTTTATGTCATGGTATACTCTTGTTTATGCACTGGAGTTTTGACATTGTGCATTGCACTTGAGACCATGGTATGTTCACTTGGAGCATGGGATCTCCTGAGTGGGATGGGAAGATCATGGTGTCATGATAAGTTCCTGTTTCAGATGTTTGGAGCTTTGACATTGGTCTAGAGTTTCTCTGTGTTTTGAGTACATTGGTCATATGCTTGAGAACTTCATGTTAGTGTAGTAATTCAGTTTGGAGTTCAGCATGGGATGATCGTTTGCAAGTGCTCATGGATACATGGAGAAGAAGGTGAGGTTGTAATTCTCCTGAGATGAGAAAGGTGTTGTTTTCAACAGAAAGTTCGAGTAGCCTACACTTTGGTTGAACGTGAGTTCAACAGAGACCAATGAGGAGATTGTTCTTGGATGAGTCATGGTGACTCGTATATCTTGGAGGAGTATTTTTTCTTTTCCACCCTTGGTCTGCTCAGCAATGAAGTATAATTTGAGAGGTATTTTTCCCATTGTATCTTTCAGGTGTGTTTTATACTTTCTTTCATGATATGGATCTTGAATTGTTGTTTAAATGGTTCTGGAGGATTCATAGTGGAAGATGTATAGCATGGTTTATCTCCCTAAGCTTTTGTGTTATATCATTTACTAATGAAGAACTGGTAGGAGATGCTTTATGGGCTGATTTCTTGATATGGGAAATGAAATAGTTTGGTCTTCTTTGAGAGGCTTACATCCATGATTGTTTACATGTTACATTTGCTATACTTGATCTTGGTGATTGAACGGTTGGATGTTGTTATGGCGCCTCTGTGGGATGGGAAGGAGATCATACTTGAAACAACTGGCTGTTAGAAGTGTATGTAGGAGGATGTTCGATAGGTATATGTTGTGCAGAGTTTATCTCTTTGGTCTTGATTGTCTTCCTAATGTTTGGTTTCACATTACATTTGTTTGAGGTTTAGTCGGAGCTGGAGTGATCACTAGCTTGTGGTCATGTGTTTTCACTCATATTCTTGGGTGATGACATGGAGGTTCTTAATCTTTTTCCTTTGTTGGGTGTGGAGAACTTGGGAGAGTTTTGAAGACTTGTGGTGATAGTTGTTCTTGCAGGTTATTAATTTGCAAGTTGTGCATATCATTGTGGATGTTCCTTGGTACTACATGGTTACATTTTCTATGTGCTATGATTGGTAGACTTGTTATGCCTTTGATCTTTCAAATTTGGCATTACCTATGCAGTGGGAGTTTCTGGTTGTGCTTTGTCTTCTTGATTGGTTTGTACATGGAGCTTCTGTCTGCAGTTGGTGGGTTGGTTGTCCTGCTAGCATGAGTTTACTAATGACGACACCTTGAAGGTATGTGAGATTGGATGGATAGAATGAGTTGTGGGTGTTATTTTTAGTTGCGTGCGTTGATTAGTTCGATGGGTGCAGTCAGTTTTCTGGTTGTTGTTTTGGCTAATGTTCTATCTTGTTTTTGGAGAATGTCTTATTGCAGTTGTGTTCTAGTTTGGGCCTTGGAAGTTGATGATGTTTGTGCTTCTGTATGGTTTTTAGTTGATGCTTTGGAGTGGTCAGTAAGATCTTCATCAAGTGGGAGATTGTTGGAGATATGTGCCTCAAACTTACTGACATGAAAACTCTTGAAAGAGCAAAATCGGTGAGACCCTCAGAATGTCTTACCGACTAGCAGTTGTGTTCTAAACTTCTAAAGAGCTCAAATCAGCATGACTTTGGAACTGTCTTTCCGACAGAAGTCATCGGCAAGACATGGTTATCGGTGTGAAAGTTCTAACTCTTTATGTCCTGGCAGATCTCTTGCCGATGGGTTGGTTCCTGGTGATCATCGGGGAGACTCTTGGCGATGAGTGGCATTGGGGAGAGACATGAACCTTCAGAGTGACTCATTCCAACAAAGTATATCTCATCAATGGATCTTTATTCACTGTGAACTCTTAGCGATAGCGAAACTCTGGTTGATAATACTTGGTTAGGGTAACATGAAGTTCTATGAGAGACTTAGCGACAGTGTTAGTCTGGTCGATGGGTCTGATCGGTGTACGTCTTGCCGATGAACAAATGGTTGGGCTGACATGATACTTCGAAATGCATCTTACTGATAGTAGATCTCTGGTCGATGTGATCTATTCGGTGTGAGTTTGGTCGATGGGTGTGTTCAGTGTGACTCATGTCGATGAAAGGTTCTAAACTACAGTGAGTCATTTTTCATCGGGGTGACTTAAGATCTCGGTGGGACTTTGTCCGATAGTGTTGTTCTTGCCGATGGTCTATTCTAGTGTGTTGTTTGTGTGACTTGGGACTTTGGTGAAACCTTCTCTAATGCTTATTCTCTTGCCGATAAGGTTGATCCCATGACAGTTGGTGCTCCCGTTGATCATCGGTGTGACTCAGGCCGATGGTCTGTATCGGGGTGGTTGAACTTAATATCATCGGGGTGACTTGTGTTGTTGGCTCAGCGTTGTAATCTCATTCCAATGGGCATTGTCTTGTCGATTGGGGCTGGTTGAGACCTCAAGATAATGAAGACATTGGGGAGACTCTGGCCGATGAACATGAAAGAAGATCGTGGTTGGAAGGATGCTAACTTGGTTGACCGCTGATGTGTATGATGTTCATTGGAGGTTAATGAGTGAGTTGGAGAAGTTAGACTGGTTGAAAATTGGTCTAACTATTGGAATATGAACTAATCTATAGAAGTTGAACTGTTTCCTACCTATTGAAGATGAATGTATATACATTGGACGTTCTACAGTACGATTGGAGAGTGCGAAGGTTGAGGTAGGGTAATGCTACCGAAATCTCTCCAGATTAAGTGTCTTGATTGATCTCTTGTGATAATATGCACTGTATATTGTGTGAAGGTATTGTAACAGTGTGAAGGTTGTATGAATTGAGAGGTTGATCAGGGAAATGTAAAAAGGAGAGAGGGAATTAGAACAAGGTTGTTGCCCGTTTGACTCCAGAATGGAACAAGGTGTAATCTCTATGAAAAGGCTATGAGCCTGAGATTGTATTGTAACTCTGTTTGTTGCTGAATAATACAATGGCTCGGATCTTTTGGAGTGTGGGGTTTTTCACCTGAAAGGGTTTTCCCCACGTAAATCTGTGTGTTCTAATATTTTGTATTATCTTTCATGTTTAATGGTTCTGTTTGTTGAATCTATTTATGCAAGTTGTTGAAACCGAATTTTACATGTGCTTCTCTCAGAAGGATTAATGTGGGAAACAAACTGTGTCTGATTCTGCTTTGTGACATAGTTGTACGTGTTTTTGAGGCAATCTAATTAAAAGTAAAGTTATCGAAAGCACTACTATTCTTGAAGGTTTCTCTAAGATGACAAATTTTTCCCAACACTCTGCCTGGTATCAATATCACCTACCAAATTTGAGTCAACAAAACCTTACAAAATATTATTAGATCCCCCAAAACATAAATACTTATGGGATGTGTGAATATAATATTAATCAAGCTCCCTTCGGGTTTTGTTTTTTGCTAAGTACCAGCCCATGCCTCAAATGAACATCATTGGCTCTTTTTGATAAATGACCGTTGACCTCCGCCACATGTCTATTGAGTGCTTTCCAAAGGAATTCTTCCCTTCATTTTCCAAACGGCCCCTGCCATGCTTCCACATGTTGTCATTGTGCATTCTTAAAGGTTGCTCCCTCTCACTTTTGAATCGAGCCCCAACTTTGTGCCACGTAGCATTCATCCACATATACTTTGGCGGACCCCACAGTCGATGCCAAATAAAAAGCATGCTTCCACGTGTCTTCCTAGCACAAGCCTTCAATGATGAGAATAAGGAATGAACTATGGGTTGCAAAATTCCACCACTCATCTCCTTGACAAATGCTTCTTCAATGCAAGGGAAGGAGCAAACTATGGGCTGTGATATCATGTTGCGTGTTCTAACTGCCTATACTAGGTGGCGACACTTGTTTGCACGGGACTATGCCAGGACCACTACCATCATTCGCAAGGGATGCACCTAGATGGGAGGCGACCACATGCTATGGCCCAAATCTTTTTTGTTACAACGAACAGGGGGGAATAATTGTTGCTACATCATTACTCAAGATTCCAAATCTTTTCAGTTACTACTTGACAGGTGGTGGGAATGCCCACTATATATACTGCTCTTTATTTTTTAAGAGGGGTTCCAAGTTCTAAGTTCCACGAGTTTCGAGAGTTCAAGAATTGCATAAATATAGAATTTTAGAGACACCAACCCTTTTATTGTTATTAGATTATTACAAAAAGACTCAAAGACTGTGTCATTGTTTGGCCTTTCTTTTTTACTTAAATCTATTTGATTAACTTTATACTGTGCCATTATTGTTTGAATGGTTCATTTCCACAACTTTTATAATTTGAATGCAAGTTTGTTGGTTTAGCTCGTCTTTTGAATCCTCTTTTCAGTGAATGGGTGTGAAAATTATTTTATTTCATTAAATGTGTTGTTCATGCTTCAATCTCTAATTTTTGTCACTCTAAGACATAGTAATTTGTTGAATGGGCCCTTATATCATATCCAAAAGATAGATTTATTGTGCCTTTTATCTAAATTTTGGTGCATCGCCTTAGTTAGCTATTTTACTTTTATATCTACTTCATTTTCCCATTCCAAAAAACCAATTACAGAAGAAGTCAGCTTCACTCAGTTTAGCACAATAGGTCCCCCATAAATTGAGTTTCCCACAAAGGGTTGTTACCTTGCAAATTTTTGGCATCAATAAAAAAATTTTCTTGGCACGCCCGATGGGACAGAGCTTAAATGAACCTAATTTTAAGGAGGGTGTATGAGCCATTGGCCTGTAACTAGATCCCAAATAGCAAATAACCTTGGTTTATTAGTACCACCATCAGGGATAGTACAACCCATGGCCTAATTAGTGAACGTTCTACTTCCTCCACCCCTTTCGCTAGCCATGTTGCTCATTGCTAATAGAAATTATGTGGCATGGGAAGCCAGAAGTCCTCTTGTTGCGCTAGTAGTGCCTGTCGTTTGGGCTGCTATCATGGTCTCCACCCTAAAAGCTATACCTAAATTCACCGAAGATGGCTCAAGAACACCATCTGAACATCTGCAAGATGTTGTAGATGTGTGTCTAGTACATGACGTTACAAACCAAAATATAACACTAAGGTTGCTCCTTGCCTCTTTCAGAGGCAAGGCACTAGATTGGTATCGAACGCTACAATCAAACACTATCAATACCTGGGATGAGCTCAGAGATCCTTTCTATCAAATATTTTAAATGATGGAGACTGATCCTCGCTATATTATCAACTGTCGATCATAAAATGAGCCCCGCATGAAGCCATGGCTCACTTCAATGCCCGATTCCATACAAGTTGGCAAAGAATCCAAGTTGATATCCACCCGCCACCTAATCTAGCATTCATGTTCTACTTGAAATCTATCAACCCTGACATCTCCATGATGATCCAGTCTTTGGGTGGGACCACACTACCAGACACCTACATCATTGTTGTAAAGGTGGAGAACAATTTGATAAACGCCAGGAAGTTGTCGCCCCGACCCATCATTCCCATATTTCCAAAAATATCGGTTCCTACTCAGGAGATGCCTTCTACCAACGTGTCAGCTCCTCCTTAATCTATGTACACATATTTGAATGTGCCACACAACGTCGCTTCTACATCTAGCTCTTCAAAGGAAGAGATGAGAGAGTTCAAGGAAATGTTGCAGACTATTGTTAATGAAATAACTGTCATCAAGCAAAACTAGGAAGTGCCTCTGAAACCAACTTATCAAAATTACCAAGGCGAAAGGTTTTCTTACCAACAAAATCAGTTCCAAGGAGGCACTCACACCAATCCACAAGCGCAAACAACAAATCAAATAGTATTGATGCCTTCTCCACTGCAGAGTTCTAACCTAAGCTCGAGCATAGAGCTAACTATGGGGAAAAACAATTTAATTGATGACACCAACCCCTAGTGCTTCCCTTGTGATGATTCACACATGCTCAGAAACTGTTCGCGCGAAAACCTATAACAAAAGGTGGCGGAGCAGTGCAGCCAAGGCGCAACATCAAATCTCAAAAGCTATGTGTACACCTCTTTGCAAATGGACAACATGGTGCTCACTACACAAATGCAAGGGATGTCACTAGAGCAAGAAGCGGACATCACTCTCGATCACACACTCTTCTCATGGATGGAAGAAGAAGTGTTTTCCAATGAAGCATCCACATCTAAAACACCGTAAGTACAATATGATTACAACACCTACTTGAATAGGAGATTCACGAGTGAACCCATCGTCTTGCAATTAGTTAGTCTGCAACCTAAAAGTGCTTCCTACCAAATTCCTAGTACCTCCGCAGTGGTGCCACAATGTCGGCCGCGAAAAGAAATTGTTATAACAAGAGCTAAGGAGCAGAAATATTTGAATTTTCCACCCTTCAATGTGGTGGAACAATTAAAAAAATTATCCGCTAATGTGTCCCTTTGGGATGTATTAGCTATTCTGGAGTAAAATACATTACTATAGAAGGCTCTCTAGGAGGATGTGAGTGCAAATCCAATGGGGCATTTGCTCAAAGGAAAGACTATTGACCAATCACCTCCTACCAAAGTTCTCACAACTAGCACAACAAAAGCTCCCGCTGAGGTAAGAGATAAGAAAAAACCCAAACCCTTCTTCCTAACACTTATTGTGGGAGAGAAGTTATTAAACAATGCCATGATTGACTCTAGTGCTAGCACCATAGTTATGCCAAAACAAATAGCTAAAGATTTAGGGCTCAGTTATGAACCTTTAAAAAGAGGAATGATGTAGCTTGATAGAAATAGAGTTGAAACTGTCAGTCTCATCAAGGACCTTCCCTTGACCCTATTCACCTACCCTAGCATCATAGTGTCGCAAGATATTGTGATCATAGATGTTCCCGCCATGTTTGGCCTCTGTCTATCCTAAGAATTCACTTTAAAGGTAGGCAAATACCTGTCCTTGGATTGGTCACACATAATCCTCAAGACCAAGCGCGGTGCGAAAATGAAGATAGAATCTAAAGCTCTACATTTGGAACATGTGGTTGATGAAGCCATGATCAACTTTAAGGCCGCTCATACTTCTATCACCAAGCAAGAAATGTATTGCGCTAAGCTATTGGAAGATGAAAAAGTGCCTGGAGACAGGACCGATCAAGAAGATTTTCTCTTGAGCGAACATATGGATACTGATCCTTTTGGAAACTACCATGCTACTGGGTTGGGCACCCATGTCATCTACGATGAAGATCAAGTGCTCCTGAAGGTTGTCAAAGAACCCGAGAGTAGCCAAGTGCCAGAGCTATGGATGTTGCGCTTCGACGGAGCAAGATGCAAGGTTGGTGCAGGAGTTGAGATATGCTTAATATCCCCACAAAATGAGAAGACCCTAAGGTCCTTCTACTTCCAGTTCACTTGCTTAAACAATGAAGTTGAATATGAAGGATTAGTGCAAGGTCTTAGCCTTGCGGAACGGATGCGCATTAAGCAATTAATGGTGTTCGAAGATTTTGAACTAGTAATCAATCAATTCCATGGAATTTCTATGACTAAGAATGTTCACATGTGATCTTATAAACACTAAGTTTGGGACCTAATTGAGAGCTTTCAAGCCTTCAACATTCAAATAGTGCCCAGAGAACAACATACAGATGTGGAACGCATGGCAGCAATCAGATCCCAACTTGATCTTGCCTTCAACATGATTCACAACAAACACTCTATACGAGTGATAATCTGACCATCCATTCCAGACAATGATCAAAGTTGGCAAGTGTTTGATAATGATGAACACATTGCCTCATTCATCCAACAGTCGGGAGAATTTTTTGACCAGCTCCACCCAAAGATCGTTGAAGCTTATGAAGGACAAATCATTCAGCTGAAATCCAACAAGCTTCCAAAGGGATTGGTCACTCTCCAAAATATTTTTTATTATGACAATGCAGGAAATGACAAGAGGAAGTTTGTAGCAGACAAAGGTGACTATGCGGATCTTTAGGTAGAAGATGAGAGGAAGCTCAAATTCAGGAAGGATGTCCTGCATCATGATAAAGAAAGGCTCATCGACTTTTGCAAAAAATATGGAGTGGCGGCCTAGTCATATGATGACCTCAGGGGATATGATCTCGATATCATCCAACATACGATAGAGTTGGCAGAAGGCACAAAATTGATCCGCTAAAAATAGAGGCCACTAAATCCTAAGATTGAAGAGCTAATGGCTCAAGAATTAACAAAGCTAATCCAGTCGCAAATTATCTTCTCAATCAAGCATAGCATGTGGGTATCCAATCTTGTCCCGGTTTGGAAGAATAATGGAGATATCCATCCATGTGTGTACTTTTGGGACCTAAACATGGCATCCCTGAAGGATCATTACCCGCTACCTTCAATGGAGTCCATCTTGCAGACGATGGCAGGATCAAAGATTTTTCCTTGTTGGATGGCTTCTCCAGTTACAATCAGATCTGGGTCAAAGAGGAGGATCAACATAAGACAATGTTCACTACTAAGTTGGGAACATTCACATACACTAAGATGTCGTTCGGCCTCTCAAATGCAAGAGCCACCTTCCTGCGAGCAATGGATATCACTTTTAGTGAACTAATCAACAAGATTATCCTAATCTATTTGGATGATTTGACGGTGTTCTCCAAGTCCAAGGATGATCATTTCGATAACCTTGAGATGGTGTTCAAGAAATTCTAGGAGTTCGGGATATCCCTGAACCCAATAAAATGTGTCTTCGAAGTACCGCAACACAAGCTATTGGGACATGTAGTGTCCAAAGAAGGAATTTCAATTGATCCCGAGAAGGTGAAATCAATCAAAGAGCTTCCCCTTTTGGTCAACAAGAAAGGCTTCCAGTCCTTCTTAAGAAAGGTAAATTTTGTTAGCAAATTTATTTCTAACTTTGCAGGAATAATTAGGCCAATCACCCCAATGCTAAAAAAGGATCAAACCTTTAAATGGACAAAAGAAGCCAGAGAAGCCTTTGAGAAATTCAAGGATGCTATTTCCTTCGCTCCTATTCTGGTCAATCCAGACTTATCAAAGGACTTCATAATGTATGTATTCAGTAGCAAGTCAAGCATTGCTACTATTTTAACTCAGAGAGCTAACAAGGGCAAGGGATAACACCCGATAGCATTTCACTCCCGAACCTTGAAGGAATATGAGACAAACTAAAACTTTGTGGAGAGGCAAGCATTTGCAATAGTTAAGGGACTCAAGAAGTTCTGACACCTAATCTCTTGCAATAAGGTGATTGTTTATGTCGCATATTCTAGTGTGCATGAATACATCATGGAAGGAGAAATCACTGATAAAAGATCCAATTGGATCACCAAGATCCTCGAATACTACATTGAGGTCAAGCCTACAAAGACCATTCAAGGAAGACAACTATGCGAATATCTTACACATGATGAAGAAATGGCCACTGAACAAGAGTAGCCAGAGCTAGTTTTGACAAATGAATCTAAGTCTAAAGGTTGTTGGCTGATGGACAGGGTGAGGTTTATGCACACAGGAAAATATTTTTTGAGCCTTCCTTTTCAAAAGAGAAGATTTTATTGCCTATAGAATAGTGGATATACGCTCATCGAAGGGATCCTATTCAAAAGAAATTTTAACGGTGTTCTATTGCGATGTGTCACTACAAAACAAACAAAAAGGATCCTCGACACTTACCACAATAGCGCCATAGGTAGACACTTCTCTGCAAAAACCACTGCCATAAAATCATGTGCGCAGGGTACTTTTGGCTGACGTTATTCAATGATTCCTACTCCTTGGTAAAATCTTGCAAAGAATGCCAGTTCTTCACAAGAAGAAGAATTTTTTTTGTAATGCCTCTCAATTTGATAGTGGTTAATGAGCCATTCACGCAATGGGGCCTAGACTTCATCGAAATGATCAACCAAGCCTCTAGTGCAAGTCATAAATGGATCTTGACGGCCACTGACTACTTCACTAGGTGAACTGAAGTCGTACCACTAAAGAATGTGATAGAAGCAGAGATAGTGGACTTCCTAGAGGAACTGGTGATGAGATTCAGCCTACCCAAAACCATCATCTCTGATAATTCCAAAGCTTTCCTAGGCTCTAAGGTATGTCAATTCGCGCTTACGCATGACATATTCCTTAAAACATCATCAAACTACTGCTTGTAGGGGAACAGCTTAGCCAAGTCAACGAATAAGAACCTGGTCTAACTCCTCAAAAGGATTGGGTCAAAATACAAAAGGGAATGACATAAAAACCTCTAAGCAGCGCTCTGGGAAGACCACATAACTCCTAAGCAAGTCCTCAAGACTTCACCGTATGAGCTAGTATATGGAAAAGAGGCGCTATTGCCTATCTCCATGGAGATTCCAACACTGCAACTATTAAAATCTCTCAAGGTGGAACAAAATGATGCAATGGAGGTGCGGCTAGCCAAGTTGCTAGAAGTAAAAAAGAAAAGGGAAAAGTCTCTAATAGCCATGACTAACCGCCAACAAGTGGTTAAAAGGTGGTTTGACAAGAAATCGTCTGACCAGGATCTAAAGTGCGGAGACTTAGTGTTGAAGTTTAATGAAAGGGTTGCGAAGCCAGGTCAGAACGGGAAGTTTGACATCCTTTGGGAAGGTCCGTTCAGAATAATTCAATGCAAAGAACATAATGCATTTGAGTTAGAAACCATGGAAAAAAGCAGCGCTGGAAATTTCAATCAACGAAATTCACCTTAAATTATTTAATTAAGCTTGCATATCCTACCGATGTAAATATATTAAAAGTGTTTTTTCCTTCTTTTCCTTCTTTCCCTTTTGTATTTGTTGGTCGGTCTTTTTACTTATTTTATGGTTTGAGGTAGAAAAAGAACAAGTAGCCCATTATTGCAGAGAGCAAGAAGAATAAACTCACAGCTCAAAAGAACAAAAAAAATCAAACACCAACATGCAGAATTGAATTGATACATATATGCTAAAAAAGAAAAAGATGACCCATATTACAGAATCCAGAAGCAAATAGCAAGATGATTATATAAAGTTATATTTTCATTATATATATGCTTTAATATTTACATTTCCAAAATCGCTCAAGGGCCATGCTTCTAAAGCATATCGCTATATTCTGCTTCCTTCATATATTCTATGGAAAATCCTTTTTCAGACATGTATACAAAAAACAGACTGACTGATATGAGTTTTTTTTTAAGCAAAAATAAAAACATGGAGGTCTTCAATCCACAACATGAGCAGCATCAATGGACGCATCAACAACAGTGTCCAAAATGTCTTCATCAATAGGGGCATCACCACTAGCAGTACCATCATTCATGGGAGCAATGGCCAATGGCGGAGGGAACATCAAGTTCCTAAAGTTTGTGTACCAGTCAATGTCATCGAATGACACCACATTGTAGATGCAAAAAAGGAAGTGACAGGCACGAGTGACCCTCTGGCGATACTCAACTTGCAATTGAAGGTGAAAGCCACTTAGGAATGGTAGCTATGGTATGACCGCATCCTCTTCAATGAACCTCCTGAAGTCGCTTGCAGTTGGAATTCCTCCACCGTATGCAGCATTCACCACTACCTCCCCGAGGTTGTTCAGGTATTTCTTTGAGAAAAATTCTTTGACCAGACGTAGAATCAGTGGCTTGGGAATTCCACTATCAAGCATGGAGGAAACAAAGTGTGAGTACACATCAGTGTTAACCTAGTATTTATCCTCGTACTCAAGGAAATCATGTCCCAAAACCCATTTCATGGCTATGATAGCCAGTGAGTGTTTATTCATCGTCATCCTTTTCAAGCGCCTAGTTGAAATCTTGCTTAAAAAGGTCATCTGAAACTTATGACAAACTAGCATAATTAGGGTATTCATGTTGGTAGACACTCTACAACTACCTTAGAACTACTTCTACAAACTGTCTAAGTCTAGCCTATGAAAACACTACGCAACTACTAATGCTAAACTGCTAAACCAATTACCTATTACCAACTTTGCTCAAATCACTAAGTGTGATTTCACTACTGCTTAGGTGCCTATTTATAGAAAAAGCAAGGAAATGCATGGTAATTTGGTTACCATAAATGTGAGGCTAATCAAGTACCAACTTGAAAGTCATGCCAAGGCCTGCTCGAATTTCCCACCTAGTTGCGTTTGTTGAGTACGACTTGCTGTGTGCAAAACTAATAAGGGCTAATTAATTAGCCTAAGCTGGTGGCAACAATTGGCGGTGTTATGCACGGCCAAATACTGAGGTGTTGTTCTTCAGGTGTTTTGTGAACTCCAAGGTTGAGCTCATATATTTTCAAGCACTGATCGCATCTTTGGCTTAATCATTCCTTTTGGGATATTAATTGCCAACACATACGAATGCTTAAGTTGCTAGCAAATCGTCGACTCAAGTTCCAAGAAAATTGCGCCGTACAATACAGTTACTTATTGTAATTATGAATTCTTATCATTTCAAAATAACAAGTGATTCATTTCACACAAGCCAAAAGGTTGGCAGTAAATGCCGAATTAAAAGCAAAAAAGTAACTCTCGTCTACCACCTTGAGAAAAAATGGCTAAGTATGCATGTGAAATGTTTAAGCACTTACAAGGTTTTTTCAAATATGCTACTTCAAGCAAAAGCAATTTCTAGTGCACAACCAGAGCCGAGGTAAAATTACAGAGAAGTTGAAGCTAAGCAAAAGCTTCCCACAAGAAAAAATGGTAGAAAGTTCAAGCCAAGAATTACAGGGAGAGGAAACGAGAAGCTTATTTAAAGTTATGCAAGAAGCACCAGCCATCAATGTCTTCGACAACATTTCTTATGCCATACCTAGTATTCCAGACAATCCAAAGTGGGCGAACACATGGGAACTAAAGAAGCCCAAAATTTATAGAAACCAGACCCTAATCTAGGAGGATTAGGATAATATTCATGATCTTAGTCTTGCAAAGAACCCTAAAACTTTGATGGAAGTGACCTGAAAAAGAATGAAGGTATCCAAAAAGTTGATGTTAATGCCAGAGAAGATATGGTTCAGTGGGCTTCCATAATATATGGTCCCATCTGTGAACTATTTCCCAGAATTAGTCGATGCGGCCATTGAACATTTCAACCCAAGCACAAACAATATCAAGGGTCAGACTCTGACGGTTAATATCAGCTCGGGAGCTATCTGGAATATGTTGTGTATTCCTGATCATACCTCCAAAAAGATAAAAATTGAGACATTCACTCCTATAAAAGGGGAAAATATATGGAACAGGAGGGATAAGGATTTATAATTTTATAACAAAGAAACCAAAAGGGTTTATGTAGACCATTGGAAGCCACCAAGGATCCCGACGCAGCACGGTGCTTTCAACCTAGACTTGCAAGAGGCCTTTTCAAAGTTGGCATTTGTTTGCGATTTAGACACTGACAAGGAGGTGCACACATTTCAGTTGGGCCCAGATTTCCAATTTCACAGGAAACAATCTCTCTTCTGGTATGATTTTGTAGAATACCTTGCAAAGGAAATGATAGGGAAAATTAAGAATTACCAAGCTGAATGAAAGTTCAAGTTTCCCTCCTATCTTGCCCACATGTCTTTGCATTAGAACCCTAATTTCTTTGATAAGCATGTGAAGTTGCTTATTTTTGACAAAAGGAATAGGAGGAAGCCAGTTTCTGTCTGGACTCCTCTCCTCTCTTCCACTTTCGACTATTATGCATTTTCAGATTATTTCTTGACTTCGATTTTACAAGATTTGCAAGGAGAGGATGGTATTAACCAACTCACTAAGATGCAGATTGGGTATATGTAGAACTTCATTCCCAGATGTGACTAGTTTTTCGAAGTGGATTTCACATTTATCTAGATGCAAGGCTTCACCGAGGAACCATTCCTCTTTCTGACATGCATAACAAATTGAGTGCTAGCCCTTGAATTGTTCTGGCAGGCATGCATTATTAATGCTACCTTCTGTGCAGGAAAAGCCAAGAGGAAGGGATTGTTCATCATCCAATAAGCTTCAAGACAGTGGTCGTGAAAAAGAAAAAGGGGGTGCACTCATTGTTGCAACATAAGTTGGCTCATCTAGGGTTGGTGATGATCTACAACAAATGGAGTTACAACCCTTTCAATGGTCTACTAGATAAGCATATCAAAGTAACTCACAATTCTTGGCCTTACTGGGAAAAAAGACGTAGCTTGCTGGAGGATGAAGATGAATTATTGGTTGACATGATTCACATTCCTATAGAAGACAACAAACTTCCATGGAATATGTTCTATTTCGTTGCTACGGATAATGATGAGAATTGCAAAATGGGAGCCACCTTGTTTAATAAGTTAAGAAAAGAAGAATGGAGTGTGGAAAGAATTAAATCCTTTTGGATTTATCACCAAGAGATAAAACAACTTGATGCCCCTTATAATAGCATGAATGATGATGAACAGTTTGATAAGTTGTGGGATGATGAGCATCCTGCTTCCAACTCAAGCGTTAGTGGAGGAAATGACTCTGATGAAGAAGAAGAGCAGACGGAGGAGGAAGCCTACCTATGTCGCTTCAAACTTGTGACTGAATATATCAAGAGCCTTGTAGACACTCACCTGGGCCTCCAAAGTAATGAGAGGGTCCCAACAGCAACAACCAAAGACTATAAAGATGGGAGATTCCCCGCCCGCTAAATGACAGTGCACGAAAGCTATTATGGGAGAAGGTTCACAAGAACCCACTACAAGCCAAGTGCTCACAGCAAGCTAGGAGTTTGAAGTAAGTGAGGAGCCAGCAACGAGCAGATCACCGCCATCATCCAATCAGTAGGTAATGTTCACTCCTTCATTTCTTACTTCTAAATCTTTAGTATCCTCTGCTATCTCCGCAACACCCCTCACTGCAAGTATCGACCATACCTTCTTTGCCTCTACCACAATGTTTGCAGAAAGTTTCTCCCAATTTTCCTAGACTAAGCCACTTATCTTAATGCCTCTGCGAACCCTAACACCTATCACCACTTCCCAATCTCTCCTTGCCTCTCTTTCTGCATGCTCAATTGCCATTGACACCCCTATTGCTTCTACTACCTCGAGTCCGACCCACTTTTCCCAGCAAGCGGACTCTCTAATGACTACCCCATCACCGCAACAATTGATGAGCCCTTCTACCGGTTTGCAAACCGAACTTTACAATGTCCCTTATTTCTCCTTGAAGACTATTACTCTCCAGAAGAGAAAAATGTAGGGGCCTGCCACACTTACATTCCCTTTTGCCATACCTCTTGGTGCACCCTTTGCAGGCGGGCTAGTTCAGTCTCCATCCCAATTCACAGCCCAAGGAGAAGCCACAAAATAGGCGCGGGTTCTCAGAATGCAAAAGAAAAAGGCTAAGGATGACAAAAAGGAGGTAGAGTCAAAGGTATATACTATGTACGATGAGGCACATCAAACGCTGAATTTTGCCACCATGTACCTGAACACCACCAAACTATAAGGAGAGATCCTGCCGAATGATTATGACATGTATGCTGTGGGACTCAATCTAAGAGCATCCTAACCATAGGACAAGGTAGGACTCATGGAGGAAATGCAGTAGGTGGTGACGACTGAATTCCTCCACTCTGGCCATCAGCTAAAGAAAAAGGAGTAGTTGAAGCTTGTGAAGGAAAAGGTCAGTTTCCAAGAGACAAGGGAGAAATCGCTAGAAGCAGAAGTTGCATGCTTATCAAATAAAGTGTGGGAAGAAGAGTTGGATCAGAACAAACTCCAAAAGAAACTCACGAAGTCCTAATCCGTTGATCCCATCTTGATCAATGAGCTACGAGCGAAGAACTAGGAATATCAGAGCCAATTGGCCCTAGCGGAGCAAAATTTGCAACAAAAAGATGAAGAGCTAACATCTTAGCACGGTCAACATGAGTAAAAATTAGAACAGGAGAAGATGGAATTTGAGGGCCAAAAGGTCCAATTAGAAAAAGAGCTCCAAGAGACGAAGTCTTCTCTTGACACAAAGTTGGAAAACCATGCCCGGGCTAAGGAGAACTGGTTTAAGGAGCTAAGTAACATCGGGGAGCAACTTGCATCCGCAAAAAGGAGAATTACAGAATTAACAGAGGATGTCAGATCAAAGAATGCAGAGATTACCCTTTTAAAGAGAGCTCCCAAGGCCCCTGCTGTGCAATCGGACCTCATCCCAATAGCTCAATAGCTATACATTTCATGCTGGGAAAAGGTTAAGGGCTTCTGCCTAACACTGCATCCAATGCTCCAGTTCATCTTGAAAGCAACAAAATTGAGTAAGGAGGCCCACGAAACAATTGAATAGTTCCTGAGGTTCATCACAAAAAGGGTTCCTGAGGCAAAGAGTTTGCTAAGCAAGTTATACATAGTCTCTGATGAAAACTTAGCAAAGGCAGGGATCGAGGATCAGAATGTTTCTGCCTAGACGATAAACAAATTCATCCATTGCACTCGATCATCCTACATACTAACGCATGTGCAGCTACTTTGAACAAGACTATGGATGACATGCAGGAAAATTTCTCTCAGCTAACTAAGATGGGCCTGCCATCCCCGTTTCTTGAAGATGGGTCAATCGCCACAGTTGAACAAATTGCAATAAAGATTGAAGACAAGGAGTAGGACCCAACCACTTTCTAGAGTTTCAACTAGCCTCCTACCACAATAGACATTGAAGGTTTCATCCATTCGGTTGTGCGGCTACTTTTCCATTGTGAGTCAGGGGTCGGTTTACCTAAGGTGCTGCCTTATAAGGAAATGCTTGGCCTAGGTGGAGCGCAGGAAAATCTACACAATGTATCAAGGCCATCAAAAGATGACTGGCCGCCCCTGCAAGCAACCCTTTCTAAACTCTAATTTCATCACCCAATGGATGGTGCTCTGGTCTATGAACCAGAGAAAAATTTTGGTTCCTCATTCCTTAAGCGAAATGCCCCTCATAGTCACCAAAAGCTGTGAATATAAAATTCATCAAGCTCCCTTCGAGTTTTGTTTTTTGCTAAGTACTGGCCCATGCCTCAAATGAACATCATCAACTCTTTTTTATAAATAACCACCAGCCTCCGCCACGTGTCTACTTAGTTCTTTCCGAAGGAATTCTTCCCTTCATTTTCCAAATGGCCCCCGCCATGCTTCCACGTGTCGTCGCCGTGCATGCTTAAAGGCTACTCCCTCTCACTTTTGAATTGAGCCTCGACCGTGTGTCACGTAGCATTCATTTGCATATACTTTGGTGAACCCCACAGTCGACGCCAAATAAAAAGCACGCTTCCACGTGTCTTCCTAGCGCAAGCCTTAAACGACAAGAAGGAATGAACTACGAGCTGCAAAATGCCGCCACATGTCTCCTCAGTGAATGCTTCTTCAATACAAGGGATGGAGCGAACTATGGGTTGTGATATGATGTTGAGTGTTCTAACAGCCTATACTGGGTGGCGACACTTGTTTGCACGAGACTATGCCAGGACCACTAACATCATTTGTAGGGGATACACTTGGATGGGAGGCGACCACATGCTATGGCCTGAATCTTTTTTGTTACAATGGCCAGGGGGGAATCATTGCTGCTACATCATTGCTCAGGATTCCAAATCTTTTCAGTTACTGCTCGATAGGTGGTGGGAATGCCCACTATATATACTGCTCTTTATTTTTGAAGAGGGGTTCCAAGTTCTAAGTTCCACGAGTTCTGAGAGTTTGAGAATTGCATAAATATAGAATTTTAGAGACACTAGGCCTTTTATTGTTATTAGATTATTGTAGAAAGACTCACAGACTATGTCATTGTTCAACCTTTCTATTTTTCTTAAAGCTATTTGATTAACTTTATACTATGTCATTATTATTTGAATGGTTCATTTTCAAAACTTCTATAATTTGAATGCAAGTTTGCTGGTTTAGATCAGTCTTTTGACTCCTCCTTTCAGTGAATGGGTGTGAAAATTATTTTATGTCATTAAATGTGTTGTTCATGCTTCACACTCTATTTTTTGTCATTCTAGGATATAGTAAATTGTTGAACGGGCCCTTAGATCGTATCCAAAAGATAGACTTATCATGTCTTTTATCTAAATTCTAGTGCATCGCCTTAGTTCAATCTTTTACTTTTATATCTGCTTCATTTTCCCATTCCAAAAAACCAATTACAAAAGAAGCCAACTTCTTTAAAAATTTGGAGGTCACTCAGTTTAGCGCAATAAGTCCCCCATAAACTGAGTTTCCCATAAAGGGATGTTACCTTGCCAATTTTTGGCATCAACAAGATGTCCTCTCAAATACCAAAGAATCCATTTTATTGCATTTGAATGCTCAATTCCAAGATTACTTATATACCTACTTACAACTCCTATGATATGTGTAATATTGGGCCTCGTGCATACCATAGCATACATTAAACTTCCCACAGTTGAAGAGTATGGTACCTTTGACATTATTTCTTCCTCTTTTGTCTTTGGACACATCTCCTTGTTCAATTTGAAATGACTAGGCAAAGGTGTGTTGATATATTTTGCATTCTCCATATGAAATCTCTGCAACACCTTTTCAACATAATCAGATTGAGATAGAGTCAATTTCCTATTTTTCCTATCTCTAGAAATTATCATTCCAAGGATTTTTTTTGTTTCCCCCATATCCTTCAAAACAAATAATTTTGCTAACTATTGTTTTAACTCTCTTATGTGATCCATGTTAGACCCCTCTACAAGCATGCCATCAACATATAAACATAAAATAATGTAGTTATCATTATCCAACTCTTTAAGTAAACACAATGGTCAACCATAAAATTATCTTCAAATACCATTGTCAAGGTGCTTGTCTCAAGCCATATAAACTCTTTTTCAATCTGCACACCAATTTCTCCTTACCTTTAACCTCAAATCCCTGTGGTTGTTGCATGTATATCTCCTCTTCCAAATCCCTATGGAGAAATATGATTTTCACATCTAGCTATTCTAGATACAAATCTTCAACAAACACAATACTTAAAACAATACGAATAGAAGTCATTTTAACAACTAGAGAAGAAATCTCATCAAAATCAATGCATTTTTTATGTGCAAATCTCTTTATAACAAGTTCGAATTTAAATTTTTTCTTACCTCCATCTTTCTTTTAGGCTATAAACCCATTTATTTGGTAAATATTTTTTACCTTCAAGCAACCTGCATAATTCCCAAGATTGATTTTTCAGCAAGGATTTCATTTCTTCTTCCATTCCTCACTCCCATCGATCCTTTGTATCCACCTACATAGCTTCATCATACCCTTCCAATTCACCAACATTAGTTAATAAAATAAAATACAAAGAGGGAGAAAATACTTAGGGAGGTCTACTTATTCTTGTTGATTGCCTAACATTCATTGGAGTTTGTGGCTTTTTTTGTTGTTGTAGAGCATGAGGAACCATTGGAGTATCATTGTTTGGAGTATCATCCAACACCACATAATCCTTTTCTTTCTTCTCGTGTTGTAACTAATCTTTGTACAACACTTTCACATTGAATACAACATCCCTGCTTCTCACAATTTTTAGATTTGCAAAATCCCAAAGCCTATAGCCAAACTCATCAATGCCATATCCAACAAAGATACACTTTCTAGACTTTTCTTCCAACTTGGTTCTATTTTCAAAATCTACATGTGCAAATGCTTCATAATCAAAGGTTATGTGAAAAGAATAACTCACCTTCCTACTTGTCCATGCTTCCTCTAGAATACCATAGCCCAAAGGAACCAAAGGACCTCTATTTATTAAATATACAACGATATTGACAACCTTTACCCACAAGTTTAAAGGCATCCCAACGTGAATCTCATACTTTGTGCATGCTCCATTATTGTCCTATTCATACACTCAACCACTCCATTCTCTTATGGAGTCCCTGGAATCATTTTCTGCCTACGAATTTCATTAGATGAAGAATAATTCTAAAATTATTTTTTGCAATACTCACTACCATTATCAAACCTGAGACATTTTAATCTTTTACCTGTCTCATACTGAGCCAAGCTTCTCCATTTCTTAAATGTTTCAAATACATCATATTTCTATCTACGAAAATAAATCCAAGTCTTCCTAGTTGCATCATCTATAAAAGTAATATAATATCAAGAGCCATCAAGAGAAGATACTTGAGTCGGTCCCCATACATCAATAGGTCATTCCACAATACTGGTTTACAATTTTTGGCCAAACTGGACATTGAATTGAATTTTTTTAACTAAATCTTCACTTTTGGGCACCTATAGTGGCTAAACCGTGGGGAATTTGAAGAAGATTCAAACTAGTGATTTGTGACATTTTGTCTATAGATTCTAAATATATTTTTTTCAATATTTTTGGAATCAGATTGCACTTATTTTTCCATCTCCTTCGAAAACTAGTTTTTAACAGTAAACACCATTTTTAAAGAGTGACGTTACTGGCTAACACATAACTTTTTTTCTATGAAGGATAAAATTATAATTTTTTTGAATTTAGATTCGTAACTACGATATCTAATGCATGGAATTAGTTTCAAAGAATTTCATTGAATATTTTTTCCTTAATTAAGTTTCAAAGTCAAACTAGTTACAATTTAGAAATGATTTAATGGCTAAAACATAACTTTTTTTGTATGTATCAAAATTCTTTTTTTTGTTGGATCAGGGACATCAATTTCTAGTGCACTAATATTTTTAATTTTGATAATCTACTATTTTTTCACATGTGCAGAACAAAGAGTTTGATTTTAAATGAAAAACATATGTTTAGTCAAACTAAGAAATATATATAATAAAACCAAAATATATGAAAATTATATTCAATGGATAGCTCATTCTAAGGACTACCATCATTTAGTCGAGTCTGTGCAGTCTCCTCCATTTTCATCCTCAACCCGAGCTTCAAAAGGAAAAAAATTTGCAGAGATTTGGTAGAAGAGGAGAAGGGGGAAAAAGGGGGTTCGTATGGACCCCCCCTTCAAGCAAACCCCCTGACCCTTTTGAGCGAAGGGGGGTTCACTCAAATAGGGGTCCATACAGACCCCCATTTTTTTTGAATTTTCCTTTGTCTCCAAAAGGTGGGTCTCATCATTAAAGAGGGTTTTCTCAAAGGGGGGTTCGAGCGAATCCATTTTGGGTCCATACGAACACCCAATTCATGTGAACCCCTAAAAACCAATTTTTTTTTTCATGAGAGCGTTTTTGCAATTTTTCTTCCTCAACGAAATTGTAAACCAATATTGTGGGATCACCCCCATATGCACAAGCTCCAACTTCTCATCCTTCTCTTGCTTCCCATCCTTGAGAAATTTGACCCTCTTTTATTTTCCATACACACAACTTTCACATATATCCATATTAATACATTTCAGACCTGGCAATAACTTCTTTGAATGAAGTACTTTGATACCTTTTTTACTCATGTGCCCAAGTCTATTATGCCATAGTGTTATTTTAGAACCCACAATAATTGTTTCAATCTCTACCTATGAACCCACAACAACTATTCCCAAATTTTTTAGAGAACCCACAACAAATACTGTTGTACCTACAAAAACTACCGTAGCTATTTTTTTCAACAACTTTCTTGTTTGATTTTTCTTTGCAACAACAAAAGTAGAAGGAATGAAATGACCTGTATAAAGATATAAGGTGCCTACTTTCACACCTTTTTCTACTACTAAGGCACATTTTATAACCTTCCAAACTTTATCACTAAAAGTAATAACACAACCTTCATCACCTAGCTACCCTACTGAAATTAAATTTCTACTCAACCTTGGAATGTGTCTTACCTCTTATAGTAGTCAATGACTCCTATTCTGCAACTTAATCCTAGAATTCTTCCCTTTCGAACAATCTGATAGGATTTGTTATCTCCTAAATAAACTAGCCCAAAATCCCCTTGAACATAATTAAGAAAATAACTTCTATGCAGCATAGCATGAAATGAAGCCCCTGAATCTAAAACCCATGAATCATCAACATTATCAAGGGAAATAATCAAAGCATCATATTTATATTTACTTACCACATTTGCTTCCTTATTGCCTTCTTGTTTATGCCCTTCTTTATTTTTTCGAAACCAACAATCCTTCTTCAGATGACCCAATTTTTCATAATACTAGCAATCATTCTTTCCTCTAGATTGTGACCTTTTGTCTTTTGTTTTTCTGTGAATGGTGGATCTAGACCTGCACAAACATGAACAAACAACACAATATTAGTCCATTATGCAAATCAAATCCATCATTCCCCATAAGATTCATTTGAAACATTAAGAACAAGAAATAAAGTAAATAACACAAATGAAAGCAAACTGAATTTTATTCAAATGTTCAAAATCTCAATCCCATGGGGGAATTGGTGCTATTTTGATGTGGAAAATAGCCCTTTCCCAATTCCTTGCAAGATTGATGATGATCAATGGAGCTCCTTGATAAAATTTGTCATAACCTAGCTATGAAATTGATGAAAGACTATGAAAATGGATGATAATGGATGGAGTTGTTTCAACACATAAAGATAATGATGTTGCATAAGTTGTGGATCAAAATTCCTAAGATTGTGGATCCCAAATTAGTAAAAGAGCCTTCTATTTATAGAAGAGAATGATGGAAGAATGAGAAAAAAGGATGAATGTGGGATAAAACATCAACTAATGGAAAAATGCCACTTGTCAACATGTTAGTGGATAGAGGTGGAGCACATTTTGATGGATGTGCACATAAATGCCATTAGGTGGATATTTGAAATTGGAGAAGTGACATGTTGGAGGGAGAAGAAAGAAGAGTTAATGCCACTTGGCTCAAGAAAAAGGACATGTAAGAGGCCTTTAATTCCTTGTTGGATGGAAAAATCCTTTTGGGAGGGAGAATTCAAATTTGAAGAATATTCCAACATGATGCCTGTTTTGAATGAAAATGGAGGAATTATAAATCAATTAATTGATTTTCATGTGCAAGTTGCAAAATCTAGAGGATTTGAGTGATTAGTGTTAGCATTAATCATGATTTGATTAATTTTAATGGAAGTTAGCTTATTTGACATTGTGATTTAGATTTTAGGATTTAAATAAATCAAATAAAGATCAATTTATTTAATTTAAAGGAGATGACTTTAGAGATTAATTAAATAAAATGAATTATTTAATTAAAAGAGGGACTATATGATTAATTAAACAAAATGATCTATTTAATTAATAGGAGATAATGATTTAATCAGATAAAATTGATTTATTTAATTAAAAGATGAAATGTGATGAATTTAATCAAATAAATATTATTCGATTAAATGGTTAGTAAAGGAGATGATTTAGGACGAACTGGTGTTAGTAAATCAGGATCAGGTGCGTGGGATCAATCAATATATTTTACATGTCTAGATTTTCCCCCTCTTTGAAGCAATGTACCTATTGTGTTGGTTCAAAGAATAAACTTTATGAGATCAAAATTAAAAAAAATAATCAATTCTTTCGGATGCCCTAGCGGAAAGAAGTATACTGGTACATTGCCCCCTCGAGAGATTGAGCGAAAAGTTCGATTTGAGGTTCGATCTCGCAACAAAGAGGTTCAAGATGGATGTTTGGATGGCTATGATGATGCTTATATGATTATGCAATGGATGATATGATGATGCATATATGGATGACATGATGGTGTTTTTATGATTATGCAATGGATGCAAATGTATGATATGAAAATGATGATATGATGCATATGTGTAGATGATATGGTAATGCTTATATGATTATGATTTTATGATTATGCAAATGGATGCAAATGTAAAGTTTATGAGATGCTTATAATAACCAATCTATATTATGCAATGATGAAATGAAATGCATGTGAAATGATCAATGTTTTCTATATGATATGATATAGATGATATGCAGCATGCTGACGGTTTGTGGATGCAGGATGGATGCTTTAGCGATGTTTTTGATTAAATAGCATGTTACCATGTTAGCATGGAAAGAAGACAGAAGAAATAAGATCCAAAAAGCCTACTTTATTAGAGATGATAATGATGATGATGATGATTTTCTTATCAAGAATTGGGATTTTAAAAGGGCTACTTACCTTATGTTTGATAACACTTATAGATATGATGCATCAAGGTAGATATGATGCATCAAGGTATAAAGAACAAGGATGGTGTTGCACCCAGTGTGATGGACTTTGACTTGGGAATCCAATAGGAGTACTCCTATTCACACTTGGCATACAAAAGCTTATTCAAAATGCAGTTCAGATATTCTAAACATCTCATACCAAAACATAGGAAGGTTGTGATCAACAAGACAACTAAAACACCCTCCCTACACCCAAACAAAGCACACACGACCAAAGTTATATTACAAGAACATCCAACAAGCACAAAAAATAAAAAAGATAATGATTGTTGCCCCATTCCTTTTTCTCTAAATCCCTTTGTTTGGACATCATTGAGAGGTCATTGGAATGAGCGCAATAAGATAAGCCAAAATGACAGAGATCAAGTAAACAAACAAGTTAATGTTCTTCATACCTCTAGCCAAGACTAAACTATGGTGATGCCTCATGTTGATGTCCATTGTAGGAAGGATGCATCCTAGGACATGATATTATCAGATGATTTTGGGATTGGTTGGATGATAGGCTATTAGTACCAAGAGTTGACCAACTTGTTTACTTACTGACCTAGACTTGAAACCTTGATATTTTAGTTTTCAATTTTGAATTGCTAGACTTGTTTCACCAAAGGTTGAAGATGATGATGATTTATTATGAGCAGATGTTTATTGCGAGTGATTGCGAAACGAGATGGATGGATTTTTTTCAAATATTTGGATGTTTTTGATGTTTTGAAATGTTTTGAGGCTATTTTTTGGATTTTTAGGTTATTTAAATATTTTTGTGTTTTTTGTGTTTTTTGAATGTTTTTGTGTTTTTGTGTCTTGGGGGCTGATCAAAGATTATCCTTGCCTATGTTTAAGCTTAGAGATGATGTAGTTTGGATTCCATGTTTTCGACATTTTTCTAACATTTTAACTTGTTTTAGATTTTGATATGTTTTGGATTTTTTGGATTCATGTGATTTTGTCGATTTGGATATGGACATGTGTGATGATATCAGTGCTCTATTTTGAGATTTTTTTGAAAACAAAGCTAAGTTTGATTGATCAGATCGATGGATTGATGATGATAACATTGTTGAGGATACACAATAATGCAAGGATAGTGTTAAGCAACACAAAATGAATTTTCCAAGATGATGATGGATTGATTAGATTCGATTGATCAAGATTGATGATGATAACATTGTTGAGTATACACAACAATGCAAAGATAGTGTTAATCAACACAAGGATTAGGAAGGATATCCCAAGATGATGATGGATTAATTGGAGTTGATTGATAAGTATTTTGAAGCTTGATTTGGAACAAAAGTTGGTTTTGGATGATTTGATGTGATGTTGAAGCACACATTAGATGCAACTGATATTAATTGTTTGGATTGATGTTCGATGAAAGATAAAGCTTGATAGGGAACATCTTTTTGTCAAAATGTGCCATGGGCTAGTGATTTAGATTTTGGCTCACAAGTGCTTGTCTAATTTTATTCTACGTTTGCCAATGTTCAAATCACCACATAAGTTGGAGGATATAGGTCAAGATTTATTCCCAAAGCAAGATGTAAATATCTGCCCCAAGTGCCTAGCAACATATGGAATGCCATGTGAGTGGATTCTTGGATAGGTGTGTGTATGAAGGGATTTGGATTATCTTGTGATAAGATAAGGTGTTCAAACAAAGGATGCTCATTTGGATAGTGCTTCATGGATTAGATAATGTTGGGTAGGATAGGATCAATGAAAATGACTCATGTCAAGATGTTTACCACAAGCAAGTGTAAAGTGTACACCAAAATTTTACCAAGATCAAGATAATTTGGACTATGGATGTAGATGGATGAAAATGAATGGATTTATTATGGATAAGATGGATGAAATGTTGGATTTATTATGGATGGGATGAGATGCTTCCACCTGAAGTGGTGCACGTAGATGCTCGATTCTACACATGACGCCTATTTGCCAAGTTTTTATCATGGTACCTGCCCAAAGAGCCACCCATGTAGTTTTCACTAGAGGACGATTTTCATCTTTACTATTTTCATGATTTTTTGATTTTTTTTTGTATTTTTTGAAAGATTTTAAGCTCATGTTGAATCACCTGGTGGTGTTGATGTAGATGCTTTTGTCATAATGTGCCATCGATATCCTGCTTGAAGAAGTTGCTTTGCCAAGATATGTGCACTTGAATAGATTGTCGATCTGCTTTGTTGATATCGGAGTTAACTTTGTCTCTGTGTGCACATCGCGATAGAGTGCCTTCTGAATCCTTATGATGAAGGGTCACTGCCAATACAAGGTCAATGTCAGAATTCGATATCATTTATGGAGGTGTGGATGGAGTGTGTTTAGGAATAAAAGATGGATGGGTTGATAGTTTGGACCCTTTGACTCTCCAAACTTGGGAAGATGAGCAATGATGGGTGGATATGGAAGTGTGGATGGAATTAGGACCAATCACTTGATATACTTTGTATGTTGCTTGAAAAGCTTGATTTTTCCTTTGTGGACCTCTTTAATGGATACTTTTCCCTTTTTTATTTTTCCCCATAGTTTCTTTGACTGATGGAGTTTGATAGGGATAATCTTTCTTTGTATTCTTTGGTATCCATGTGTATTTGATTTGTCCATTATTCTCCTTAACTTCTTTTGCTTTGATAATGTTCTTCGTGCTTTGATTCAAACCTTTCTTTGATGTTGGTCCCAATTCGTGGATGGGGTGATGGCTGGATGAAGATTCATGACGTGGCTGGTTGTAGTATCGGCATCGGTTTCATCATAAGGATTCTTCGTGCTCCCTATGTTGATGCTTGCACTAGACAAAGTTGCCCCGGTATTATAAAGGTATCATTGATATGTTTAGGTCCCTCAATTGTCGAATAACCAAGACCTTGATGCTTAGGATTTCCAATAATTTGCGCTAGTTCTAGGATACCCTATTCATGTAGGCCTAATCCTCTACCTTGATAATTCATTTGTTGAAACATTTTATTTGCAATAGGATATGATTTACTTTGAAAATAAGGTGCTAATCCTTCTCTACTTTTTTTTGGATCTTCAAAGGTGATAGCTTCTTCATTGATAAGATGGATTTCCCTAAAAAAGGTAAGTGATCCAAGTTTATAAGTGATAGGATTCTCCATATGTGGAATGACTTCCTGATTCATATTTTTGGATTGATGTTGTGCAATATCAGATTTTAATGCTTCTTTAAGAGGTGTTGATGATTCACTGTCCATGTAAAAGTATTCCTCGTGATTCATTTTTGATATTCCCTCATAGGATGTTTCCAATTCACAACTTCTATAGAAGGCTTCTTCATGACCCATTTCTGACATGTCTCTAGATTTTTCTATATCTTGATCATGTGTACAAATGTTAAGAGTATGAGACTCGTGTTCGTTAGTAACGATATCAAGAGTATGAGACTCTTGTTTTGAATGAAGATCATCTACATGTCCATTAGGAGAAAACATATCATGGGTAGATGGAGGAGTATGTGTTATGTGGATGTGGTCATCATCTACGACATCTTGTATAGATAGGAGAGTGCCTATTAGATCATTGTAGTATGTTGGGGATATAAATTCTTGATCTTGATTAATTTTGGAATTACTTTTGACATGCTTTGGATCAAGTTATTGACATGGGTCAGTTTCAAAGGATGGATTTCTTATAAAGAGTTCTTGGATATCTTCATTAGGCATGGGAAGTGGCTCAATATCCTCTTGATCTTTGAGTGGACTTGGATCAAATGTTGAGTTGAAGATTCCTTCAATAGCTACAACCATGAGGTCGAAGGATGTCAATATGTCTTAGAAAGGACCATTGCTAGACTTTGGTGAAAGATGTTGATCATGATTTGGAATGAATTCTTGAGATACATCCTCAAACTCATTGGATGAGGTAGAGGTATTGTCAAAATGATCATTGGTGGAAGGATCATTGATTATAAGATCAAATAATGTTAACACTCCTTGAAATAGATCATTACCAAAAATTGTCGGGGGGTTTTTATCATGATCAAAAAGTGACTCTTGATGTATGTTGAGTTGATCTTCGATTGAGGTAGAAATAGCTTCAAGGTGCTCATTGATGGATAGATCTTGATAATTGTTTTCAACAATTGTAGTGGGGAGATTGTCAATGCTAACACTAGTGGTTGAATCTTCATCATTGTCCTCAATAGTTATTATTTTTTGATCAATAAGTTCTTGGATGAGATTTTTGAGTCAAATACAATTTGATGTTGTATGTCCCTTTATTTTGTGAAGATCACAAAGGTGCTTCTCGTTATACCATGGTGGTTTAACTTGAGGCTCTTAATAATTTTCATAAATGGGGATTTTGATGAGATTTTCTTGTACCAATTGTTACATGACTGATTCGATTGGTCCCCCAAGTTGTGTGTCTTTTTGTTTGTTACCTTGTGAGATTTGTACTTTAAATTGACCTTGTGGTGATTGGTTTTGGAGATATGGTGATTGATCTTTGAGATGTGGTGATTGATCTTCAAGATGTGGAGGTTGGATTTGTTGTTGATGTTGTTGATCTTGATATCTAACTTCTTGACATTGGAGATATTGTTCTTGACGTGGTTGTGGACACAACTCAATGCTTTGATGACATGGTTTAACCAATGGAAGAGTGTATTGATTTTGGGGTGGAGATGTCTCTTGGTGCAATGAGTCAATTATTTTGGTAAGTGAAGCAATTTGATCTCACAAAATTTGATCTTGACACCCTTGATATAGTTGATTTGGTTTTTGTTCAAGAAGATTTGGAATATATACTTGTGGTGTTTGTATGGGATCATGGACAAATTGACTTTGGACAATGTTCTGATTTGGGATGATGTTTAGATTTGGCATGATAGGTTGAAATTGAACATTGTTGTGGTTGGGAATCGCATTGCCTTGATTTAGGCAACTTTGATTTTGCATGGTGTTACCTTGACTTGGATCAATACATGGAGTCGTTAACATTTTGTTTGGACTTTGAACAACATTTGTATGATTCGCAAACATATCTATCCCAGAGTTTACCAAGTGTGGATTTGAAATGTTCATGATTGGTAAACTTATAATTGGTATATTCACATTTGGCATGCATGGATTTGGTGGGATAATGTTGCTTGTTAGAAGACTTATGCATTGATTGTTTGGTTAATAGATTTGTAGGTTTGGAATTTGATTTAAATCTACCATAGGGAAAGGTGTTCCAAAATTTAGATTGGGAATACTCACATTTGTTGTACCATTGAGGTTTGTAGGAGACAATGATCCCATGTATGGATTGTATAAATGTGAGTTTTTGATAATCATTTGGAATTGTAAGGCTTTGATAGTTTGGCTAGTTTAGATTACTCATGATGTATGGATCAAGTTTATATTCCATGTTCTTCTTGTGTTTTGACCTTGTTGACCTTTAAGGGATGTAGGACCAATGACGAGATGAAGGATGATATGGGTGAATGATATGGGTGTTGAACTTTTAAGATCCTTGGAGGAATACTAGACTTTAGGACTTTTGGATTTTTGATTTTGATTAGATTTGATTTGATTTGATTTAGGATTTGATTTGGATTTGATAATGAACTCATAAACTCTAAGAGGTTGGATGTTGTCTTGGAATAAATTTGTCCACAAGGTGATAATTTAACTAAGTATACAAAGAAGGATTCATCTACACACAATTGGTCAAACAAGATGATTTTGATTTGATTTAGAGGATTTTGCCAAAAGTCTAGTATGAAGGATTTTTCCAAGATTCTAAGAGTTGTTTGTGAGATGGGATTTGATTGATGTTTGAGATGGATGAAGTGTTTGATTGTGACCCTGGATGAACCTAAGAGGGACTTTGTTTACAATACCAAGATAGTGAAGAACATGCTTTACCCCATGAGTAGTTCAAACCAAAAGACCAATGTTTTGCTTGGAAGACCATAAGACAAAAGATATCAAGCACGTGTGTGGGCTTCAATTGATTTAATCTTGGTTAATGACTTTATTTTTACCACATCCACACTTCTTGCTTAGTTTTTCAAACTAAATGTCTATGTCTCAATTTCATTTTCATCCCACAAGGTCCATTATGTGGAAATCAAGAGTATCAAGGCAATAGTTCCCTAATGTTGACTTTAGAGAGCAAATTGAGAAATGGGCCCAAATACTTAGAAGCCTCTAAGGATGAAATCCCAAGGGACAAGTAGTAACACTTGGATTATTTCAAAGGTATTTACTTCTACTAAAGGGTTTGAAATTTGATGTCCTTGTTGAATGTTTGTTTTCAAGATTTTGGATCCAATCAATGTGTTTAACTGACTCAAAATTGCACAATCTTAGGATCGAAGAGAAAATATTTGTTGAATTTCCCTCGAATAAATCCAGTTGCGCTTATTCTTGGCAGATGATTAAAAGCTTGACCACACTTGCTCCCCTCCATGGCACACACTTCTCTAGTCATCCAAGCTTCATTTCTCATTAATCTCCCATGATGAACTTATCATCTCTATAAAGAATCGCAAGTATGTGGGACAACTCTAGAGGTCCAACCTCCTGATGCCGACAAATATTGGGATTTTTGGTTACTACACAATGGTTTGTAATAAAGGTATCTGGTTCATAGGACACAATGATAAACTCACTCAAGAGGTCTCCCAAACCTTAGAACAAGGGATTTACACATCATAAAGATACTGGGGGAGAGCTATCATGCATCACTAAGTTGATTGCAAACTTTTCTTGCAACCACAAATTTGTATAGCAGCTCGGAAGAGCCTAGCTTACGCTTGTTACCGCTTGGGTCATTCCCTTGGGGTGAGTACTTTTTCCCACCAAGGTAGGCCCTCTAAAGGTGAACAAAAGCAAGTATATCTGTAGTTCGATCAATCTTTGTTTGTGTGAACAAAGAGAGAACACACGCAATATACTTACTCACACTCACAAGATTTTGTTCAATTTTAAGAATCCAAATTGAAGTGTGGAGGAAATCTTTTAGACAACCTAATATCACAAAAAGACTTTTGATTCTCAAGATCGCTGTGAAGCGCAAGAGAAGTGCATACACCTTTAAATGATATTAGTTTGTAGAAAAGATTACAAAACAAGATAAAAACATGTTCATTTTAACTTCAAAAACAATAATGGATTCTTTTTATAGCACCAAGATGAAGTGTGAAGTTATTTTATTCAATTCTTAAAAACCCAAAACCAAATATAGTGAGTTTCTAATGTTATTTTTAACCCTTTTATTGTTCTTTTTAAAGCCCAAAAGAAATTTATTTGAGTCCTAAAACTTGAAGATAACAAAGCCTTAAGAATGGGATTATAATTGCTCCCAAAGTGTTTAAAAACACTTGTTATAATCATGTGATAATGCTTTTTCTTTCACTTCCATGCTCCACGATCCTTTAAAACCTACAATCCAAGCTCCAAATGTTAGATGAAATCAAGAAACAAGAAGATATGAGGGTTAGATAAATGATTAAGCATAAAAACTCTAAAATTTAGACCAAGTTTCATTGTGATTTGACTGTAGGTGAAAATTTAAAAAATTTAACTCTATCAAAGTTGAGAAACACCTACACCATTGGATAAATTATGAAATTCTACCCCATTTAAAAAAAGCTTCGAAAAAGACCAAAATATGACCAAGATATAGTCATTTTAAGATTGAGTGAAAAAGCAAGAAAGCAAAGGCGTCGCCATTTGAAACATAGAGGCAGCGGCGCTATTTGAGTGCAAACAATGATGCTAGAACAATAGTGATGTTGTTTGAGAATTTGAGCGGCACTCTGGTGAAACAAGTGTCGCTATGTGGAAAAACAAAGACTGCATATGTGTCTCCATTTCCTCTAGCGGCGTTGTTTGACCTAAAAAGACAAAAAAAAAAAAAACAACGGAAATGGCCAAAAATACATGTTAATTTTGAGATTTATGCCCTCCTAGTGCCAAAATGTGAATGGTGGATCTAGACCTGCACAAATATGAACAAACAACACAATATTAGTCCATTATGCAAATCAAAACCATCATTCCCTATAGGGTTCATTTGAAACATGAAGAACAAGAAATAAAGTAAATAACACAAATGAAAGCAAACTAAATATTATTCAAATGCTCAAACTCTCAATCCCATGGAGGAATTGGTGCTATTTTGATGTGGAAAATAGCCCTTTCCCAATTCCTTGCAAGCTTGATGGTGATCAATGGAGCTTCTTGATAAAATTTGCCATAACCTAGCTATGAAATTGATGAAAGACTATGAAAATGGATGATAATGGATGAAGTTGTTTCAACACATGAAGGTAATGATGTTGCATAAGTTGTGGATCAAAATGCCTAAGATTTTGGATCCCAAATTAGTAAATGAGCCTTTTATGTATAGAAGAGAATGATGGAAGAATGAGCAAAAAGGATGAATGTGGGAAAAAACATCAACCAATGGAAAAATGCCATTTGTCAACATGCTAGTGGATAGAGGTGGAGCACATTTTGATGAATTTACACATAAATGTCATTAGGTGGATATTTAAAATTGGAGATGTGACATGTTGGAGGGAGAAGAAAGAAGAGTTCATGCCACTTGGCTGGACAAGTCCTTTTGGGAGGGAGAATTCAAATTTGAAGAATATTCCAACATGATGCCCTTTTTGAATGAAAATGGAGGAATTATAAATCAATTAAATTGATTTTCATGTGCAAGTTGCAAAATCTAGAGGATTAATCATGATTTGATTAATTTTAATGGAAGTTAGTTGATTTGACATTGTGATTTAGATTTTAGGATTTAAATAAATTAAAATGAGAGGAATAATGATTTTAGACTTAATTAAATAAAGTTTTATTTATTTAATTAAAGAAGATGGTGTTAGATTTAAATCAAATAAAGATTAATTTATTTAATTTAAAGGCAATGACTTTAGAGCTTAATTAAATAAAGTGAATTATTTAATTAAAAGAGGGACTATAGGATTAATTAAACAAAATGATTTATTTAATTAACATGAGATAATGATTTAATTAGATAAAATTGATTTATTTAATTAAAAGATGAAATATGATGAATTTAATCGAATAATCTATTTAGGACGAACTGGTGTTAGTAAATCAGGATCATGTGTGCGGGATCAATCAGTATATTTTACGTGTTTACATTTTCCTTGTGATTTCCCATGACCTCCAAAACCTTTCCCTCTCTCTTTTGATCTACCCTTGCTTTTTGCATTCAAAACACTGCTTGTTGTGGAAGTTCCACCTAAGCTTTTATGAATTTCCTCACTTAGAATCACACCAACAACATCATCAAATTTCAATGTATTCGAACCAAAACCAGAATTACTAATCACCATAACCAAGTTATTCCAACTTTTACGCAAAGAACATAATATCAAAAGAGCTCTAAATTCTTCATCAAAATCTACATTTACATAAGCTAATTGACTGGTAACCGTATTGAATTTATTTAAATGGACAATAATTGATCCACCTTCTATCATTTTCATATTAAATAAATGCTTCTTAATAAATACCGTATTTGAAGTTGAAGGCTTTTCATATAACTTCACCAATGTTTGCATCAACTTGTATATTGTCTTCGCTTTTGAAATATTGAATGCTATTGATGGCGCTAGGCACAATCAAACACTTCCAAGTGCCTTTCTATTCATGATATCTCATTCCTCATCAACTATTGATGCCAGTTTCTTTTCTTTGTTCATTTTCTTACATTATATAATCCAAAGTCAACCAAACATTTTGGATTTACAAATGTCATCCCATTTAATTAGGTTTTATTTAAGTGCATTACCACTACCCCTCCAAAGAAAATTCCTCTACATGTATTCAATACTTTAGGCCACCTTACTTGGGATTTGGGAAAAAAACATAGCACGTAAATAGGGATGGAAGTCAGCAAAGCTTGAATCAATGTAATTCTCTTAGCCAAAGAGAGTCATTTCCCCTTCAACGAATCTAATCTGCTATGATCCTATCAAGAGCATTATTCCTGTTGCGTATAAAAATGTATACACTTACAATTTCACATTATGTTTTGGCCCCTTAATTTATTGGACTTAATTAAGCTTCTAATTTTCCAAACTATGCATTCCAAAGCCTAATTTTTCCCATTTTTCAAAGAAGGACAAGTGTTAAACAAATGCATCCAATTATTAAATTATCCCCAACTTTGAGTGTCTTGGAATTTTGGGCTAGGACCCAGTCGCCCATGGGCAACTGGGTCCCCCTTCTTAGCCAAGACCCAAATTTAAATATGTTTTTGGCAGTATTTTAATATGCAAAATTCAAATATGAAGTGTTGGCTTTTGGAATATAATTTTTGAGAAATTAGATAAACACCTATAAATACCTAATCTTTTTATCATTTGAAATCTAACAAAGAGCATTAAGACACACAATTGAGCAAATATTATTATCAAGAACATTATTGAGCAAGTCAAGAGCAACATTATAAGAGTTTATTACAACAATTCAAGATCCAACATCATGCCAAATTCTATGTGTGTTCATGTTCATGTTTTGTGAAGACTAACATTGTTATAGATCTCCAAAGCATTCAAGCATTCTACCAAGCAAGATCCAAATCCTTAAAGTGATGCATATGTCTTCAATCCTTCAAGACAACCATTGAAGGGTGATGAGTTGTAGTGTTTGTTCATTCATCATTTCCTTCCTTTCCATTAAGGTTTTATCATTGACATTGCCATTTTGGAAGTGGAAACACTTACACGGGGTTTGACCGAGGCAAGCCCCTATATGGCACAACATCTTCTCTCTTTGTGAATGTGCGGGTTGTAGGTTTGGGAAGGATTGAAGAGATCTTGAAGACCTGTTTTGTATTGTTGCATTTATTGTCATCAAAGTTATCAAGATATAGAAACTCCGATACAAAATTTACTAATAACATTTTGATAGTGGGACAAGAAGAAAATAAAAGCTTAGATCTAGCATCATAGGACCTTGAAAATTGAGAAAGATACCCTAACAAAGACCCAACCACCTAGGGGCGATCCAATCCTACTACAACACCCAAATCTGACTTTTGGTGATAGGTGCATATCATTCTACACCTTCCAGATCCACTTGCAGAATTTTGTTTTTGTCTATTTATGGAAAATTCCATTTTCCATATTAGGTCATTTAATTTAATTAGGTTGATCATTTCAAATCATTTCTAAGTCATTCCTACCCCCAAAAAAATGCAAATCTAGGTCTAGTTGACTCACCTTTGAGGTTGAAAGTCAATCTATGTACCTTGTTGATTTGCATCTTAATGAAATTATAGAAATGATGGAAGAATACACCTTAGGTCATTAGGGTGTATCAAATTTTTATGTTTCAATTCTATTCAACCTTTAAGGTCCTTTTGTCGACTAGGAGTATCCCTAAATATTTGTTAGGAAGCTTTTCTACCTTACACCCAAGGATTCTCTAAACCTTTAATCCTTCCCGACATCTTTGAGAAATGAGACTCTCGACTTCCCCACATCAAAATTTTGACCAAAAATTGCCTCATATAACCTTAAAATCTTCTTGAAAGCATAAGATTTCCTTAACAGAGGCTTCCCTAAATAACAAGTTATCATCAAAAAATTGAAGATGATAAATATTTTTGACCCTAGAGGAAATGTAAAGACCTTTAAAATTACCATCCTTTAGATCCTTCCTAAAGGCTCTCCCCAACACCTCAACAACAACAAGGAACAAGAAGGGAGAGAGGGGAACACCCTATATAAGATATCTTTTGGCTTGAAAGAAATCCAAAGAACCATTAATTATTATGGCATAAGAGACAGTGGAAACACAACTATAAACCTAGTCACACCAAACTTCGCAAAAACCTAAATTTCGTATAATTTAATGAGAAAATCCCAAGAACCTCTATTGTGTGCCTTGTTCATATCCAATTTTATAACCATACCTTCTTTTTATTTTTATTGAGTAAATGATCTCATGAACATTGATACATCCATATAAAATATGGCTCTCTTTCAAAAACTCACTTTGATCCTAACAAATAATACCCTCTAAACACTTCTTGAGCCTGAATCCATGGCTTTAGTAACAATCTTATATATAACATTGCACAAGGTGATAGGTTTGAATTCATAAAAAAACTCAGGGGATTTAACCTTCAAAATTAATGTGATATAAGTTGCATTCCATGCTTTGAGCATGACCTTCCTTCTTCATTCCTCAATAGCCTTCAAAACATCATCAACAAGGAGGTCCCAAAAAAATTAATTTTTTTTTCCTAAAAATCATCTGACCTAGATGTCTTCCTAGCCCCAAGAGAAAAAGTGGCAATGTGAATTTCCTCCAAAGAAAATAACTTCATCTGTTCATCATTTTTCTTCTCATCAATGATATTGGGGATGACTCTCAACATGTTCTCTTGAGTAGCTAGATATTGCTAAGCTATATAAGCTAATAACTCCTTGAAGAAAGTAACTCCTTTTCTTATTTTTTGTATGTCATCAATAGTATTACTCGAGGGAAGCTCAATGTAGACAATATGGTTTTTTTCCTTCTAATATTTGTGGATAGATGGAAGAACTCTGTATTACCGCCCCTCTCCTCCAACCATTTAACTCTGGATGTTTGGTGCCAAAAGATCTTTATAGTTGAGACCTACACAACCTTAAGATCCTTATAACTTTATTGAGCTCTTCCATAGTTGAGACCTACACAGTCTTGAGATCCTCATACATCCCATTGTTTGCAATATCATTTACTATATTTTGCAACTTCACTTCAACCTTAATTTTCTTTTTAGAAAGGTTACCCATAATATCCTTATTCCAAATTATAGCTTGCCTCTTAACTTCTGCTAGTTCCTTTTGATATTAACACCCCACTACTTGTTCAATGCCTACTTGAAGTCCTCATGCTCATATCGGAAGGATTCCATCTTGAATCGACATCCTAGAGGATTTTTACCATTATTAATATTCAACTCGATATGCCAATGATTTGAACCCCCAAAATTAATAACATTAAAGCAAAAGAAAATCTACGAGAGCAACCAATATGTGGAAATAAGGAACTTATCCAATCTGCAAAGAATATTGTCACCCCAACCCCCTTATCTTGTTATTCCACATAAACCAACTAGACTTGGGGGTAATGTTAGCCACCATAACTTCCTCACAAAAGGATCTAAAGACCATAGAGCTAGCAGAAATGGAGGCCTTGCGACCAAGTTTCTCCTCAGGGAATAAGATGGTCTTAAAATCCCCCCCTAAAATCATAAACTTGAGCGGTTATGTTGTTTAAAGAGCATGAGGTCTTCCTAGACCTTAGCATGGGCTTGAGAGTCATTAGGCCCATCACCATTGGAAGAGGTGGAGAGAGCCTAAACCAAAAACATCTATGAACCAAATAGAGATAAAATTAGGTGACTAAGACACCATCATACCTAAAAGCTTATTTCTATTCCAAAGAATAGTGAAACCTCCTCTGAAGCCATCAACATCAACCATTAGACTATCACCATTCTTCCAAATCCTAGTTAACAAATCTTTCACACTATCTTTTGAAATTTTAGTTTCTTAAATCATCATTACATCCAAAATTTCCTTCTCAATAAGCCACTTCAAGAGGCAAGACATTTTTGGGCCATTAAGGATGCAAATGTTCCAAGCTCATGATTTTCATCATTTATTAAAGCCTTTTTGACCAACAACCACATCGAGGTTTGAGAACCATTTTTAATATCCTCCAAAGCCTTCAGTTTATTCTTGCTCGCGTCCATTTTTCTTTCCTTCCCATTCCTCCCCCGCATCCACCTAGAGGGTATATTTGCCTCCATTCCTTCTACTTATTCTAGTAGCAATGCTCCATTCCTATGTGTTCTCCTTATTATCCAAGAGATTCACCAATACTTCTATGTTGTTATCAGCAATTCATGCCTCTTTTAAACTCCCCACTAAAGACTTGATTGGACATGAAGCTTTGAAATCTGTAGGCTCCAATCTAGGAGTTTAAATTTGGTTGACCTCAACTTCCTTGAGGGCAATTCTCACATAGGATAGATTATAGAATGTGATCTTTCTCCAATGCAATTAGTTATGAGAGTTGATATAACTTGCGGTTATTAACCTTATTTGATTCAGATTGATTGAAATTTTCAATCATAATTCTAAAAAATAAAAATGATATAAATCTAAACCATTTTATTTCTTGGTTAAGATCAATGACCTATTGTTATGAATCATCAAGCCCTTGACATGTCTAATTGTATCATGCCACTACACTCACCTATTAGAAATAACTAATTTGTGAAACCATAATACTTTAATGCTATAATTATATATTATTTTCAAAATTTAATATGTTTCTGAACTTTATAAATTTATTAAGAATGACCTTCTTAATACTAGATCCAAAAATTAAGTCTAATATTTATTACCCACTTAATGTAAAAAATCCTTTTAATCACTTATTTTATATATATTTTATAATTACGCTGAAGGCGTTTCCTTATTTGAAGCTGAAGAGCTTCTTTTGTCCAGCAACCGTGAGGATTTCAGCATAGACTATGCAAGAAGGTTAAACGAATCTCAATCGTTCATCTTTTTTGTCCTTTTTCTAAATGGCTAGTAGACGAGGGTTTTAAGTATATTAAAATTAAAATTATGGCCAAGATTTTAATTATGAGCACATTTAGGTTTTAACATTACATCCTTTATCCTACGTAGTTAAATATATATTACTATAATTAATGTATATTTTATATAATAAAAAATAAATTAAAAATAATATAATTATACTATTTTTTTATTGGAAATGGCAGCATACCTGCGAATTATATTAATTTGCAAAAAAAGCCTCATTATAGTTCTTACCCCATAGGGTTCAGTACATTCAAAATGGCGTATAGCCATCAGTTGTCTAATAACAGAGAAAGCAAAATTTAAGAGCATGTATTTACACTAGACAAAAACCTACCCCGCAGTTCCCTTACAGATCATCATAAAACCTCCTAGATCCCACCAGGTTGGCAAACACATGGCACCATTCCATTCCAACTACCACATCCAACCCCAACCGTTTGCTCAGAAACTTGTGACCGACGGATGCCCAATGCTTATGGCGCTGCAGAGCCTCACCTTGTAAATCTAGTATGAAGGGTTGCCAATCTACTTCCACACCCAGGTCAAACATTTTTTCCACATCATCCGGCCAGGGAAAGCCAACACCGAGCATGGATATAGCTACTATTTCAATGTCTCCCACTAGAATGGAGCCCTTAAACATGGAGCATAGTAAAAGTAGACATCTTTCCTTAGGTAGGTTTAGATCCAACAGTAATGCCAAAAACCTAGAGAAAATGTTCGAGTTTTCCCTTGTGCAATTCTTGGAGACATAATATGCCCTTCCAAGTACCATTTTCACTGCCTCTTTACACAAAATGTCCTTATTGCAACATATATTCTTCATCCACTTATTTGAAATTGCACCACAGAATGCAGCCTCCTTCTTCGATCATGACAATTTCACTGGGGTATCCATTTTGGTGCTTTTGGCTTCCTCCAGATGCATAATAAATAGAGAGGAAGATAGACTCTGCATTAAATGTCGGCCACCAACTTCACTCCACATCGTCCTTTCGAGCATAAACCAGAGTGTATGTTTAAGAAATTCTATTAATTCACACAAAATTTTGACATTCCAAAAGCCATAGTCTTGAGGAAAATGAATGAATGTACTTCTTGTAATTTGGGAAATGCATCCGGATGTCCTAAAATTTCATAATGTATCTTGGGAGAATCCAAATCCGTTCAATTTCATACATTCTAATTGCCTCCATCTCCACAAGCCTCTTTGGGAGATGGGCTTGTCACATCCTGTTGAGCTACCATCGCACAATTTGTGGGAGGAATTAATAGGTTGCTTTCTTGCATGCCAAGTGTGCAGGCCCATGAGCCAAATCTAGCCATCCTGGCATAGACTTTGTACTCTCCTCGACACATGGGCCAACAAGTTACTCTTCACCAACACCTGCATTGGCCAGGGCATCAGCTTTTTTGTTTCCTTCCATGTATGTGTGGTTAATCAAAAGGTCTTCGAAGGATTTCATCAGCTCCATTTTTTTAGCTAGGTGTGCCCTAAGATTCCAATTTGGGGTGTTTTCACATCTTAAAGCATTGATGACCAGGGTAGAGTCACCCTCAGTTTCAATCTTTGCCAGTCCTAGCTCTTTGCATAGGTACAGACTATGATTCAGTTCCTGAAACTATGCTTCATTGTTTGTGCATTCGGGAAGACGCTTTGACGAGGAAATTACTGTATTACCTTGATCATCCCGAATGATGCACCTAACGCCTGAAGGGCCTGGGTTGCCCTTTGATGCCCCATCAAAGTTTAGCTTAAACCATCCATGAGCAAGTGGCTTCCAGATAATGGATGCCCAATCCTTCGTTGCCTCCTTGCCCCCTTTACTAACCTAGGGTGGGATTCGTAGAGAGGGCCATGCTGCTCTGAGCCTTGCGTCCCACTTTGAGAAGTATTTATTTTTTCCTTGAATAAGGGCCAGTTTAGCATTCAGGAATTTGAATAAACTCGCCTCAATTTTACTAATCAGAGAAGTCAATCCCATCTTCTTGTCCTGGAAAATTGTTCTGTTCCTTTCCTTCCAAATCTCCCACACCAAAATTGAAGGACTGAGAATCCAAATATCTCCATATACCGAGTTCTTCTTTAAGGGTGGCCAAGAGAGAAACCAAGTAAGCAGGTTTGTGTGCAAAGCACTGGCCCATTCTAATCTTGCACATAGCCACCTCCAGCATTCTTGGGAAAAGTGGCAACCAAGTAGAATATGGCTCATTGTTTCTTCTACTTCCTCACAAAGAACGCATATGGAGGGACCTTGAAATCCTAAACGATGAAATTTTTCTGCCGTAAGGATTTTGTTTTGAATAGCAACCCAAGCGAAAGTTCCTGCTTTGGGAAGACACGCACTGCTCTAGCACATATGCAAAGGTAGGCTACAAATTCTTCTCCCTTTCTCCTCATAAAGATTTTTGTATTTTTCCTTTACATTATAACTACCAAACTTTGCTCCAGCCCAAATTAGGGTATCACTGCCAGAGTGCAGTGATAGAACTCTGTTTCTTAGGGCGTCTAAGAGTGCCTGAACTTCCCTAGGAGGAAGATTAAGATTCATGCAGTCTCTCCATTTCTAATCTAGTACTGGGTCACTCAACTCTCTGAGGATGTAATCCTTGACTTTGTCTCCACAAAGCTCCTTTAATGTTTGTTTCAATCGACCTCCATCAAATCTGCTATCCAGGCTTGGGTAGCCAACCCAAGAATCCTCCCAAAATAATGCTTTGCTTCCGTCCAAGATATCCCAAGATAGATAATTACAAATTAGGGGACAACATTTTTTCATAAAGTTCCAAATTCGGGATCCAAATGGAGGATTCATGACTATGAAGATATCCCCATTATTTCCTTCCTCAATGTACTTGTTATGCATAATTCTTGCCCATTTGCTTTGAGATTCGATATGCATTCTCCAAACCAACTTAGCTCCCAAGGCCATGTTTTGCATTTCTGTGTTCTTAAAACCTAAGCCTCCATCCTCCTTCGTTTTGTAAAGTTTCTCCCAAGGTATATGAGCCAATTTACTTTTCTCCTCGTTCCTGTGCCAGAAGAAGTGTCTTAGGATTTTGGGGAGTTTGTTTTCACATCCACTTGAAATACAAAGGAAAAACATAAGATATATTGGGAGGGTCGAAAGAATTGACTTGATCAATGTAATTTTACCTACCTAGGAAAGCCATCTAGCTTTCCAAGAATGCACCTTTGAACTTGTTTTGAGATTAAGGGGATCCCATAATCCAATTGTTCATACTCCTTTAGCAAGAGGGATACCTAAGTAGGTGAATGGGAGCTCACCTTTTTTGAAATCCAAAACCCTCAATATCTCTTGTTCCTTCTGGGGTGTGGTATCAAGATTTCCTTTTATTGACCACTTGACTAGAGGCTATGGCATATTGACTGAGTATTGAGTGGAGAAACAAGGCTTCCTTTCTCTTTGTTGACCCCAGTAGAGAGGTGTCATTGGCGAATTGCTGATGAGATACTGCTTGTACTCCACTTATCACCTGTACTCCTACTAACTGAGATGCGGTGATGCTTTGCGAGATTGCTCTGCTAGAGCTTCAACCATCACAATGTATAGGAATGGGGATATAGGGTCCCCTTGTCTTAATCCCCTGGAAACCTCAAAAGAGCCTTCACGAAAACCATTGATCAAGACAAATAATCTAGGGGTGGAGATGCAATAATAGGCCCAATTGATCCATCTCCTAGAAAATCCAAATGCTTCTAGGACTTTTAGTAGAAATATCCAATCCACCATGTCATATGCCTTCCTTATGTCGAGTTTAATAATCATCCCAGCTTGTTTGTTTTGTTGCAACAAGTGGATTGCTTCTTAGACAATTATTATGCCATCCATTATGGCCCTACCTGGGACGAAGCCAAATTGCTCTTTAACTATTATTGATGGAAAAATTAGTTTAATTCTATTAGCCATAACCTTTGTCATGATCTTGTAGATTGTGTTGCATAGGGAAATTGAATTGTAGTCCTCTACAAAGTTCAAAACTTCTTTCTTGGGGATCAGGGCTAAGAAGGTGTGATTGATTTCCTTGAGAAAGCGGCCTAAGGACCAAGCAACCTCAATAGATTTTGAAAATTCATCTCCAATCAAGCCCCAAAACTTCTGGAAAAATCTAGTTGGGAGACCATCTAGTCCCAGAGCTTTGTCAAGATGAAGTTGGAATAGTGCTTGTTTTATTTCCTCCTTTGAAAGTTTTGCAATAAGCATTTTGTTCTGGTCTGCTGTAGCTAATTTAGGGATATTTCTCAGCAAAGCCTTTTGCTGCCTCAGATTAGATCCTTCGAAGTTATTAAGAAGATTGTTGAAATAGCTTAACACCTCCTCTGTAATTTCACGAGGATCTTCTAGGATGCTACCGTCTTGGCCCTTTATGCTCGAGATTCTATTTGTACTTCTGCGCTATCTTATACTATTGTGAAAGAATTTGGTGTTTCTGTCCCCTTCGTTCAACCAAACCTCCCTTGATTTCTGTCTCCAGAATGACTCCTCCTTAGCTAAAATATCCTCACACTTCCCGAGCAGGTCCTTTTCCTTGTGATAATTCTGATCATTCAGACCATTTTTTATGATGTCTTCCTCTACTAATTGAAGTTCCTCCTCTACACAAGCTTTTGACTCAATTTTTTTTTTGAAGTAATCCCAATTCCATTCTTTGATTCTCTATTTCAACCATTTGAGTTTGAAAACTAAGCAGTACATCTTCAAGCCTTGGATCTAGATTTCCAACCACCATTTTTCAATTAAGTCTGGGAAAGATGGATCCTTAAACCACATATTTTCAAATTTGAAAGGAGGACGTTGCGGGCTTCGATCCTCTTGTATTACCAGTTGGATAGGAAGATGGTCAGAGCCAGCACCAAGAGAAATGGTAGCTTCCAGTGTACATTGTAAATTATCCAAACCTTCCTAGAGAAGAAACCTATCTAGTTTTTCTGCAATCATTCTAGGGCCTGATCTTTTGTTTGACCAAGTGTATATCCCATTTCTGAATTCAATATTTAATAACTGATTTATGAAAACCCAATCCTAAAAATCAATGTGAGTTTGGTTACCTCTGGGAATACCTCCTTTTTTGTCCTTATACTCCAATACAACATTGAAGTCTCCACCTATAACAAAGTTTTCGCCTGATATTTCTCTCAGAAATTATTCGATTTCCTACCACAAGCTTCATTTTCTTATGTAAGAGTTGTGGCCGTATATATTAATCAGGCCAAACTTGAGCTTTGAATGAATGCCCCAAACTCTGTAGCATTGCCAACCTGACTTTTCTAAGATAATCTTTGCTTGAACTTGGCTTGGATTCCAAAAAATAGCCAACCCCTTGATGCATCGCTAGCCTGAACTCCACTGCCTTCCCAACTTGCATATTTTCTCCTAGCTTTCTCCAGATCTTCCTTGTTGAGTTTTGTTTCTTGTAGAAGCACAGTGGTAGCCTTAGTTAGATCCACCCTTCTCCTGACCAAGCGTTGTTTGTTAGGGGCATTAAGACCCCTAACATTCCATGATAGGATTCTCATGATGAACCCGAGAATAGGGTGCTCTTCCCCATATTCAACAACTCAGTGAGTTTCTGCTGACCTTCTACGTCTCCTACCAACATGATTAGTTCCTTATTTGATTTCCTTCCTCTTGATTTCCCTTTTCCACAATCTAGTTTGGATTTGGTCGAAGGAGTTTGCTTCATTCCTAAGTGATCCAAGGGGAGATGTCTTTTATTTCATTTTTTGAGGCATCGACAGGCTCTAACATCAGAAGCTGTGCAAGACGAAGAGAGGCTCCCATGGAAGGCACATCATGACCTTCCTCCACGGCTGTTGCCAGCTGATTGAGATTAGGATCGATCAGAGGTTCTTGTTCTGTACTCAAGGAAAACTCCTTGCACAAACCTCTTGCTTCACAATCCAAGTCAGCCCCCGACCATACTTCTTCTTCCATCTTTCGATTGACTAATGACTCAGGATGCAAATTATTCCTTACTTCCTCAACTTCATCTTGCCCAGATATAACCCTATTGTTTTCATTAATTTCTTGCTCAAGGTCTTCTGTGTCTTTTCTTAAGGACTCCAGTTGCTCCAGGCACTCTTTCCCAGTAACTGTATTAGAGTCTCTGCCCACTGTTATGTTTCTAAGCTCCAATGAAGGTTTGTGAATTGAGGAAAAGTGAGGGTTTTGCGATTTTGCCACTTCCCCATCTGAAGATTATGAAAACTCTGTGTGGTGGGGGAAACTTTTCCCAAACCAACCTTCATCCATTACCAGATCTGGCGCTTTCCCTAGGCTCTTCGAACAACCTGCAATGTAAATTTTACTAAGGGCACAACTGCCCCTTGTGGAGTCTACCAAAATGAGCTGATGCCAACTCCCTTTCTCAGTAAGGATTTCCAGGTTGTCCATAAGTTTGAATTCCATGTTGATTTCCACCAGGATTTTGGCAATTCCAGATTTCCCTTTCAAAAATTCTTCATCTATGCCCACAAAATTACCTAGGGCATTACCAATTTTCTCTATAGTTTCCTCGCTCCAGTATTCCGAGGGTAGTTTATCAAGGGTTATCCAATAAGGATAATATTTTGGTTTATGCAATCCTGGGTCAAAATTTGGAACCCAGTCCATTTTGTAAAAGAAAAACCCCTTAAAGAAAATGGGCTCTCCAAAAAGAATTTTCTTTTTAATTTCTTCATTTTCGCATTTTATCAAGATGAAATTTTCAGCTAGGGTTTTGGCTCTTACCCGATTTTCGAATTGGTCTACTAGCCATTATGAGATTTCTTCATTAGACACATCTTTGCCTGACCATTTGACAAACAACCACAGTGTGTTAGGTAATCCTAGTGTGGCTGAAGGTAGTTGGTTGTAATTGACAAGATCTTACTTCTTTTTGCTGCCAGAGTGAAAGGTTTTTCAGGCTGTGCATTTGCTTTCGGAACCCAAGCCAAAGGACCGCTATACTAACTAACTTTCCTTGGAATTCTGCCAGTGTTAGGGGGTCGAGGATTTCTTTGAGTGTTCCCATGAGATCTGTCATTTCCCTATTTTGTCTAGGGCAAAGGGTTTCCATAACGCCTTTTCCCTGACCACCCATGTCTGCTGTGTGGATGACGACTGTTTCGTCGATTTTGAAAGTTCCCTCCTTGATCGCGACCACCTGGCCTTGGATATCTTCTCCTTCCAACATTTGGCCTCTTGTTTGGTTGGAATCTCCTTCGATCGCCAACATTCTGCTTCCTTTGTGGCGAGGTTCGCTCCTGGTTATGCTCTTATTGTTGCGACATGTCGCCTGCGCAAATTGTAGCTTTGATACCACTTGTTCTTTGGCGAGAATATATATATTATAATTATACTATTAATTATTATTATATATTAGATTATTTTATAAAACTATAAAATACATATATAAAATTAATATAATTAATAATTAAATTTTTTTTTCTATAATACAAAATATAATTAATATACTATATATATTTTATATAATGCAAATTAAATTATATATAATATCATTATATTTAAATTATTATATATTATATTCTATAATAAAAATTATTAAATATACAAATGAAATTATTATAATTAATAATTAATATATTTTTATATTGATCAAATTATTATTATTTTATTCAAGGGGTAAACACTTTTGACCGGAGCTATGAACCAGAATACAACCATTCAACAATACCACCCCAATGGGGTTTGAACCTTGGTGGCAAGAACAACAATACCACCTTTAAACCAACACACCATGCTAATACCGACATTGATCAAATTAAATTAATATAAATATGAAATTATTATAATTAATAATTAATATATTTTTATATAGATCGAATTAAATTAATATATAAAAAATCTAATAGTTTAATTGATCTTTAGAGAGATCAGAAAACGAAAGAGAGATAGAGGGAAAGACAATTCTATATAATCCATCACAACATCAATTACCTATTGAATGAAGTCATCTAATTCAAAGTCATATTATAATATATATTTATTATATATGTTATTATATTTAAATTATATAATACATAAAAATATTATAATAATATACTATATATAAATTAGTACTCATAAAATAAAATTACTTAGATCTAAGATTAGTGTGGTGAATATAATAATTAATACATAAAATTAAAAAATAAATATAATAATAATATTATATAATAATAAAATAAAATAAAATAAATTATATAATAGTACTAGTAATAATAATATATAAACAAAATCATTTTCTAAATGACCTATCAATTGATCTCATACACTACACAAATATATGAAAAAAACTTTAATTATCTCTTAACAAAACTGAATTTTGGATGACATCATCTAATCTGCCTCCTCCCGAGATTCCCTCACAATGGAAATTCAACAACCATGGTGTTATTTCAAGGTACCTTGGCATTCCCTTTGGGATAGGAGTTTCATTATCTGAAATGTGGAAATGGTTCATACACAAATTAAAAAGAAAGCTTGACCTATGGTCAAATAAATTTCTGTCTATGGCTAGACGCATACAAATCGCAAACAAAATCCTTATAGCTAGTCATGTTTATATTTCATCGTGTTGGCTTCCTTCAAAGAGCAGCTATAACCATCTATAACCAGCTAATTAGAGGGTTTCTTTGGGGAAAATGGAATAACAAAAAGGGTCGCCCAATTACTTCTTGGTTGTATTGTATTCAACCAAAAAATAAAGGGGGTTTAGGAGTGATTGATCCCCTTACTCAAGGGATCTGCCTCATAGCCAAATGGATCACTAGATCTTTTCATGGAGCAGCCCCATGGAAATCTCTTATTAGGCATAGAATAGCTACTGCCAAAGCGTATAATTCTTGGAAGGAGGTTGGATGGAAAGATAAGATTCTCATGGCAAAATATTTCAAACCTCAATCTTCTCATCAATTTCTAAGCATTTGGAGAGCTTGGAAAAAAGTGTCCCCCCTTCTTGAATGAAAAGGTCGAGATCTCAGTCATGGGATGAGCTTCTCTACTTCATCTATTTGGTGGAATAGATTGATCTGTCTTTATGAACAACCTCTTGCCATTAATTCTCATTTGCATAGCAAGGCCTTATTCAAAAAAGGCATCACCATTTTTAGGGACATTTGGGAGTTCTCAGCACTAACTTAGAAAAATGACTTGCAACTCAAACATGAGTTCAACTTGTCTAATGCTCTAATCACTAACATCCACAGGGTGCATGATCTTGTCCCTATAGATCTTCAGTTGAAACTTTCTACTCCCATTTCATGCAATTTTTTTAAAGATTGGAGGTGGCATCCAGGTTTCAATATTGATAATTTCCCTCTTAAGTTAATTTACAATAAGATTCTTCCTCCAATCAATTTGCTTCCAAGGTTAAATTTGAAATGGAGAGTGAATTGGTCTGAATCTAAATGGCAAAATTTGAGCCTTGCTGTTTGGAAATCCAAAGCTGAAGCTAATGCACAGTTTTTAGCATGGAAGATTATCCATTATAAAATTGCTGTGGGTGAACGACTTACCTTTTTCCTGTCTCAATCCTCCAGATGTCCTTTTTGCCACAAGTTAGAAACCATCAAACATGTTTTTTGGTTGTGCAGGTACCCTCAAAAAATTTGGAAAACAATTTTAGCTATGATCCCTACTATGTTTAACAAAAATTTAAGCTGGAAATTAGCTCTATTAGGGTTGCATTGTTCTCAAAATGTGGTTTCAGAGTCCTTTCGTCACTGTATTGTTCTATATATTTGGAAGCTTCGATGTAAAGCAATTTTTTCTAATGTTTTTCAGCCTATGGAAGTTATTATGCATGGGTTACTCTCCAACATTATCTTGCAACACTCAGTACTTGTTAGAGCCTTGAAAGAAAAAGTAAGCCTCGATTTTGAGCTCAAGATTCAACTAGCTCAAGTGCAAGCCTAGTTGATAGTTGACAATGATTGCAAAGAAGCACCAGGGATCTCTTCTCACATTTATGGATATTGTCACAGAGGAGCATTTTGTTGATACTCTTAGAGAAAATTGATTGTTTTGCAAGTTGCCTCTTGCTTATATTTTATGGTTTCTTTCAAGTCTCTTATCTTGAAAGCACCTTTTGTAAATTATTTTTTTACTATTAATTTATGCATTTTTCCAATTAAAAATAAAAAATATATGAAAAAAAAAAAAACCATTTTTCTCCTAATTGACCTTCCACACCTCTTCGACTACCGAAGGTGCAATTGGTGGTATAAATATTACTATGAGTAAAAAAAATCATAATTGTCAATTTAGTAGAGCCTCGTTCTTGCCTTGTGTTACACGCGAGGTAAAAAATAAAAGCGAAAAAACATGTGAATATGGTTTGTACGGTGTGGAAAATTCTTGGTCGCGGTCCCAAAGTTTCCCCTCTTTTAGACACCTACTGCATCTTTATTTGACCCTAATAAATATTAGTTATAACAGATTCCACGGTCACATGCACTAGCGGTCACAATAAAAATCAAAATAAAAAGGGTGGCTTAGCTGTAAAGTGTAAAGAGTCGGCACACTGTTTGTTTATTGGAAGTGTTGAGAAATCTTAAATCACAAATATCGTGTTCGTTTGATTAAAGGTATATATTTCATTAAATTGACTTCAATTTAATTTCAATTTAATTATTCTAGTGTTGTGTTTTATATTTAATAAGACTTGATATTTAGTGGGTTCTTTATAAATCATTTTATTTTCTTGTTAAAATTGTATAAACTAAATAGTAAATATATAGACAAACACACAATCTATTTGAAGGGTATATATTCCATCAAATTGACTTCCACGTGATCTCAACCTTATCTCTTGTAGTGTTACATCTTACACTTAATAATACTTGATATTTAATGAACTCTTTGTAAACCATTTAACTTTATTAACAAAATTGTATAAATTAAATATATGAACAAACATGCAATCTAATTTAGTACGTCCATACAACCATTTATTTAATTTTTGAGATAAGAATGTTCAAATATTTTAAGAGATTTTTAAGAGTCAATAATCTTACAATTTTTTCATACTCATTTTAAACAATTATTAAATTATAATTTTTATATATTATTAATATTTAAAGATAAAATTATATATAAAAGAAAATGAAGAATACATAAAATATATAAACATATAATCAATTGACGAGATTAAATTATGATTGCATAAATTAACTTTCAAATCTTATAATATATCCATTTTTATTTTTTATAAAATTATATTAATTAAAAAATTATTTATTACCTTAACTAACTTACATAAAACAATGCTATTAAAAAATTCCACTATTTGCTTAAAGTTTCCTTAATGTGAATAAATTTTCAATTTTTTTTGAATAAAAACTGCGAGACGGCCATCAAATTTAACCTGACGGCAGAAGCCGCTTTCACCGAACCGCGTCCTCTGATTAAAAAATTGAAAATAAAATAAAATAAAGGATATATTGCATGACGTATATAAATATAGAAGACGCGGCACTTAAGGCTATGTATTTTCCCCATGGAATTGGAAGAAATGTGGATAATATTAGCGGCTGCAGCAATCTCTGTGTCGGCTCTCTTCTTACTCGTGCTAAATTTACTCCAGAAAACCCCCCTTAGCAAGCATTTCGATCTGCCTTCCTCTATATCTAGCGAAATCAGTCAGAAGAGCAACAATAATTTGCAGAGGCGGTTAGTCTTGGAAATCCTCATGTCCGCGGGGTGTCCGAAGAGCCTACAAATCAAGATGGAAGAGGCAAATTGCAGTACCAACCCCATCGCCAATTTAGCGGCGCTGACAAATTTGGCTTCCTGCGTCTCCTCCCCCAATCGTAAATGGAACCTCCTCAAGGACCTTCTGAAGCCGCCATGCGACCGTATTGGAGAACCAGAGCGGGCTGAAGAGTCCGATTCGGTCGTTAGCCATGCGACTGAGGTGCCAGAGTCGGACGAGGACAGCAGCGGGGGTTTGGAGCTGGAGGTGAAGATATCCGCGCAGGATGATGCGGCGGGAGAGTTGCCGCGCGTGCCCGATGTTGTCGATGTGGCCGTGCCGCCACGTGTGGCTGACTGGGCAGTGGAGGCTGAGTCAGAGGGGGCTGTGGTTGTTACCAGGCGCGCAGAGGGCAAGAGCAAAAGGAAAAAGAACAGGAAGAAGAAGGCGATGCAAAAGACGGTAGAGGAATTGGGGGGTTTTATAATGGCGAAGAATGCAGCGAGTAATAATAATGATAATGAGGGGGAGTTGGGGTGTACGTGTGGAATAGGGAAGGGGGATTATCATCATGGAAGCTGCCCGTACCCTTTCACGTCGTCCGCCAGTGTTGTTCAGAGGAGAATTAAGCTGCAGTATGACGAGCTCGTCCACTCCAATGCCGCCAAGTCGCTTACACTTGCACAGGTTAGGGGTTTTGTAATTTTGTGAGGCTTGATTTGCTAAATTTTTGTTGCAGGGCAATTTTACCCGATCGGCGGACTGAGTTTTCTCAAAAATGTTAAATGTGGAAAATTATAAAGGCATGATTTTCCTTTCAACGGCTGCTAATTCGGGAAAATGTTAACGAATGGGTTTCCTTCTGCATGCCGCTGTGAATTGGGGGAAATTTGAAAGATTGAGTTTCCTTCCAAATTCTGCTATTTATTGGGGAAAATTTTTAAGAAATGAGTTTTCTTTGAAATGCTGCTGTTAATTTGGGGAAATTTTAAGGAATGATTTTCCTTCTAAATACAGCTGTTATCAAGGGAAGGCTTTTAAGGAATGATTTTTTTTTAGAGAATTGTAAATTGTAGTGTAGATGCTATCACTGATATGCTGCGCACACGAAGCGCCAAAACATGAAGACACTGAGAGTCCGTGAGGTAACATTTATACAAGCCTCTGATATACATCTGTTAACTAGAGGTTATTGCATTGTGTAGATGTGATCACTGAGCACACACACAGTGCCAAAGCACAAACAAACTGAGAACTGATAGGAGGCATGCACAAATGCCAAAGCATAAACGGACTGAGAGTCAATGAAGGAACCTTAATGCAAGTCTCTGTTAATTGGGGAAGATTTACAAAATTAGTTTTTTTAACTAGTATCTTGTGGTAATTACAGTGTAGATGTGATCACTGATAGGCTGCACACTTGAAGCACCAAAACATGAATAAACTGAGAGTCCATGAGGGAACATTTATGTGAGCCCTTATATGCCTCCTTTAATTGGGGACAACTAAAAAAAAAGGTTCTTGTACAAGTAACTAATGGTAGTTATAGTGCAGATGTGATCGTTGTTACGCTACTCACACGAACTGCCAAAGCATGAATGCATAGAGATTCCATTAGGGAAGATTTATGCAAGTCTTTAATATGCCTCCATTACTTGTGGAACTATTTTAGGAATGGTTTCTTTTACAAATAGTTAGTGGTAATAATTGAAGTGTAGATGTGCAAAAGCACAACTGTATCGGTAGTCCAAATTGGAAATATTTTTTAGGAATGGTTTCTTTGACAAGTATCTAGTGGTAATTATACTTATGCTTTAAACATGAAGCATAGCAGTATGACTGCAGTGTGATGAGCCACTGCAAGTGAATGAGGGAACATTTATACAAGCCTTCATATGACTCCCTTAACTGTGGAAAATTTAAGGAATGACTTTTTCACAATGAAGTTCTAATTTGTAAACAGAAATGAAAGTCATTTTCTTATTTTACTGCATCTAAGCCACAGATTGGAAAGCATTTAACATTTAAAAAAATAGTGGAAGGAAATAAGGGTATTAGAGAAATGTCAGAACCATAGAAGCATAAATCTGCAAAAAATCCTGAAAATCGCGATTTTTAAAAAATCTTGGACCTTGCCGATTTTTTCCGGTGGTCAACGCCCAGAAAAAATAATTGAAAATCGGGTTTAAATCGCGATTTTTTCTTGAAAAACTCAAGCAAAAAATCGACTAAAAAATTTGCAGGAAAATAAAACCCTAAAATGCATTTTTTTGCTAATTATTTTGACACAATTTCTACTTTCCGGCATATTTTGGACGCGTCTTTCATATTGTGGGGTGGACTTTCATTTTTGGAGCTCATTTCTCAGTCACGCGAAAATCAGGAAGGCATTTAGGGTTTGTAGAAGACGCAAAAATTAGGAAGGCGTTTAGGAGCATCAGCATACAGGTATTTATTTCCTTGTCGCTATTTTCACGTATATGCGTTGCCTATAGCAAGATCATTTTGTTGTTTTATTTTTTCAAGCTGTGTCATTTCTCTTTATTCTGTATTTATTTCCATATTCTTGCTTCTCCTTATTTAAATATTCAATATTGTATTTATTTATTAAAATATTCCTTATTATTTATTTATTTATTAAATTGAAAACCTAATCCCCATCATTAATGATACACATATTTAGAAAGTTCATTTATTTATTTATACGTGAACTTTTTTATATTGAAAACCTAATCCCCATCATTATTTATTTAAATTTAAAAAAGTTTATTTATTTATTAAATTGAAAACCTAATCCCCATCATTATTTATTTCTTATTTATTTATTTATTTCATTAGTGACATATACGTGAACTTTTTTAAATGTCTGGCTATTTTTTCCAAATTCCAAAAGTCATTGCAATTTCTTGACAAATTAAACTGTAGAGTGAAAACTTTCAGATATCCTCATCATGCTTTTAAAAATAGAATGAAAGTGCCAAGGAAAACAATAATATTTGTCATTTTATTGCCTGGGCTTGCGTCTATGTATTAGGGACATAGCTGAAACAACATTTAAGCATTAGTGTTGATAGATTGCAAAGAATATAAGACAAACAAACACAATATATTTTTTAAAGATTTTCAAGACAAACAAACAAGCTGCAACTCCTTATTTAAGACAAAGTGCAATGTAGTCAGCGGTATGAATATAAACAAAAAAGATCTATTTTCTACAATTCACAGGTTAAAATCTCTATTTTATTTGCTCTCTATATCTCTATGCTATGGAAATGACCTTAAGTTTTAAAAAAAGAAGGTTTTGTCTATTTTTCTACATTTTTTACGTTTTTTTTCAAATCCGAAATTTTCCCAATTTTTTCACGATTTTTCAAAAAATCCTTATTTTTTGGTTTGCCGATTTTTTCCCCAAACGATTTATGCTTACTCAGAACTCCAAGAGAACTATGAAAGAGCTGTGTTTCTGATTAGCATGGAATAGCCTTATGCTGTAGATAGAAAAACCTGATTTGATTGTATTATCATGAATCAGCCAAAACACCATCAATGCAAAAAAAAAAAAAATGTAGAAGATACCATGCTTGACATGCCCTGATTTTACCCTGTCAAAGCCAAAGTACTTTTACAGTTCCCTGTCTTATGCCACCTGCATTTCTGATTTTTTTCACTTTCAGATGTTCTTTTGCTCAGTGCTGTCACAATATTGCTTATCGAGGGTTTTGGTGGTAGTTGGGAGTCAAATGATTAAATATTTTTTATTTTTCTTTACGTTATTAGCAGGAGACACTTTAGACTGTATAGAGGTGGAACAAGAGACATCCCAAGACTTGATGTGTCTTTTGTGGCACAAGAGACATATCTCCTTGCTTCACCGAGTTTATATAAATGGTTGTTGCCAGCTATTGTAGCCATTCAAATATACGTTTTGATAGTTATGATTCGATTTTCACCTTGAATTGTAAAACAGAACTGTCATAGAATTAGCTCCACAACCATAAAGCTTAATATGTTATTCCATGGCTTTCTAGTATTTACGTTATTTTTCTATATATGTTTGTGTTCTTATCGCTAAAGGCTATGTGTGACTAGAAATAGCTTATCATTGTTGAACCCTTTTGACAGTGATTGACTACAAGTACAAACAGAACTTGGAGTTGTGTTAATTTGAAGTGACCTGTAGCAATACTTTAAGCTGGCGATTAACAGAGTGAAGTGATTTATCTAGTTGCCGAGTCTGCCAGGGAGAGAGTAGAAGGGACACAGCGTGAATTTTGCCAAGTAAAAACTGAGTTTCAAAGTTAGTTGTGATTCTCAATTATAAAATATTAAAAACCATTAAAAGAACATTGATGATGAGTTAAATGAGTATATTCAGAAATGTGAAGGAGATGGCCATCGAGGAGTGAACAGAAGAATTACTTTGGAAAATAACTTACAGTATATCAGAGAGACAATGAAAAGTGGATTGTTCTACATTGATTTCAGAATGTATTGCACATACATCATATGGATTTAAAATAATTTGGCTAGTGGAAATGGATAAGTAATCGATGAGGCAGCTAAATAATAAATGGAATTAAAAGTGTTCACGTGTTATATGTCAAGATTACCAAAAGGGTGCATTTTTGAATGCAAAAGGAAAGGAACACATCACTAAATTTTTTATTTTGAGCAAGCTACAAAATAAAGAAAATAAAGAGAATGGAGACTTGTCCAACATTTAAGAAATGGGGAAAGTAAACTATTGTGCATATGTATATTATATAAATATTTTAGGGCCGAGAAAGATGCACCAACTCACAGCTGGAAAATAGTTACAAACGGATGGGCAGTAAAAATTGATAACTTCCAAAGCATTGGACAAATGCAAGTATAAATCCAAGTGTACGTGTATTCTTGTTCAATTCAGATGTCATGCAAATCAGATTGAGGACAGAATGATAGTATTTATTTTTTTAATACTGCGAAGTTATGAACAGAGACAAGGAACAGATACTGCTGGCTTATAACGGAGGATCAAATATATATCTGAAGTTATATAAATTCCTGCCAGATATCTATTTTTCATATACTAGATGTTAGATACAACTTGAATGGCCTTCAAAAAACAAAATATGTCATACCCCTACCCACATAAGACAAAGAAGATCACAACCTGTAATGTCCCACCTCAGGTGGACACTCGCTAACACCAATTTTCTACCTTGTTTAAAATTCTTTCCTCTTCAAAGTTTTGTTTTGTTTTGATTTTCAGTGATGCATTGCCAGGAAATAAGGGAAGTGCAAATAACATATACCAATGCAATAAGGAAGTAATGATAAACTATTGCATTAAAATCCACTGCTGAACAAACCCTTAATTCATTTATTCAAATCAGCTTGCATATACAATAGATTCTATTGAGCACTCATACAATATTAGAGATTTCATAAATCAACATACCCGGGGTAATGAGCAATTAAATACAAGTCTGAAACTTTATATCAGCAAACTGAAATATCATGAAATTGGACGCCTGGCATTGATTGATGGATTCTCCACTTCAATAAAGCTTCAAATTAATTGCTGGAGTCTAGCCGCCCATTTGGTGAAGGAAGCACACCAAGAATAAAGGCGTTTCAGCCTCAAAGAACTCGCCCTCCATAAGCAGCTGTACAGCCTGGCAAAGGATATCATGTACGGCCTGGAAAAAGCTGAAGTATGGCCCAGCAAAGAATAATCTTCAATAACTGCAACAGCAACGAATGTCTTTCAATCTGCTCTATCAAACCCTTGAATTGGTTGATGAAAAACTCCTTTAAGATGCTCAGGATAATACACCATGTGCCAAGAATGGGATCTTTATCAGCAATAATGAATAGCAGTAATAAATGTCTTCAATAATTACCGATCAGCTATGAAACCCTTGTAAAAAAATCATTGATATTTCCTCCAATGAAGCTCAATGAGACTTTTGAATAAAGCCTCCCGTAATTGCAGCCTTCAGATGGTCTTTCACACCCTCAGGTAGCAGAAATCGTCCTCAAAGACCCATTTGATGCAGCAAACCCTGGTTCACTACTCTCCACGAGAATTTCTTCCAAAGCATAAGTGTTGAATGATCAAAAGATAATGAATTTGCTTTTTGATGCCCTTTTATATTCTTCTCCCAAAGGGGTCGATTTCCAATGAGCAATCATATCATTAAAATAACGTAAAATATTTACTTTTTGCTCATACTTTAATTTATCTTCATTTTGGGCGCTCACTTCATGACTTAAATACCTTTTGACTTAATATTATTAAATGCACCCCCCTTTTTAAAAGTCAATATAAGTCATTATTATATGCACCTTAATATTTAGACTTTATAATATTAAATACTCTTTTAATATAAAGTCAATTAAACATTTAATGTTGTGCACTTTTAAATAATTAATTATTATTAAAGTCTTACTTTAATAATAATTAAAATAACATATCTTCCTCAACAATCATTATTTTTTGATTAGGTCAAAACTAGGAGGTCAACCACAAAAACCACTACTCATCCAGGTGTCTTTCCCAAAATAGAAAGGTTGGCCATTGACACTCAACTGACTTTCTATAAATACTAAGTGCATCAAAATGGAGCTAGAAATCTCTGAAAAACTTAGCCTCAGAATATGCAAAGGATCAGGAGATGCCAACCGCAACAAACTGCCACCTGAAGAGCTCATTAACGCCCAAACTGGACCCTTTAATTCACAACACTAGCCTATGAGGGTCAAATGATAGGCTAATCCTCCGAACTTTGATGCTCACGAAAAAGGGGACATTAGACAACCTTTATAAGAGATCACATGAGTGATTAAGAAGACCAAGATTGTTACTGGATAAACAAAAGGTTGATTAATATTAAACAAAAGCATTGACATGGGCACTAGCTTTACAAAGGCATAATTAATAATAAAAAGAAAAGGTTTTAAGACAGCGATGGGTTTGAAAGGATGTGTCCTTTTCAAGGAAAGGATGTTAGTGGAAAGAGGTGACTCTTCCCCACCAAGGAAGATGTTAAAGGGAAGAGCGAATCATTTGTGAGTGGCATTGATTGGGATCAAGGAAGCAAATTGGACAAAGAGAAATAAGAATTGGAAATATTAGGAATCCTAATTGGAATAAATATTATATTTAGCAAGAAGACTATTGTAACCATATTCATAATCATCCTAACATATTCCTATAGTAACCATATTAGGAATTTGGTAGAAACCTCACAAACCACAATCTCAAGGATAATTATCCTTGTACTGCGAGAGTATGGAAGGTGGGTCACCCTTCCATCCCTCAGTCAACCTTCAAGGTTGGCTATCCTCCTTGATTAAGCCCAAGAGCACTAATAAGCCTCCCAGCCCATGAGGCCTAACCTCCACCCCCTATGGGTGGCGTGCTGGATAAGAGCATGAAGACTACCTCCCTTCCACCAAGCCCAAGAGCACACATTTGCCTCTTGACCCACGAGGCTTAACCCCTATGGGTGGCATACTTGATGGCAGGTATGTCAGGCCTTCACCTCTTGTGAACTTGAAAGGTTGATCGGCCTTCTTGTTTTGCAATCATTTCTACTTAATTCAAAATAGATTATTCTACGAATCGATTATCCATTTGTAAATAAAGGAAGAATCATGATTTCTTAAAAGGATCAATAATTGCTGCAAGCAGCATTATTGCATGATCATATATTTAATGATGCTTGCAGCAATTATTGATCCTTTTAAGAAATCATGATTCTTCCTTTATTATGAATATGGATAATAGATTCGTATAATAATCTATTTTGAATTAAGTAAATATATGATCATGCAATAATGATGCTTGCAGCAATTATTGATCCTTTTAAGAAATCATGATTCTTCCTTTATTATGAATATGGATAAGAGATTCGTAGAATAATCTATTTTGAATTAAGTAGAAATGATTGCAAAATAGGAAGGCCGATCAACCTTTCGAGTTCACAAGAGGTGAAGGCCCGACATACTCGCCATCAAGTATGCCACCCATAGGGGGTTAAACCTCGTGGGTTGGGAGGCATATGTGTGCTCTTGGGCTTGGTGGAAGGGAGGTAGTCTTCATGCTCTTATCAAGCACGCCACCCATAGGGGGTGGGTTTAGGCCTCATGGGTTGGGAGGCTTATTAGTGCTCTTGGGCTTGACCAAGGAGGATAGCCAGCCTCCAAGGTGGATTGAGGGATGGAAGGGTGACCCACCTTCCATGCTCTCGCAATACAAGGATAACTATCCTTGAGATTGTGGTTTGTGAGGTTTCTACCAAATTCCTAATATGGTTACTATAGGAATATGTTAGGAAGATTATGAATACTATCGATTTCTAACTCTTATGGATAATAGTTGACCTCATGGATTATGTTGGAAACTAACATTGTTGTAGGACCTAAAACAAGATTTATATCTTATAAAGGGCATTTCAATTGGTAAATTTATAATCTTAAATGTATGACATTTCTTACTTTGATTGGAAATTGTTGTTTTAGGGAAAAATCTAGGAATATCCCAAATAGGGGACCTTACAAAATATCAAACATCAGTACTTGCTAGGTTAAAGCATAATGATGTAGAAATGGTAAGATAGGGATCACTCAATATGCTTCTAGGGAAACAACAAACAGGGGGATATGAAAAAAAATAATTTTGTGCCTTTAGCAGTTGGGATTTAATTTTAGATGTCTTATTGGAAACTTTAATAGAAATTTCAAATTATTGAATAGTGTGTCTATGTGTGTTAAATATGAATATAGAGACTAGGAAGGTGGCCATGAATATTTGAACACCCATCCTTGCCCACTTATCTCTAAGGACATACTGTTGAACATGGCTGCACCTATGCAGTTGTCATTTTCTCTATTCATGTGCATGCAAAAAGTAGATGTTTCACTTTTTAATGGAACATCATTTATTTCTGCTAGCAAAAAAGATGAATAATATTTGTTGGTCAAATCTTAAAGAAGAACAATGGAATTGTAATGCCCCGCTTTATTCCTCAAGTACGCTGTCATGCCTCACCAAATAAGATCGCAACAATAAATATAAAAACCCAGGCATTGGCCCAGTTAAGACCTTCAATGATAGAATAAGGGTGGCCAACCTAGGAAAAAGAATAATATAAATTAAATGGCAATAGTGGGGGCTGACTTGGAATAATTAAAAGATGATTAAGGGCAGCGATGACCCAACACTAGGTAAATAGATAAGTTACAAACCATATAAAGGCAGAGCTTGAAAGAGGGGTGCAACCTTTGTAAGGGATGCAATGATTATAAGTGTGTGACTATTCAGCCCCCCCTCCATGAAGGATATATAAAGGAGGTTGGATCATTTGTGAGGGGAATCAATTGGAATCAAGCAACAGATTGGAAAAAGAGGAATAAGAATTGGATACTCATTGAAATAAATATTATTTATTAGCAAGAGGATTATTGTAAGTCTTTAATTTATTTTAATTATATATATGTTTATATACGATTATGCAATTATGATGCAACAATTATTGATCCTTGTAAGTAATTATGATTCTTCCTTTATTATGAATAAGGATAATAGATTCTTATAATAATCTATTTTGAATTTAGAGGAGTGATTGCAAAACAGGAAGGCCGATCAACCTTTTGAGTTCATGAGAGGTGAAGGCTCGACAGACCTGCCATCAAGTACACCACCCATAGGGGGTTAAGCCTTGTGGGCCGAGAGGCAAATGTGTGCTCTCAAGCTTGGTGGAAGGGAGGTAGTCTTCATGCTCTTATCAAGCATGCCACCTCGAGATGCAACGCTTGTGGGCTGGGAGGCGAATGAGTGTTCTTGGGCTTGATCAAGGAGGATGGAGCACTTCCAAGGTGGATTGAGGGATGGAAGGGTGGCCTACCTTCCATGCTTTTGCAGTACAAGAGCGACCAACCTTGGGATTGCGGTTTGCAGGCATTTCAACGAGTTCTAAATAAGATTATTATGGGAATCCATATTGGAATGGCAATTGCATTAATTTGAATTTTGATGTGATTAATGTGCATAGATATCATGATGTCTACTAAGGTCTGATATATTATCATGGCTTATGAGCTAACACCAATTTCTAGTGACTAATATTGTGTGCAGAACTTGGATTCATATCTTATAAAGGTTATTTTCATTTAAATATATATTTCTTTTTGGATTCTAATTGTGCTTTTAGGGCAAAATCTAGGAATATTCCAATTAGGGGACATTATAATGGTATTAGAGCCTTGATCCTACCATCCTGAGGATCAAGGAGGATAGTTTATGCAATTAAGACAAAGGACTCAAAGAGCTTTAAAAAGAGAAAGAAGGAAACTTTTGGAAAAAGGCAACCCTAACCAAAACAACAAAATGAGTGAACAACTAGGAAACGACTTGAGTTCCTTCATGGAACAAAATGAAAGAACAACTCGAGCCTTAATGGAGCAAAATGAAAGAACAACTCGAGCCTTAATGGAGCAAAATGAAAGGACAACTCAAGTGCTCCAAACCTTACAAAACATGAATAATACCATCAATACCCTTAAGCCTATCCAAACAAATGGGAGAGATGTAAACTCAAACCACTCAAAAAATAACAACGTATCACCATTAAGGTCAACACCTAGGGCAACAAGACCCTCTTTTCTACCTAGGGAAGGGCTAGCTAGAGAAGAAGAAGAAACTAATCCACAAATTAACGATTTTGATGAAATTGTTGTAGCCTACTCAAGGTTAGACCTTGAAATTAAGAGAGATATCCCATTTGAGGCATATTATGATACAAGATCACAAACTACCTATAGAAGGGAAACATGCAAACAAATAAAGACTTGTGCCAAAGGGTGAGTAAAATGACTACCCAACTTTGATGGGTCGGGAAAGGTCATAGCACATTCATGGGTCCAAAAATTGAATACCTACTTTTCCTTAGTTCCATGACAGAAGAAGATGCTATAAAGTTTTCCATTTTACATTTAGAAGGGGTTGCACATGATTGGTGGCACCATGGCATTATTACGCAAGGACACTGTTGTGACCTTTTCACACATCGCCCCATTCAAGATGGGGACCCCCTTATTTTTGCTCTGTTCCGGTCTTTTGGCTTGGGTTTTTCTCTCTCTCTCTCTCTCTGTCTCTTTTTTGGTGTCCGTCTCTCCGGGGGTTGTCGTTTTTGAGCTTAAACGTGAAAATATTGGCCAAGTCTAAAATTAGGGTTTCAGCTTTTCTGGTCAATTCAAGGTCAAGTAAAGTGAGAAAATTGAAAATTGAACTTAACATTGTTATCAGCAGGCATCTAGCGGGCTTCCAGCCAAATTTCATCAGATTCTGAGATACTTACTATTTTTAGTAAGTCTGCAATTCCAGGCAATTTGTCAGCATTTTTGAGATTCCGATCATCACACAGCATTCAGAGTACATCAGACTGCTTGCATGCCAAATTTGAGCAAAATTGGACAACTTAATATTTTTAGCAGTCCGGCTTCCGGCATGAATTTCAGGGTCCAGATGCAGAGATTTTCTTTGCATGTCTGGATATTCCTTCTGGGTTTTTCGAGACCTTCGCAACGATATAACATGCAAGTCGAAATGACCACTTTCAGGATTCAGCCTTCCAAGGCTATTTTTAGGGTTTGCATGTCGAGGTTTCTTTTACATGTCGGGTGATTCCTGATGGGTTTTTCGAGGGCTTCGCGATGGTATGACATGCAAACGAGGATTCTCACTTTCGGTAAGGGCTTGCACTTTATTTTTAGCGAGGGTATGCCGGCCGGTAGCACCGGTTGATTCAGGCGATCCGCGGTGTTAGCGAAAGCGAAAGCAAGCGAGAGATCTTTTGTCACGCATCACCGAGGCGAATTAGGGTTTCCGGCCAGACCTAAAGAAATAGGCATCAAAGTGAAATCATCTTCAAAATCCGATTGTAAACCACCTCGTCGGTACGTTCGAACATCTGTGAGTGAAATTTCAGGTCAAGCGGAGCACTTACTGGCTATAGTAAAGTCAAATTGAAGCGTGCTAAAATAGTACATCGGTTGCATGCATCGATTAACCATTGGCCAGTCCGTGGTAGGATAAGCCTCATTAATTTCAACTTCGATCAGACTTGGGAGCTACTCGAAACAAAGAGCTTACTATTTATAGTAAAAGCCACCCCTCAATGAGGCTATAAATAGCGAGGGTGACCAAAAAGTTCGCGATATTGGCCAGGTCGCAGGGAGGGTTATGAGGATACTTCGTTCAAAATTCCGAGCCATTCAGAGCTTGAAGCCTTATCTGAGAGAGAGAACTTACTACTATAAATAGCGGGCAATAAGGCTGGCGAGGATGATGAAAATTTGTCGTCACGGAATCTCGTCAGGGCATGGAAATCATGCATCTGAAGGCATAGATTTTTGGAAATGTGAGTTCATCCTGCTGAGGGGTCAAAATGCGCCCAGGGTAGGAAAGTCAAAAGAAAGTCAACGAAATTTCATCCTGCTCAGGGGCAAAATGCGCCCAACTTGCAAGTTCGTCCTCCTCACCCTCCTAAATGCGCCCAAATGAGCTCACATGAAGACAAAAAAACGGAAGTTGAAAAATCACATGAAGGCATTTGCAAGTTCGTCCTCCTCCTACAAGGAAATGCGCCCATGTTTGCATGTGAAAGGTAAATACGAGTGGTAAATAAGGTGAAAAATGTTACTTAGCGTGGTGAAAGGTGGTGAAAGCTTAGGCGTCATCCCTCTTCATGTGTAGAATGCGCCCAAAGTGGTGGGCCTTTGTGAAAACCTTGCTAGGCGTGTGAAGGGAGTATTTTGAAGGTGTTAGGAATATTTCCTAAGGCGTTTGGAATGTGTTAGAAAGTATTTTGAAGGTGTTAAGAATAAAACGTTAAGTGTGAAGTATGCGCCAATGTTTGAAGGGTGATATAAGGCGTTGGAAAATATTTCAAGGTGTTGAGAGTTAAAATGAAATGCGCGCCTAGGGAGTAAGGGTGATATAAGGTGATTTTAAAATATCTTGAAGGCGTTGAAATGTTTTGAAGTGTGCTAGGCGCCTCAGTGGAAAGTGAAATATTTTCTAAGTGTTAAAAATTATCTAAGGCGTTGGGCTTTTGAATGAATATTTTCCAAGTGATGAAGTGGAGATAAAATGTGCAAGGCGTGCTGGGAATGAAGTTGATATAAAAATTTTCTAAATGAAGATTCCTCTCCACTGGCAATCAAATTTTTTCTAAGGCAAGATTTCAAAAGTACAAGATGATTTTAAAATATTTTCTAAGGCAAATTTATTTTCCTTGGAAAATATGCCTAGAACTCAGATGATAGAATTTTCCGGAGCACGAGCAACTTTCTCAGTAATGAAGTCAGAGACGATGATAATGCAAGGTGATTCAAATTTTTTTCAAGAGGTCAGAACAACACAAAGTGATCACAGGCGAAGAACAATTTAAAATGATGGAAATAATATTTTTCTAAGGTTCAAAATTCAAAAAAAAAAAATTAAATGAACCCGTTCGTTGGGTACCCATGAATTCGAGACATTCTGACGAAAATTTGCTTCTGGGTACTGAACATTTGTGATGATGAATGGATTTCCAGATCTTTCAAGCTTCGCCGACACTTTTTCAGTGAGGAATTTGATCAGTGCTTAAGTTATGAATTTTCCTAAGGGAGAATTTTGAATTTTCTAAGGCAAATTTGAATAAAATGAGTTTTCAGAGTGAATTTTCTTCGAACGATGAATCCAAAGGGAATTGCCTAGATGATTTTGATTAAACTCTTCAAAGATGAATTTTCCAGAGCAGATGATGAAGTGAAAAATTCGAATTCAAGTGACAAAGCTCCGGCTGGTGAGTTAAGAGAAGATGAATTTAAATTCAAATTTTTCGAAAAGTAATCCAAAACGCCAGTCAAAGTCAAGTTTCTAGAAGAATAATATTCCCGACGACTGGAGACAAGTGTCAGAAACACCAGAGAGGGAAAATTCGAATTCTTGAAGTGGAGTAGTGGAGTTTAATGGCACTGGCTAAAATTAACGTCTTCTAGAATTTGAATTTTAGCTATAAACTGAGCAAGTTTTCACTCATTTTCACAACTGAGAAAGGCGAATTTGCTAAGTCTGAGTGAGCTTGAAGAAGTTCGAATTTTGCCAAGGAGTGCAAGTTGCTGAAGGGGCGCACTTGAGAGTTGATTGAAGTTGCTGAGAAAGGTACGCCATTGCTGAGTGGAGAAGTGTTTGCTGAAGATTGAGCTTGCTTGTAAAAGGTACGCTTAAGTGGCTGAAATTTGATTTGCTTGAATTATAGAAGTTTGAAAGAGGTGCGCCATTGCTTGAGAAGTACGGCCTTGCTAAGTTGAAGTTTGAAATCTGATTTGCTTAGTTGAAGTTGCTGGTTAAGGGACGCCTTGTATTGAGTTGAAATAGTTGAGAAAAGCACGAACTTGAGATTGCTGATTGCTGGTTTGAAGTGCAAGACATAGAAGTTTAAAATTTGCTGATTGCTGATACGAAGTAGTTGAAGTTGAAATTGCTGATTGCTGATTGAGAAGTAAGGTCATCAGAGTTCACTTAGAAATCTGTTCTAAGTGTCGGAATTTGAACTTATTCAAGAGAAGAAGCTGAGGTTTGCAAACATGAAAGATATTGCAGCTTCTAGAATTCGACTGCAGCCCCTATCATGCCTTATTTTATTAAATTTAATTGCTGATGAACGTTTGTTATGTTGCAGATGGCTGAAGCAAGGACAACCGGAAAGGACAATGGTGCCTCAAGACAGGCTACGATCAAGAAGCTGAGCAAAACGCTCATGCCGGAGTCAAAGTTCATTTCGAAATTGCAAGAGTTGACTTACGAACAGAAGCGCCGTCA